>JAEBDU010013245.1:197338-303991 GCA_016802625.1 Heliconius numata
ACAAAACAATATGAAAAAGGAACACGAATCAGTACTTGCAAGCCCACCGAAGGACCCTTCGAGAATAGCTGGTAGCGTGAAGCTACCTATAGCGACAATCAATAAAACTTCTCTTTACAATTTACGAACTAAAAGTGATAATAATGGTGCTAATGAAAAATGTGAATTTTCCAGTGAAGTTAAAGTGCAAAGGACGTTTAAAGAAAAGGAAACTGCTTTTGATAATTTGTCGCCAAACGTCAAACGTATGATTTCTAGTGCGGCCGAGACCACCACGTTAAAGTTTCAAAAGAAAAGCATTACTGTAGGCAGGTCGTCGACCCGACGATGTAACATACCTCTGGTAGGAGCCACTTCGAAGATATCACAGTCAGGCCTTGATATTTTACCATCTGTAGAAATATATGATCAACCAACAGGGCTTAAAGTTAGTAATGATTCAACTGCAAAGACAATTCCTATTAAACCTGAATTTAAAATCGATGACGAACAAACGACCTACGATGTACCAACAAATAACATGCCAGCTATTTATGACGTGCCCAATCCAAATAAGACAGCTTTTGAATCCCTCTCTTTACCTTTCATCGATCAATCCATCGAACTCTCTATATCCTCTAACGATAGGGAATTCGATCCGAAAATTTCACCAAAATCGCCTTTAAAGCCTGACATTAAACACTCTACACCGGAAGTTTCTCCTGTGAAATTGCCCAAAACTGTCAACAACGGTACAAACAGTTTACATAGAAAGGATTTCGTTGTGAAAACTGAGGGATCTCCGAATAAGCTATTGAAAAGCCGACCCTACCCTGAGGCGGTAGCGTCTACAGGAAATTTGAAAATGATTCAGGAAAAGGAAGTTATTAGATTAAACCCTCCCATTGAAGTGACGAGGCCGTTATCGATGAGTTCGATCGCGTCATCGAGCTCGACCTCAAGTAGCGGTGTTCAAAATAAAGGAGGTGTAAATTCTGCATATCTGGCATCGATCGAGAGCCTAGACGACCATAGTGATGTAGATGTAACATCAGCAAACGGTAGCAACATATTTGTGAACAACGCCGGGATAAAGACTAGTGTGTCAGAAGAAAGTCGAACGGATATATCAAGTAAGTTTTTTTGCTTTAACAGTTTTCTTCTAGTTGATACACGGAACCTAAGGTTTTTTAACCCTATACAGATAACAACGTTATCAGACTGCGAAAGCATGGCCTACTATAACACTAAGATTTATCAATTATAAAGATTTATACTTATTAAAAAATTATGAGGTTTTATCTTAAAACTATAATTATTATTAGTTTAAAAATAATAATAATAGTTTTTTAAACATTTTTATTAAGAGAAAGCTTTGCATCAACCTTAACAGTGTAATATCTAATTATGATCTACGAAGTACAATTACGAAGCGTCCGACTATACACGCGACGGTGGTGGGTTCGATTCCCATTCGGCGTAATGAATTATTTTTATTCCCTCATTCTGGTAGAAACGCAAAGCGCGGCAATGAGTTCTGCCACTCAACTCTCTTTAAAAAATCGTATCGCTAAAAAATACATTTTATCTGAATTTGGTTTTCCAGGACAACACACGTTCGATGAGATGTCGGGGCTGTCACAGCTGGAGCGGGTCTGCGCGGAAATAGTCCAAACTGAAAACGTGTACGTCGAGGATCTGCGGCAGGTTGTCGAGGTGAGAATATCACATTATTATTTTGACACTTTATGCCATTCAATTTTATTGTTTATTTTAAAAACGCAATCCAGATAAAATATTCAAATATTATTATTTTTTTAAATTTTGAGAAAGAAATTTTTCTTTTTATTCTCATCTTATATTGTAAAACATACTACAATGTAGAAGATGTTTCTTATGATGTTGCGAGTTCAATTTTTGCTATAAATTATTATAAAATAATTTTACATTTACATATATTATCTAATAATTCGATATAAAAAAAGCTTCATACAATCAAATCAAACCGGTTCATCTGAATGGGAGTTACGACTGTGTCGTACATATAGACGCACGCATTAAAATTGAAAACTAAATTATTTATTCTGTAATTTAAAAAGGCCAAAAAATAGCGCAGAAATCGAACCTATTACACAGCTTCGTCTCTTATATAGCGACAAAATAAATTTCGATGGAGTTTAACGAATATAATCTGTAATTTTAGGAGTGCCACAAGGTTAACATCCTTAGTTTATGTTTAAAAGGCCATTAAGGTTGATGTAAGTAGTTATTTGATTCTGCTGGCTTGTTATTATATTCCATTTAAAATGCCTCGACTTAATGCATTTTATTTATTTTTTTTATTATTTTTGGGTAACTGAATTATTAGAGCAGGAACGTAATCTCTATAATAAAAGATGATTTATTAAAACTGATATTTGAGATAATTATATTATATTAATACGACGTTTTGAACGGTTTACAACAGTCAAAAGTTACAGGTAGTCTACTATTTATCTATAGAACATAAATGTTTAGAAAACATTGTTGAAAAATGTTACAGTTACAGGAACCTAATGTTAAGGCACATATTTCGTGTTGATTGTTGGAACTTAACTCTGTGCTTTGTTTTCTTATAAGAGCAGGAATAGAACTGACTGATTCACATTTCCAGTCAATCGTTATGGAGCGTTGCCATGACGACCTCCGTGTGAAAATTGAATTCAAAACCCTTGCGTCTGATAACAAAGGCTTGACTACTTTATATTTTATAAATTAATCTTAGCTTACCTGGAAATTCATCGTATAATATAAATTTCTTGTGAAAAAATATATAAGAGATTTTATAACAATTTTGAAACTTCCTATATTGAATTTAGGTCACACCAACGTTTCAAAATCTAAAATGAACTCGAAAATTAATTGACAGCACAATTAATTTTGCCTATTACGAAATAATTAAAAATGTTTTTCATCAATCAACACAAAACTTAGATGTTCCATGTATAAATGGCATTCGTTTCGGTCTATATTGTTTATTTGGCGTTCATTTCCTCTTGCAACGCTTTGAAACTCTAGCTGCGTTCCAATTTACGCTATTTTGTATATTTTAAATATATCTTCACTTCTTGTAATGTATGGTAATTTTTAACCAAATCCTCTGGTTTTTTAACTTCACACTATTTTGCATATATCAGGGTAGGCAGAGAGAAAGAGAGTGTTAAAACACTACATCTGTCTTTCTTTGTTTCGTTTTCAGAGCGAGAAAATTAAAATAATTTACTCAGCTGAGTAGGAACCCACGACTGCCGCGTTTACAAGATGCTGTGCCATTATGTTACGACGGCCTTCAATTACTTATTTTTTCTTCAAATAGAATTATAAAGAACAAAATGTCTTAATTCTATATTCTCTCTACCTAGAAGTTATTTTGAAATATTCAATTAGTTATCATAATTTATGTACATACATATATAATATGCATATTATGCATTATATTATATAATTTTATGATTGATCGGAGTGTATTTGGCTGAAGGCGACAGTTGAGTTCCAATTTCTTTCCGGAAATACTTATGCTTATCCTATAGCTGGTTTATTATTCTAATAATTACCTAGGATTTGCCTACTCAGGTGGTAAAAATAAAAATGCATATAGTAAAATTAATAATTCAGAGAAATTAAAAAAAAGACGAAAAATAGAATAATAATAAAAATATTATGAGGAACCTTACAAATTCATGACGTTAATTCATTTGTGTTGCCTTTCCGTTACCGTTGCATCAATGTTTCAAATATTCGAAGGCAGAAAAGAAATTATTTTAGCACGATATGTGCCTAATGTTTATGGGCTATGTTTAGGTTTTCGTTTTATACCTAAGCCTAACCTTTTATTTTAGTTACTTAGTTTAGGTATTACTTAAAATACAAAAGAGCAAAAATCCGCTTTCATACGGTTAAAGCAAAAACCTAGTTGTTACAATCCATGTGTTTCTTTTAGTAACCAAGCAACAAGCGTCCCACTGACCTCGTGAATGCTAAATTGAGTTATAAAATATAATCCACTGACAGGTTTGGTGACTCCAGTTCATATTATGTCACTTTTTATTAAGGCTGAACTTGTAAAGTACTGTGTTAATTTTTTATATTTGGTTTTTATACTTGAAAATATGTGTAGGCAGAGGGAGCCTAGTGCTAAGACACTTCGCTTGCCACTTTCCATGTACTTATTTTGAATAATTTATTTTGTAATATCAGGTGTTATTTAAGGACACAAAGTTCAACTTCACCTTAGGGAGAACGGAAATAAAAAAACTGTATGGCACGCTGCCAAAAGTCACCTGCTGTCTGTCACTAGGGTTACCATAAAGCCGAATCTCGTAAAGATTAACATGAAGAATAATTAATAATCTTAGTAATTATTTTATTATTAATGTAGTTTTAAAATATTTATATCACATTTTTTTATGAACATTTTTTAATTTTAAGCAGTATATTGTGCAAAACAAACAAAAACTCGTTAAATAAATAAATTACATACACAATTATTCGATTCAACATTTTTTCCCCTATTATTTCGTGTGTTCTTTGTAATTAGTCAAGGCTAAAACTAAATTCTTAAAAAAATTGTTATCCTTTTCGTTATATAATTTATAGCTTCAAAGCAGGAAAGAGAATGGGCAAAGTGTGTGATTTTTTTCCATAAATCTCGATATAGTTTGAAACGAAACAAAGCCTTTGTAAGAAAAAATATATGATATTACTTTTATATAATAAAAATATCATTTCTTAATGAGAGTATGAGTGACTGACGGACAACGCTCAGACGAAACTACTGGACTTAGAAATTTGTTATATAGGTGGGGTGGGTTATAGAGCTTAGGGGAGAACTAAGAAATGATTTCTCGGAATTCCAATGGGAAAAATGGAATTTTCCATTTTTCTGAGGACTTTTTTAAATAGTCCTATAGTATTATAGTCTATAATATTATAGTCCTAGTCCATTTCGTTATTAATATAGCATGTAATAGTAGTTTATAATATCAAAACGTAAAACTAAAGTAGAGCACAATATGGAGAACCCAGCTGTCACGGCGCTGTCACCACTAATTAGAAATCGCTTCGCTTGTCACTTGCGGCGGTGCTGCTATAAATGTTTGAAGTATTTTCGAAATTCCACAGCTGTTTAGGTGTTAGGGGTGTGTCTATTTTATATTTTATAGTAAATTAAATTTACTTTTGTGTCTTATATTTTTAAGTGGTGGCGTGGAGAACTCTGATAAAGTTCCTTTAGATGGATGAGTTTTTCTCAGTCTCAGACAAAAGATCCAGAATCGATCACAAAGTAGATTTTTCTCTTAAATAAACACCGGATATAGATCCAATCCGTCACAATTTACATAAGAGAGGTGTCTTGGCTTATTAGTTTACAAACACGACAGATGACTATTAATATTTGTCACTTCTTTTAAACTTCAGTCAGTTCGGCCGATAAAATAACAGTGTTTTTGTTTCACACCATTTTATATTTTATCTTCACTCATTTTCACGGATAACGTAGGCAAGCTTAGTTAGGAGTCACCACGTTATCCACGTCTCTCTTTCGCTATTGACGATTTCGACGACGAGTCTTCGGATCTTGATGTCGTCATTGTCATCATTATATCAGCCTTTTGGCATTGCTCATATTCTGCTAGACATGAGCCTGCCCAAGGATCTTTACCGGCAACCTTCATCAGAACATCGGTCCTTCCAAGGCATGGATCTGCCTGCCAACTAAACGTCATCTGGTCCTTGACCGCTACTCGAGAGTCTAAGAAAACATATCAAAATTCTTTAAAAGATAAACTTTCCTCTGAGTGGGAATACAAGCCAAATATATGTTAACTGCACTAAGATAGTGTATATATAAATATTGTAATAGCATCGCGTAAAATCAATAAATATATGTAATCTCGATAAAAGTGTCGTAAAACGGGCCACTGTATCGTACGCGTACTAAGCTTTGTATCTTCGCATAAATTGCGAAATTGTAACGTTAAATAAAGATAACTTTAAACTGAGATACTGAAACGGCATGTTGATTGGAAGGAATAGTTTATAATTTTATATTAATGCATAATATTAAGAAAACTGGTGGAAATATACTTTTTGCTTGACGCGTTTTCCCTCATAGCAAAGTAGGCAGACTCTTAACACACAAGTATCGATTCCGGGCGGAAAGTGGAGAAAAGAGTGTCTTGACACTATTATCTAGCTGGTCTGCCTAGCCACGTGCGCGATACCAATCAAAATACAAAAATTTCATCAAAATCTGTCTCACCATCTTTGCCTGAATGGGTAAACAATCTAAACATTTAAACATTTAATTTCACTATTTTAGAGGGATTCAAATTACCAAGATCTCTCACACAGATCTCGTGAGTTTTGCCCTAACTGTGATGATTATGGCCAATTAACTTACGCGAAACAAAATTTATAGCCAAATTATAGGCTTTCTCCGGTAAGGAACGGCGGCTTTCACTGAAAAGTTTTCACTGCTAATTAACGTATACTTTGTAATGTTTAGTCGTTTAATGACTGTATAAATTATTCGTTGATTTATTTGCATTTGTTACAGCGACCACCTTGTTGTTTCAGACATTTATATTTATATGTATATGTAAATTTAAGTATAAAACTTCTGTTACTGGGTGATTGACAGGCAAAGCACAAACTAGACTACTGGATTTAGAAAGTAAAAATTTGTCAGGTTAGGCAGAGTTAAGAAAGGATTTCCTAATTCGTACGAAAACCGTTTCCAGGCTAACAAAGTTTCGGTAGACGACTAGTGAGTACGTGTATTACATGCGTAATACATCTGTACCTATTCTGTATTATTTATTTAATACTTGAATATTGTAAATTAATAAAGTAAAATTAAATACAAAATTAATTTAAAAGCTTAATAATAGTAGGGTGTACCCTACTCGGAAGAAGCATCTTCCTCCAAGGCTTTATTGTCGTCATATATGATTTATTGTAGTCATTTATTTGTGCTCACTACGGATTTTTCCAGATAAATATAATTTTTCTACAGCGAAGCTTATAAGTAACTTTTTTCAAGTGTATATGAATTTGGATGTAGCTTGATGAGATCGTATGGCACAGTGGTCTCAGTACTTGGACCGTATCCAAAAGAAAAATTCCAAAAGTTTTTGAGTCTTGCTACGTTTAAATTTTTATATGTTTTCTAAAATATTTTTCTATCTTTAATGTGGGATAAAAGGTTAAAAAAATAATAATTATACTTAATTTTATAATAGTGTAAAAAACCATATGTTCTTGATGAACCTTAATGGTAAAATATTGATTGATATAATTTTTGTCATTTTTCCTCTAATTCACATGCGGTAAATTTTTGATTTTATTTCAATATAAAGAACAGTCACTGGTTAAACCCCAAACATAATACAAACTTCAATGGCAGCCCAGAGGGATAAAAAATATTGGTAAAATCCTACCATTCCTAGATTTACCAATATTTTATATTAAACATTATTTTTGGCTTTAAAAAACTTTCTTTCTTCTTTTTATTATTTTATCATAAAGTCTTTAAGCAATACAAAATAATCATCTCAAGACTTCTCTTGAGATCTAATCCAAATATATCTTAATAAGAAAAACTTCTTTACCACTATAAGGGAAGAGTTTACGTATAGGACTTAAAATGGACAAATTATTTACGGTAAGATAGGCTTGCTGTGGAATTTTGAGTTTTAGTGCGTTAAAATAAGGACGATTTCATGAAATTAGGATTTGTAGGTTGTTTGCTGTCTCCTAACGGGAATTGGTGCCTAAAAAGGGATGATAGTAGGATAGAGCCACTTTTTGTATGTAATAGTGTGTAGTGGTTTACTTAGGTATGTGTGTTTAAATCACTAGTGATTGGCCGTTCAAATCCGGTCCTCTAGTATAGACTAGAATGTTTTAAAAAGTTTATTAAATAATAAAAAAATATATATAGATATATTTTTATTATTTAATAAAATTTTTACTATAATCGAGTGGTACTGTAATAATTGTGGATTTATTTTTATATCAAACAAGCGACTCGCTCGCGGATTTGCCCGCACCTATTACACAATTATTTATTGATTTGACTGAAACTTTAACTATCAATAATGGAGCTGATGTAATTTTAAACTTGATAATTAATGGTCTATTTCCTATACAAGAAACTACTTTCTTTTCTTTTTTTTTATTTCTTTGTATAAGATACAAGAATATGAGATCGGACCGAGAACAAACCGTGATCGGCAGTATAGTGTGAATTCTCCCTAAGAGTTAAGTTAAAGAACATAGGTACCTTCCATTTCCACTTCTTGTTGAAGAAGCACTGGTCTCGATTTCATTCAACAATTTACTACGCATTGTACTCTTGTAAATAATTCTTATAATATCTCTCTGCGTGGGCGCAGCACAAATAGACTTGTGTTCATTATGAAAATACTTGGACTTCAACTTTAAACACATTTACTCAATGAGATATTTAATATTATAATTATGATTATTTAAATGGTATTTTTTGATATATTGTATGTTAAAATAAAAAAAAGAAGATTTAACGTGTACTTATGGATTATTTTTAGGTTATTATAAATAATAATAAATATATAATTTTCAAAGGCTAAAACTGCTGTTTTATATTTTTTATGAGGTATACTTAAGATATTAGAATTATAGAGTTTCTTGCCGGCTCTTCTCAGCAGAACTGCCTTCCGAACCGGTGGTAGCTCATATGTTAATTCTACGATTCAAAAGTGCTTATAATAATTGCCTATTTGAATAAAGAATATTTTGAATTTGAATATATAAAGTGAGTGTAGAGTAATGGTTTCGTCGCCTTGAAGTTAGGCTTTCAGGCATTGTATACCCGAGAAGAGAATAATCAAAAGTAAGAAAAAGTCCATCTACAGCTATCTTTAGAGCGGCCACGAGTCGTTGGTCTTGTTTTCCAAAAATATTTTAAAAAATGTCACTATTTATTAAAAAAAATAACACTAAAAGTAATAAAAACTCCAAACCCAACTCTCTCTTAACTGCATTTCCGTAATAAAACATAGTATGTATGTAGGCGTTACCGGGCACAATATATGAATGGTGGATCGATCGATCACGTTAAGCAACGAGACACGACTCTCTTTGGATGGGTGACCGTTACTTATATTATGATATTATGTAAGTACTCTTTTTGAGATGTCGGATCTAGTCTATGTAGTTTACTATGGATGGATTTTGAGAGGATTTCATTTTTTTTTTTATTTTGTTTATTTATGTACATTGTATTCCTTTAATAATAATATTTAATATTCACTTATTGATATTTTTTAGATTAAATATGTAATTTTGCATATGCAATTGCTTAATACATATTATATATTTTTTTATTTTTTCAAAAATAAAAAGTATTAAATACAACTAAGAACAAAACTCTTGTACTTCTTCTATTCGTCGTGTCGTATGATAGGATTGCTCAAATTAAGGTTTGCTCTTGTACTGGTAATGTTCTTAAAAATAAAATAAAACTTTTTAATAAAATCCTTCTTTCGTAGATATTAACGTAACTTTATGTCAAAAGTCAATTTTATAGCTATAATTTTCACTTAAACTGAACAAGGTATATGTAAAATAAAAGAAAAGGAGTCGTGGCGCAGGGCCCAAAGTGTGATTGTAAACGCAATTAGTTGTGGGTTTCATCTCCACTCGAGGAAATGAAATATTTATTTTAATTTATATTTCCATTTCTTCGCTCTGGTGTCGAGACAAAGCGCAGCGTTAAGGTTCACCACTCAACACGCAATGCCTTCAGTATTCGGCGGAAAGTGTGGAACGGAGTATCTTGACGCTAGGTTCCCTCTGCCCACCCTGCTGTGTGCGGGATACAGCGTGAAACTGATTTATTTTACAAAATTGCGATAAATTTAATTTATTTAAAAAAAAACCGAATGCTTAGTTTAACATATAGTGTTAGTCATCACGTAGTTGCGACTCGAGGTTGAGCCTGAGCGTGACAGTGACAATGACAGTGGGCAAACCTGTCTCGCATTGTTTACGTTGAGCTGTGCCGCGTTGCGACGTGACTGGAATTATTGAAATACAGACTGTAAATATATATAATATACATGGTATTAGTGATTTAAGTAGATAATTAGCTTTGAATTTGCTATCTAATATGATTTTTATTATTACAAATATTTTTAAAAATTATTTTGTATATTTATTCCAAGTTCCAATATTTTAAAACAAAAAAAAAATATTATGATACTCTAATTCAAAAAAGAACCTTGTTTCTCACTTCTAAGTTGGGCTGTGTTAATATATTTTGGAAATTAAAAATTAATATTGATTTCTAATGGCAATCGTGACTTTATTTTCGATCAACACGATTAAAAAACCATTTTTAAAGAAGCTCTGTCATTAACATTCATGAGCTAAGAATTTTCATTGTCACTAAAAAGTTTAAGTATGATTCAGAAAATGATTCATGCACATATATTTTACATATAATAAGTCTTATATTGGCGCCAGTAGATATCTCATATGCTATCAATGATTATAGCACGATATAATGATAGGTTTTAGTAAAAATGCTATGTTGAAGGACGCTCCAGGAATAGAATTATTCGTTGTATGTTATCTATAATTTAAAACTTTATCACCCCGTTTACATACTCTATTACTTATTTTAGTAATTTAAAAGACTAATTTATGAATAACATACTTAATTATTATTCATGTTGTATTACAATTATGCTATTTACTTAGTTCCCCTAGATATTAATTTACAAAAAATTTGGAACGCTTATAATGTGCACTTAACCATATGTCATTCCCTTTTAAATTGACCGTTTAAACGCAGCACGAGCGACTTAATTTGATAAACTCGACAATCCAGATTGTAATGTCATTGTTATATCTTGAATACAACTTAGTTACGACGTCATTTCTTACATGTGTGATATATCTTAATATATTGTTATTTATTTATTTATTTATTTGTCTATAATATTTGAATGTATGTCTTTCTCTCACTTTCTTTTTTTTTATTTAAAGGAATTGTGGGAAGCGAGTGACTGTAAACGCGCCTGTTGTCGATTCCCATTCTACACGCTGTCTTCAGAATTTGGTGGAAAGTGGGTAGCGGACAGTCTTAGTACTAGGTTCCCTCTGTCTACCCTGCTATATACGTGATTTATGGATGATGCAACCTACAGGCCACATGTACATTATATAATAATAAAACTGAGTTAAAAGTTGAACGTCAATAATGTAGAGAAGTCTTCGTTATAAATTAGAAAGTTCACTAATTTAAAATTTAGAGTCACTTTGCCTGCCTGTTTCATTAATGATAATGTTATTTTCGGATTAGTCACATAGGATCCGAGCTAGGCTAAAATCAAAGGTCATGCATTTCTAATATATAGATTAAAATTATAAAAGATTTAAAAAATATATATATTTAAAAATCGTTTAAATTAATATATAATATTATTCTCAGATCATTAGACCATTTCCTATTTTATATACCTAGTATAGAAAAAATAATAGTCTACCGTTTTTCGAACGACTTCTAACGAGGACATAACATACTAACAAGAAGTTAGTGCAAATATTAGTTTTAAATTGCAAATAACTTTGTGGTTATTTTACTTGTTTACTTTGACAAGTAGCTTTTTGTAGCTTTATATGTATTGAATAAACATTTTTTAAGTTGAAATATTTTTTGCGTTATATTAAAGAATTCATTTTTATTCAAAACAAAATTTCTAAAATAAATGCTCTACATTTCTATATAGAACTTGTCGTCGCCTACAAGTTTGTTTGCGTGAAATTTAAGAAAACCACGTTTTCTCGTCCCCTTGAGAATTTCGAGAAATCCTTACTTAGTGTTATCTCATACATTTTTTATCTTTGTATACAATAACCCATGGCTTATTCGTGTCATGTTTAATAAAAACTATAAAAAATGAGTACAATCTTAATAAAATACATAACAATTGTAATATTTTTAATCAATTTGTTTGGTTGAACCCACTACTACTGGATTGAATACAAAAAATCTTTTTGAATTTGATAGCTCTTCTATCGATAAGGGCTTTGTAAAGGTTATTTAGTTTATTATTTAGTTTACTCGGGACATATAATTATATATGTTTTTTTCTTTAGCTTGGTTATTCCCATAGGTTCCCATTGCTATGAGCAATTTTTCAACTCAGATGCCTACTCACCTGCTTAATATAAAATGTCTCTATGGACACTTTTTTTCTTGTTCTACTTATTAATTGTTTAAATTTAGATGATAAAATTAAATTAGCTATTAATTTTCAAATTTTACCGTCCGTTAGTTTTCTATTTGGGTATAATTATTTAGATTTTAACATATTTACACTGTTACAAGAATATTAAGCCCCTACTAACGGCTTTTCACATGAAATATTGGCTGTGTTCACGATTTTATGCGTGTGCTATCTTTATGGCGACATAAAACTGTTCGAGTTCAGCGTTTAAGTGACTTGCTATCGAAAATTTATAGTAAATTAGTAATCTTACAGCTATAACCAACAGCTATTATGATATTTTATTTGATTTTGCACTCATTAGCTAATCTTCTTCTTCCCTTTCGTATTACATTTTGAATAATTTTTAACTTTCACCTCAACTAAGTATGCCATTTTGTTTAAAAATATGCGTAACTCAACGTTGTATTTTGCCAAACCACACCGAGAATATATTAGGTACAATTATATCTAAACCCAGTCTAGTGAGACAAGACGCAGCATTAGGTTTCAGCTTAAAACGCATGTTATAATGTACTGAAATTGGCCTTAACACTTCTAAGCGGAAGCTGTTTTATAGAATAAAGAAGATATATTTAAAATGAATAAAATATTAAACTTAAAATGGAAATCTTCACCAATTGTAATTAAATAAATATAAATTTATTATTCCCAGGGTTACTTACACGTGTGGAAAAGAGAGATGACGTTCTCCGAAGAAGAATTGTGTGAACTCTTCAACAATATCGAAGATATTTATGCTTTTAATAAGTAAGTATTTCAGTTTCACATAACGCTTAATTCTCAAAACGTATTTTATTCAGACACGGCTGAGAGTAAAAGATTCAAATATTGTCTGATGTAAAAAAAGAATCTCGTACATATTATATGACCATAGAATGGAAAGTTGTTTTTTTTTGTAGTAGGTACTTCCTCGTAAAAAAGCAACAAATGAGGTATCAGAAGAAACAGATATTCTAACCACATTTCATTTCTGTCCTAGTGAAATCTTAATCTTATTAACATAATAATCTAACTCCTAACATAGAAACAATTTTTTAAATAAGAAGGTTTCCTTTATTTAAATATATCAAATAAATTATTATAATAACTGCGTGTACGTATCTAGTTTCATACGTCAGCGGCTGTCCATCGTAATACAACAGGTTAGTAATAATACTCCCTCCCAACAAATGCCCCAAAAACCCGACAATTCTGCTTTTCCGCATATCGTGGGGCACTCACCATTCTTTGGGCTTTTAGCGAGTGGTATTTTGGACGGGGGCGTATTTGGTCAATTTCGACTGTTTCTAATTTGTTTGTAAAATGGACAGACTATCTAACTAACATTTTCTTTTAGTTTAAAAAGCAAGCGTACCAATATGAAAGTGTGTATACACCCTTAAGTACAAAGTCGAAAAAGAAAAAATGAAGTGTTTTGGAACTCCAAGGTCCATGACTGAGTTCCAGAATACAGAAGAGAATAGAATTAGAATTAGAAAATTTGCGTTTCTTTAAAAACATGTCCTAAATACATAGGGTAATTTTTAAGCACGTCCTAAATACATAGGTTCGAAAGATATTAAGTGCTGTGAAATAAAAATATTTACATAAATATAATCTAAGTACGGCCCTTGACCGAGGGTGTGAGTAGAATAGGGGGACGTCAAAAGCAGAGGGTACAGTTTTTATTAAAGACATTTGCTTGTGACTGTACTATAATCCGCGTATAGAAATTTTGCTAAGAGATTTTTAGGCAAACTTTTTACAAGGCATTAGATATCTTTGATAGTATTAATAGGATTTCAGCTTTTCATGTCCTTATAAGTAGGTATGGTTTTATTTTGTACTTTTACGCAAATGTCTGCTGTGTGCTGGTAAACATCGCGCTGCGTTGAGTTTCCCACTAAATATGAAGTATCGAGTACTTCGATACCTTATCCTTGTTGCCTTGCCTTGCCTTGCCTTAAAGGCCCTAAGGCCCTATGGCCTTACTTCTTGGTAAGGATAAGGCCTATTAAGATCTTCGATTTTCACACATTTTAAATGAAACTATTTGGTATTATACATTTATGGAAACCCGACGTTTCGACTCATGCCTATCCTGCTATTTGCGGGATAACGCGTGAATTAAAAAAAAAACAAGATGGACATCGCGTCACGTATCCATTTGCAATAACTTTCCTATTTTTACAAAAGCCACATTGCGAAAGTAATCCTGAACTGACCGCATGTATTCCATTTCATGGCCTGTTTAACTTGACACTGTAGTATTTTGTTTCTACAAACAATACTATTCTTTAGAAAACTTTCACCAGGATCTATATTTGTAACGTTGTTTGATATTTGCTGCTTTGTATTTTATTTTACTATTTTCCTTCAAATCTGGCCTAGCCCTAGCCTTTAGATTCTTAGAAGGCAATTTTATAAACAAAAAATAAATTGTCAAATATGCTTAAATATTATTCAGCTTACTTTTTGATTATAGCCACTAAACTTTCTTTTTCTCTAAAATAAATTATCAAAGATAACAGTTTTAAAGTGATTCTTTGGAGAGAAATAATCATATATTTTCATTAAAGCCTTTATGAATTTTAGGCAATATCTGTTGGTAACAAATCACTTTTATATTCGAATTCGAAATTACCTAGTTTACTTAACACACACTAAGGAGATTGCCGAATTTGGCCGAAAAGTGGGGAGGGGAGTGTTCTAACACTAAGTTCCCCCTGCCTCGATATACACTCCCGGAGTTTCAGGATACACCATAAAGCTAAAAAAATACAAAATAGGGGAAAACTATCAAGAATGCAACCTATAACCATTTAATCAATGCCACGACCATGTTTAACGGCGTTGACAAACGAACAATAGGCAAAGTGGCAAAGTACTTTAAGAATTTCGAAATTTATTACTTTTAAAGTCTCTGAGACCTGTAAGAACAAAGGGTTGGCGAGATTTCTCTCAAAGTCACGCAATTCGCGTGTTTGTGGTGTATCGTAAACTTGCAAGAACAATATGTACTAAACTCGACGTCCTGAATTTTGAACGGAAATATGAAAATCGACAAAGAAGCTGTTTTGTTTTATTTGTTTTAGCTTGTGTCCCGCATGTAGGGGGGTAGGCAGAGAGTAAGGAGTTAAAACAAAAAAAAATAAACTGATTCACCAGGTTTATAATACGATATTATAAATAAAATAATTTTGAAGTTGGGCTTACTGTTGGAAGTTCTTGAGCAATCTGATCAAATTCTTCTGTTGAATTGTTGATGCATATCTTATTAGAGTCCATTGTTTAACAGTTAAGTTTGGAGAAATTAAATTGGAGTTTTTGGCAATATATTGTGATGAAAACTAAAAATAAAATTCTCTACGAACAGAGACTTTTTTTTTAAATGTTATAATAGTAAAACTAAATGAATATTTTGTCATTTCAGATCACTATGCAGCGAACTAAACTCATGTCACCTGGACGCTACTTGCATTGCGAGGTGCTTTGTCAACAACACTACCGGGTTTGCCGTTTACACTTCGTACTGTACTGGGTGAGTTAATAATATTTTAAAAATAGTAAAATATTTCCTTAAATATGGCTGAATTTCCTCTCAGAACAGCTCATAATCGATTCAGACTTTTAGTTGCTATTAGTAGTTTTTTGCTATGATTAATATTTTCTGGGAATATGTACGCAATAAACATTATATTTACATGTAAATAAAATATTCTCCTTCGGAAGAAATAGCTTTTATATAAAATTTTTCAAGTTAACAAAGTATTAAATTGTGTAAAATAGTATTATACTGAAAATTTCATATTAGGAAGTTTGTTGACACCGTATACAGTAAGTACAGTCGATGAGTCGTGGCTACCCTGAAGTGCGGCTTTTTGAACGTTTCTTACCGAGTGCACATACTCGGTAAAAAAGTAATGAAAACTAAGAAAAATCCTACAATTAAAAGTGCAGCCACCTACAGTTAATTTCAGGGCGGCCAAGACTCTTCGACCGTGCTATAACTATCCCTTATGAAAAATACAAAGTTTGTATTAAAAACTTACAGATACCCTCGTACCATGGAAAGGTTAGCCGCTCTAGCCTCTCGGCCGCAAAGTGCTAGAGAGTTTCGGGAACGACAACTTGAACTGATGCATCCGTTGCCTCTCGCTTCTTATCTACTGAAACCTGTGCAACGGATATTGAAATATCATTTGTTACTTCAGGTTAGTTCTTATAAGTTATGGAATAAGTGATTCATATTTTACTTAGATAATCAAGTTATAGTTTTAGTACTAGAAATAGAATTCTATTAAACGTGGAAAAAATACTTCACTAAAAATGTTTGCGCGTTAAAGAAATAAAAGTAATTATTATAAACATTCATTCTTATGACATGAAATTATTGATTTTAATTGGCCACGTGTTTTTACACTGAAAATACGGATAAACACCGACGACACACATGTATACAAAATAACATTATATATATTTTTTTTTGTTTATTTCAGAATGTAGTAAAACAATGTGCATCGAGAGAGACGGAGTACGCCTTGCTGAAGATGACTGGAATAGCGCATCATATAGACGATATGAAGCGGAAACACGAACACGCTGTCAGAGTGCAGGTGAGATCTGATAATGACATAATTTTTATAGTCTAACTCCTTACACGCTGTATCCTTAGCGGGGTAGTCAGAGAGAACGGAGTGCTACCTTCTCTACATACCTCTTTCGCCTCGTCCACTGTCATCAACCTCTTCATACATACAGGGGCTCCTCAAATTTTTTTACGTGACCTTCCTCCAGTAATTTTGATACTGTGTTTTCGAAAGTCAACCAATGTCCTCTCTACCTCTCTTACTTTCTTAGATAATTTTTATATATTTAGTAATTTTGCTAAGTGAACCTAGAACTGTTTATAAATATAAGGAACACCAATATTGTTACAAATTACGTAAATTATTTATTTTAATTTAATAAACAATATTATTTTTTATTTTCCCGCTCTCTTATGTAGATTGCGAAACGCACGAACTTATGCGGAAAGTGGATAACTTCCAACCTATTATCTTGTATACAGGATACAATGTAATCCAAAAAAGAAATAATTGATTTTATTATTTTTTTTTATTATAATGTCAAAACAATTACAACATTTTTGTTTGTATTTTCAGGAAATTCAGTCATTATTGTACGGATGGAACGGACCGGACTTGACTACTTACGGAGAGCTGTGCGCCGAAGGGACCTTTAGGTGTGTAAAATTACAAGTGTAATTTCTTTTCAAAAGTTTTTCTACTGCACTGTATTGAATTTAGTGTAGAAATTTTAAATATTATTATATAAATATTTTAATTTAATTTTGGTACAGTAATTAATCAATTTGTTTTTTTTTTCTCGTTTCCAGAGTGTTCGGCGCGAAGGCGATGCGCCACGCCTTCCTCTTCGACAAAATGCTACTTGTGACAAAGAACAGGGAAGATGGGATCCTTGCGTATAAATCTCATATCATGGTAACTTATATTTATTTGTTTTCTACTCTTATTTATAAGCTTCACGCTGTAACCCGCACACAACAGGGTAGGCAGAGGGCACCTAGTGTTAAGACACTCCGTTCTCAATTTTACGCCGAATCCTGGAGACATTGCGTGTTGAATGGCGGAACTTAACGCCGCGCTAGCGTTGCCTCGACACCAGAGCGAAGAAATGAGCGAAGCATTCTCTTACTTTAAGTTATTAATTTTAGTGTAACAACATGATGCTAGTGGAGTCCATAGCGGGCGCGCCGCTCTCCTTCCACGTCATACCGTGGGACGCGCCGCGCTCGCAGCTCACGTTGCAAGCTAGGTCGGCGCGCCACAAGCGAGAGTGGACCTTGTTGTTGAAGCGGGTGAGTTCATATTAGTTTGACATGTACACATTCTTTATACTGTTTTTAAAATAAGTGATGTCAGATTTTGTTGGCTAAGTTGTTAAAATAGGTAGAAAGAACCCGGTGGGTCTCCCATTCAACTTTTACTCTTCTTTTTAATAAAATGCATATTTATATTGTTATTTAGTTTAATTACAAAAAGCTCACGCATGTTACATATTAATTTCAGGTTATCCTTGAAAACTATAACGCAGTAATACCCTCCCATGCCAGACAGCTAGTAATGGAGCTTGGACAAAACAAAACTGATGGTATATTATGCAATTTCTTTCACACAAGACTTTTAGTAACTATTCGGCTATATTTTATTCGTTTTAATTGTATTTTTATTTAATTCCAGATGATATTTTAGCGGAAAAATCTCACAACCTCATAACTCAAGCGTCAATGCGTAAACAATTGTCGGCGCCTGAATATCTCGAAAAACGTAAATTAGAACGTGAAAGGAGAAAATCTTTCGAAAACGGAATCAGAAACAGATTAAAGAAAGCTAATAGAAAATACACTATTAACAACTCGAGGGAAGAAAACCAAGAATGTGATTGCTTACAGTATTCAGCGGAAAAAGGAGTCGACTATACTTGTGATAGCTGTTACATCGATCTTTGTTCCGATTGTGAAACAGAATTAAATAAAGATAAAGTTAAGGATGAGAAATGTGTGTGTAAAACTAATGACGATACTAAAGATTGCCCTGAATGCGATAAATCCTTACATTTCATAGACAGTGGTAGCACAGAACGTATTGAAAAAAATAAATCTTGTAAATGTTCAGACTTCAAATCATCTCAAGAGAGCTTCACTAAAGAATTTAACGGTTCTTTAAACAAAACACGATGTTATCATTCATCTGATAGTATTATCACTTACACAGATAGCAAAAGCAAGGAAGATTTATCTGACGCAAATAGCTCATCAAACGTAAAAAGTATTACTAAAACGTGTTTAAAATGCGCTAAAATTAAAGAGAATATACCAGTAACTGACTCTATGGGTACCTTACACACTAGAAAATCTAGATGTAACGATACTGAGAAACATAAAACAGATACATTGAGGTCCAAGTCTAAAGATGATCCTCAAAGATCAAAGCTATCTAAAATAGGTACATGGAGAAGAAAATCTGAACCTGGACTACAAAACACAATAATAATTACCAAAAAATCTCAAGACAGTGATAGTGAAAGAGCAGAAAGTAAGGGAAGCGAAAAAATTGAATTTGAATGTCGGAATTGTGGATCGAATAAAATTACTAAAAAACCCAAAACAAAGGAAACTATGTCCGACGCTGAAAGTGACATTAAAAAGAAAATTACTGTAAACACAGTAACGAAACCGAATTTAGAGATAAAAATGTACAATACTAAAAATATACCAAAGAAAATCTCGAAGATAAAGAAAAATCGAGCAAAAGGTATACGTTTAGGATCGGATACAACAACACGTTTCTATACCGATTTTTCAACAGATGTGTCTACTGAAAATATTTTACATATATCAGAATCAAATGACAGTTTAAATGTTGACAAACCAAAGAACATACCGATACCAATTCCAGATACTATAAGTAAAGATGAAGACATAGACGAAGAAACATATAAAAAATTAATAGAAAAAACAGATTCCTTTAAAAAGAATGAGTTAGAAAAAGTTAAATATTTAAACAAACAGAAAGTTATAACAGAAGGAACTGAGGTAGAAGATAAATCACAAGATATAAATGAAATACAAAACACTTCAGAAAATTGTAACGATCCTGAGCAGCCGATTGAACAAATTATATCACAACTTCTAATGCAAAATCGAGAATTCCAGAAGTTACTTAAAAAACAGCAACAACGGAATACTGCTCAAAGAAGACATCAAAGACTATTGAAATCACATTCTAATCCCGATCAAGTAATATTGGCGAAAAGCGAATTAACGAAATTAAAACCAAAATATATTCGTCAAATGTCAGAAAACATTGAGCTAAATATTAATGAACAAGATGATCTAGAACCAGAGCATGCTCAAAGCGAAATAGATGATGTTTCTGATGATGATCATATATATGAAACTTTAAGAATAGAAAATAAATCCGATAACAGTTTACATAACTTAAACAATAAAAGCAAATTAATACAACATAATTCACATATTTCTCGGCCGAAACGACTATCTTCTCCACAAAATTCAACACAAATAATTACAGATATAACAAAAGTAGGTCCTGAGTCCGACTATGTTTATCTTTCTTTCGATGAAGCGAAAAGACTTGAAAGCTTAGACGATGGAATATATGATGTTCCTGTTAAAACTCCGGAAAAAGTAGCAAAGCAGGATATTAAACCGATAAACAAAGATTATTACGTAACTATGGAAAATCAAAGACCTTTAAATAATGAAGAAAACATTTACGATAACTTAATTGACGTATGTCGAAGGTCAAAAGACGTACCTAATACGTTACCAAGTGACTATTTGCCTATGAGCCCTGATCAGCAAAGTCCAAATACACCTGAAATTTGGTTAAGTCGTCAAAAGGAACATTTTAATGTTTCCAGAGATAGAAAATCTGGTTCTTTACCTAGAAGTTTTCAAGTAGTAACTAATAGTCAAGACGAAAACAATTTAAGTACCTTTAAATGTAAACCAAACAGCAATAGTAAAACGTACTTAAACAGAGATGGTAAAGTTTTGAGCGCAGATAGACCATTCACTATAGCTTCAGATCAAAGTGAAATAAGTTATGATGACGTAGAAACCTATATGGGGGAAGGCGACATTTTGAAATTTAATAAAAATTCTAAATCGAAGGAAGAAGAGTATTCTCAAAATATTAGTCAATCTACTTTGGAATTGGAGGAAGAAATCGATAGATGTTACAAAAACAATTTCGAGAAAGTTGATTTAGATGCAAATAAAAATGAACCGATAAGTACGTCCCCAGCTAATATAAATGTGTCTACAACATCTTCTTGTGAAGCTCTGACTGTTGAGCAAAACGAAGAAAAAAGTAAACAAGCCGATGTAATACATCCAGAACATAAAATATATAAACCTACAAGTAATGTCCTCTCTTTGAAAAATGTTTTAAGTCGATTTAAAAATCGCACACCGCCTAAAAGCAATGAGGAACTCGAAATTAATGCTAATGAACAGGGAAATTCTGAAAATTTAAAATCGGATTTAAAAAGTCCTACTAGTGAAAAGAGATCAGCTTTAAACCCAAGAAGTTATTCTAAAAATTTATTGCAACGGTTTAGAAGTATTATAGGTGATGAGCAACCAGATGATAACCAAAATAAAACAGAATCTAAAATCAAAACGGATGATCAAAATAATTCAAAGAGCGAAATTAAAGTTATCATAACATCAACTGACAATAGCCCAACTACGTCAAGTATGTCTTATTCTATACATACGGATGCGTTGAGTAAAAGTGTTTGTGAGCACACAACAATGAGTGAGAGTCAAAAGGAGAAAAATAATTTAGAAATTTTATCGCAGAGCTGTGAGAATATTAACAAACCAGGATTTCGGCCAAGTTATGAAAAGAGTATTAGTATGGTTACTAGTGTTACTAGTTCGCTAGCAAGCACACCTTCACCTTCAAGATCAAATAATAGCTCACATCAAAGTTTGAATAAACTACCTGTATATATGCAAGGTAGCAAACATTTAGGAGCTAGAATAGCACAATCTGACTACGTAGATCCGATGACACTTCTAAGTGAAAGAAATGCGTTGAAAAATGTCAATGTACTTATAAATAAAAATGCTTTGAGACCAGACAGCTTATTTTCTAATTCATCTTTTGTAACATCTTCGAGTGAAAGTACATATCAAGAAAGTCAATGTAAAGTCAGTAAATCTTTAATTGATAACGTAACTTCTACGACTAAAGTCAATTCTGATGAAAGTTTCTATGAAAAATCTTTTGAGAGAATAGAACAATTAACTGATGAAGATATGTTCAGAGATTCCGCTGTTTATTCTGATCAAGACGAAATTGACGATGTTGAAACTGTTAACAAAGTTATCAGTAAACCGATGACTAGAGTGGAAAGTATTAAGCGTGAATCATCTTTTAGAGCTAAACGAATGGTAACAACAAGCGTCATTGAGAAAAAGTTAGTCCAAACTAAAGTAACTGTAACAAATAAGCCACAGTTTACAGAAATCAATGACAAAGGAATAAAACCTGATAGCGAGAAAGTTGTTATCAAACCAAAAATTGCACCACCTGTACCAATTAAACCGAAACTAACAAGCATGTCGACGATTGCAACAGTTCAAAATAGTATAATAACAAAGACTAATCTCGCTAAAAGCCAAGAGCAATCGTCATCATCTGAATCTGTTAGTACTCGAACGATTAAACGAAATACAAATTATAAACCGGTGTACACAAGATCAGAATCGACACCAGCGCCGAAAGATAAAGTTAAAAATGTTGCATCAAAACCTGATAAAGAGGTGACGGGAACAAATAAACCAACTGAAGAAGATTTATCAAAGCAAGGAATACAGTTGAAGAGGCTAAGTTTTGAAAGAGCCAGCCTTGATTCAGCGACTCGTAAAATAAAACCAAGTATCGAAACTAAACGTGCTTCATTAGAACAACCAACAACATCAAAATCAGTGCTAGAAAGGCGATTGGAGATAGAACAAATGACAAAAGGGCAAATTAAATCGGTACAAAACAAAAAAAATACGTCAGTTGCTAAACCTAAGTCGATTACATCAAAAGTTGCGTCATTTGAAAGAAGCGTTAGTGAAAATAAAGAAGTTAAAAATTCTCCAATTGCTACAAAAGCGAATTTGTCTGTAAACAAAAGTAGTAATGAAGAAAATATCGAAAGCGATGATCCCAAAGGAAGTTGGGTGAAACAGGTTGTCAATAAATTCCAGTGAGCTTACCTTTGCATTTAATATCCGTCTGATTTTCTACTCCGCTTTTTGGGATCCACATACAATATTGTGGTTTTTAATATTGTTAATAATTAATTATTATTGTAAATATTTGTTTTCCTGTCAAACCTTCTTGGGCTTTGATGTCTTGTGCCATAGACAAGATAAATATTTTGGCGGTATGTTATACATCACTGTGCACAAAATATAAACTCGCACTCATAGGCGTAGATAATAACAAAATATAAATAATAAAATATTTCTCTTAAAATTCCATTCGCTCACTTACTTATAAATTAATATAATATAATAATCTTTCCCGAAAAAAATCTACTACGTCTATGGTAGCACTAATGTAAATAAAGATTTGTTAATATGCTTATTTTGATACATATTTATCAGAAAGTGCCATCGTGAATAGCATTAAATTCTATATATACAAAAATTATATTTTTTGTGCAATGAAATGAAATGAAAAAAAAATGTATTTATTATTTTTATTTAAGTTTTTCATAGCTACTAACACCAAAAAGTAGAAATGTTATTTTTTTAAGTTATATTTTGTTTTGTGAAACGAAAAATAACAGATTTTGTAATCTTCTTTCTTATTTATTTTACATTCCGATGTCGATCACTGCCAACTATGGTTATGAAGTGAAAAAAAAAACTGTTAATATTATTTCAAGATCGTATAACTTTGTTTTGACCTCTTATAAGGTATGAATTGACCTCTTATAATTAATTAAAAAACTGTAAAAATAAAATAAAACAATATTCATATGATTATACTATTAAATAATAGCTTTGTATAACATTTTGAATATTAGGTATATAATATAAAATTCGCTGCCTTAATACCGTTTAGTTTTTGACACCTTAATTTGACGCTAAAATATTTTTCAAGAAAAAGTTGTAATGTTGGTAGTATTGTGTTATTTTTTAATTTGCCACACATTGAAGACACGTATACTTAACTTGTTGAGACTGTTAGTTTAAGCATTAATTTCTCCTTAAATAAATTTACATACTAACATTATGATAAAATGAAATCTCAAAATATTGTACTCTACTTAATCACGTGATTGTAAGCAATTTTATTAAAATAACCTTTATAATATATACTATACAAGCCTGTATCGATTATCTCAATATTTTGTAATTTTTATAATGAATTTTAGACGTTTTAAAAACGGGCCTTATTAGTTACTTATCTACATATTATTTATATTCACTGTAAAATAATTATCTCCAATAATAATTCTTAACATTATAGAAAAAATATGATTTTTCAACAATTAGCACTAAAGGTTTAATAATGATCTAGAAACTTCACTACTACTCACGCTTTGTACTTTTTATAAACAATATGTAGATAAGCTCACACAAATATATTATATATGTAATCACGCCTTAAAGTTCAAAAATATATTGTTATAATATGAATTTACGAATAAAACATAATAAAGACGCTTCTCAAACTATATTTTTAATAAAAAAAACATGTGCTGTCAAAAATGACACATAAGTTTGACATTGACAGCTATAATTTATTCGTAAATTCCCATAATAAATAAATGAACATCGTACAATTGAAGTTGTGAACGAGAACGCATTATTTAGAGTCGTAGTATTGTTTACTATTAAGTATTACTAATGCATATTGCCCATATCGAGGTAGTCTTTGATAATAATAAAATGATTTTTCATAATAAATCTTTTATTTTCCTTTTTTTATAGATCAAAAGATTAAATATTGTAAACTTAATTTCTTTACAGTTTTGCTCAAACGGCATTATGTAAGAGAATGAAATGTAAAGTAGATCAAAGTTGATGATGATTGTAGGTTCGTTACCTCTCGAGCGGTAAATTATTTTCACTTTCATGCTCTGGCCTCGGACAAGTCTTAGAGTTCCGTCACCCAACACGCAATGTCTCGAGTTCGGACAGAAAATGGAGAACGGAGTGTTAGACATTAGGTCTTATCCGTCTATCTAACTACATATAATAAAGTATACTATACAGAATGTAGTGTGACTTTGAAATAAATAAATGTACAGTATTTTAAATAGATAAACCAAATATCTTATTATCTTATTTCTTGAAGCAGTGACACTTATACCAAATATACCAAAACAATTGAAACCTACACAAAAACAGAAAATCCCACACATCAAGAAATCCAATTACCTATCATTCTATCAACCAAATGTCAGCAAAATATTAGTAAAGCAGAAATATAGGGCTAGTGTAGGTATTAAAGCAAAAATATAGGTATTACAGAGTAGAAGTAAACACGCGAGTGCCAGGCGCGGCTCAGCACCGCGTGGAATGTCTGCCCTGAAATATTATTGCATTGAAAAGCTTTATAGCTGTACTATATTTTTCTCTGTAATATGCAAATTTAATACAAATTAAGTATGAAAACAGATTTAGAGTCTTATTATATTTGATTAATATATGTAATGCGATAAAAATAATATTACGTAAATTAAAATGTTATAAATGATACGATCAAATTTCAGATTTTACTTCTTAGAAAATTAGTTACATTTTTCTAAAAAAAAGTCCCTTACACTTTTCCTTTCACTTTGTTATTATAATTTTATTAACTCGTTTTTCAATCTGTGTAAAGGAAGATATCTACTGCATCATGTCAATTTACTTCATTATAACATAATATCTAAAATTTACTTATAACAAAACAAGATAATATTTGCGCTATAATTTTCATTTATGCTGTAAGGAAACAATTGGGTTGATGATATTTTTCCATTTTCATAGTAATAACTATTCTATTCAACATTGTTCAGTAACAGACGTCGCGTGATCGAGAACGTATTTTCCCTCGAAACCCGTAATGTCTTCGCGATGCACGCTAGACACCGCCTGTCACGTAGTATAGGAGGTAAAGCTTAAAGTTTATAGATTACAAGAAATAAAAAAATATAAATTTATCTATATAAGTTAAAGTAAAATAAACTGTTTTACTTTATAGAATTTAAATAATCGATATAAAAGGCAAAAATAAAATTGAATTATATATAACAAATATACTAAGTGTTTTTTTTATAGTATGAACGTATCGCCATTTTTATATTAATTTATTCTGTCTTGCCTCAAGATGATTTTAACATAATTCATTTAGAATATGTGTTATTTTAACAAAATGGCGATACGTTCATACTATAAAAAAATAAAAAATACAGATACAACACTCATTCATTTTACATAAAAAAAAAACAGATGCATTTGCTATTTTATGATTGTTTAAAACACTTATATACATATAATTAAAATTATTGTAGTATACATACCTACATAGTGAAACATGAATACCCATTCAACTAAAACCAACTAAATACTCTACTGCAATACAATAAATGTAGTAAGACCGTTAAATAACCTACTGGCTCCTAGCCTATTCTTCCCGGGGAAACTAAGTTTAAAGTAAAACCAATACAATTTCCCGTCGGCGAGACAGGGACAGACGCAGGAAATCTCACCATTTCGTTATTTGGCTGACTGACGAAACGAACAAAACATATTTGAATTTTACAAATCGTGGACGTCATTCGGGTTTCCAAATATAGACTGGAATGGAAATGCTTTTCCACATACACTAATTATAACTAAACTAAAGGTATCTTTATTTTACTTACTGTTTTAGTGACTTTCCCTTTCTACTACTTTCAAGATTTGTGATTGTGCATATTTTTTAATAGAAATATTTTACTTTTTTTGGAAAAAAAAAACTTAATATTTTCGTATGCGGAATGACTGTTCCCAGGCTTTAATTGTGTCTCTTGCAATATATGAAAAAAGTGCAAATGCGTCATTGTTGCACCAAATGAAGGATATGCCGAAACTTTGTATTTTTGTATAATATATTAAGTTGTATAAATATGTATATTTTCTATCACTCTATCTTAGTGTTATCTATAACACTAAGGTTGTCTAGAAATGGCTACGGATAAAGCCATATTTATACTTTTCTTCTCATTTATTTCGTTTTCTTGCAAGCTTTAAATAATAACGATATACAATAAATAAATATATTCCTAGGTATATTCATGTTCGTTTTCCCAAAAATAAAGAAATATTTGATCGGTAAACTATCTGGACGGTGGTCTGAGTTGGTGTCGCACTGCAAGGCATGGGCTCGACTAGTTTCTTAAACAAGAAGTCAGGTTTTAGAAAAAGCGGCTCTAGTGCGGGATCGGACAAGGAAATGAACGGAAAATTGAAGAAGTCAAAAATAAGGTATCGATTTTATGGCGTATTTTTGTATTAGAAAGTTTTTTTTCAGCTTCCCGCTAAAAAGAAGAGCAGGTATACTACCTGCTTAATCTTAGCCTTAATCTGCCTACTGGGTAGACAGATTAAGCCAAGTGTTATTCCGTTCCACTCCACTTTACTTTCCACGGAATTCTGGAGCTATTGCGTGTTGAGTGGGGGAACTCAACGCCGCGCACAGCGAAGAAATTAAAATATTAAATATTTCATTTCCACGAGTAGGAATCAAACCTACAACCTGTGTTTACAGACACACGCTTGTGCTCCTGCGCCACGACTGGCCTTAACGTTGTTTCTTTTCCGTCTTTATTATTTTACTTTATTTTCTCACTTAAAACATAATTAATTATTCGTACATACATTTTGTTTGTTACACTTTTTCGAATTTAATTAGTATTTAAGGAGGTGTAAATTTTTGTGATACTATAATGGAAATGTACATATGCATAGACAGATAAGTTTATACAAGGAATATGGATAAAGGTAAGTTAAAAGCATTAAATCATTCATAAATAAAATATTTTGTGAAATATTTAAAGTTTATTTTCTTCCTTATTTTGAGTTTTATGATACTCCGGCCAATTTTAGGAAATGAATCTGAATTAAACAGTCCGACTCGCACTTGACCAGTTTTATTTAATAAAACTATATTCTCTTTTACAACTCAATATCTATAAAGGGTTAGGGATATTTAATTATCAATCCTTATCAACTTTTAATTATTATATCTGCATAGTATCTAAGCCCTTGTTTATCATGACAACCGTCGCCATGGCAACCGCACAATCAATATACCGCAAAATGGACAAAGCACTTACCTTCAACGCCCCGAACGAATAGCACGAATATATAAAAAAAAATATTAAACTAATCTAAGCCTACGGCGTTGCTTGCTATAACAATGAATTTAATAAAATATTTCATAATTAAATTAAAATTTAATTATTGTTTAATTTAATAAAAGTACGAAATAAGTTTTAGTTATGTATAGTCCGTTTTATATGTATAGGCGGCCGGTGAAGATGAACGAGTATGGGATGAAGAGAGTGCCGGACTATACAGAGATGGCGTATAAGGAAGCTGTTTCTAAGTTAAGATACTTTTTATCTGGAAATAACGCGCCGAGTGTAAGTTTTTTTTATATTATTACTAAGAATTACTATTTAAATTAAATATTTAAGTTTTTTGTTCAGAAATTAATAATTTGTTATTGAAAGCTTATGTAGCCCAAAACAGAAAATTTATGAAAAAGTATCGAACTTATTAAAAAAAGCTCGATAATTTTTTATATCAGTATTTCAGTATAATTTGAATACTTCGTACTTAACTGATTAGATAGGGTGTGTGCTAGTGTATATTATGATTAGTACAGTAAGGGATGCAATGGAACAGAATCGAAATCTAAACACGACAATTTTGGGTTCGATTCCTTTCGGTAGAATGATTATTAATAAATAATTTTCGTTCGTCAATTTCGAGTGCAAAGTGGATGTCGGATAATTTTGACACTATGTTCTAATTATCTCTCTTTTTATATTCACACTGTATATCACATAAGCCGAGAAGGCAGAAGCAACGTAGTGTTAAGACTTTCCCACTATCCCAACTTTCCGTCATCACCCCCCCGAGTGAGAATCGAACTCACAACGGTCGCGCATGCAGTTATACGCTGATTGCTTGGCCTGAACTCTGCTCTACAAAAAATTCCTAAAGCTTTGAAAAATTAATAAATATTTTACATATACATAGGTTCGAAGTTATGGCGGATCAGCATCCATTAAAAACCTCGACGAATCTGATGGAGATCTTGACAAGAAATATTCTAATTCTTACAACACTCTCTCCGAATACAAGCCGAGGCCGAGACTTACCGCCAAATACGCCACGTTGTATGCAGATAGCCTGAACAACTATACGCCTTTGCAGCCCACTGCTAATGTGAATCCTAGTATTAACACTGGTAAGGAATTTTTTTTCTTCTCAGTCTTTTGAGAAATTATTAATATAGGGATTACTTAAAAAAAAATAGTATATTATCATATAACATTTTTAAATCGCAAAAACGACTGGTAGTGAGTTCGATTCTAATATGAGAAAATGAAATATTTAAAGAAATCCGACAAAATTGCTTCAAATTTTGCATAAGGGTTTGAATCCGATGATGATTTTCATAGCATGAAAAATTGTATAACAAGGCAACTAATACATATAATATTTTTTAATTAAATTATTAAAATATTTTTTGTTTATATTATAAGCACCACCTGCTGCTTCTGCCGATGTCACTGGTGGAACTAATCCAGATGTAGTCAATTTCATTCAAAAACAAGAAGAATATATCGAACAGCTTGAACGCGAAAGCCAGTATTGTAGGGTAAGTTTCATGAAATATACTTCCTAAAAAAAGTCATGTAAATTATTTGGTACTACAGTGCGACTAGAAACTTTGATTAATAGATATTCGTAATGGTTGGTATATATATGTAAATATTTAAAAAAAATATCAGAAAATTACAATACACTCAGAATATTAGCAGATTAAACAGTTATTATATTTGAAATAACCATCAATGGACTTAATATATTTATTTTTTTATTATTTGAAATTTTATTACGAAAAGATTTTGTCTTGGCTCGTGATGATTGTAGTTTTAAATCAATTTGTTCTTGTTTTTTTGGACCAAAAATATTTCCATTTAAAATATAATTTAATTAAATAAGAAAAAAATTATGGATAAAAATATGTATTAATTTAAAAACATAGTTTATATTAGAAATTATATCTAATTCTATTATTGCTTTAGGATGAACTAAATAATTTACTCGGCAAAGTGAAAGAAGTTATATCTGAAAACGAACACTTGCACGAGGCTCAGAAGAACAAACTCATTTCTCGAATGTTCCACACTTACAACGCGGGCTCCGAAACTGATGAACTCGACGATATTGGAGATAGCACTGGGTTAGATAGTGATAACAAGGTATTATTCAAGTTTCACTATTTCAAAGTTATAAGTTATGGGATTATTGTTCTTTTTTCAATATAAATAGTTTTTCTGATATAATAATTACATAATAATTGATTAAAGTTTACCTTCTTAACGGGCGGAGAGTAAAGAATGGCGTGATATACAGAGAACGTAGATACATATAAAAAAGCTTTCAAAAAAAATATTTTGTATATTTAATATTAATAATACTCGTTTAATAAGTAATTTAAATGTTATTCGTTTTTATATAGGTATCACCCTCGAAGACTCGTCGAGTGAAGTCTCGTTCCACCAGGCTCGAAGGACCAAACATCGTTTTTGAGTCACGCATCGCTGAACTAGAGGCTCAGTTGACTCAAGCAAAGATAGATCTGAAGAAAGTGCAGGTACTTTTTTATATACATTGTGTATATACATTTTTTTCCATTAAATATTATTTTCACGTTTCAAACATCTACATATGTTTAACTTTTAGGATGAGAACAATGAGAACAAACGCAAATTAGCCAATGGTTTGGTCGACTCTACTTGTCTTGATGGATTTAAACGGCAAATTGACAACCTGCAAAGGTAATACTTCTTTAAAAAATTTTTACCGTCACGGTACATTCCGCAGGGTAGGCAGAAGGGATCTAGACCATAGTGGTATTCCGTAATATTCCGTTCTCCACTTCCCACCCGAATGGAGAAATGAGCATGTTAAATGGCAGAGCTGAACGCCATTTTTTGTATTGATAATAATTTACTTCCCCAAGTGCACTCATATGAAATGGCTTAGTTAAAGCCATTACGTAAAATTACAGTATGTTCTAAACATTTTCTAGGGATAAATCGACTTTGGAATCACAAATATCTAAATTGAAGCTCAATTTGGAACAAAAAGATGGTGACATTGAAAATCGCTATAAGCGAGGGTCGGATGCAGTAGAGCAACAGTTACGCGAAGAGAGAAACAACTTAGAGCTAGAAATACGACGTTTGAAGGTAACTGCATATTATATCGAAATAAAAATAACTAAACTAAAAAAAAACGATATATGTATTTCTAAATATTATTTATGCATTTCTAAACAAAAACGATAAAAAAGACATAAAATTATTATTATGGATTAAAGATAGAGCTAGATAACAATTATTAAAAGCATTCGTAAGAAATCACTTAAAACAAATAAAATATTTTACTTGCAATATTGAATTAATGATAAATTTATATGACAGGATGATCTAGCTAAAGAAAGAAGTAAAGTCCGTGAGCTAGCAGGTGAAGGTGCTCGTCGCGCGATACAGGAGCGAAGTGCAGCGGAACAAAGATATAATGCACATTTTGATGAACTCCAACATGATCTGGCTGCGCAATATGATAACGTAGCAAAACTACAGGTCTTTTTCTTGTTATTTTTATTTTCACTCTGTATCTCGTATATAGTCGCGAGAACATTACTTACAAGGTCCTAAGAAAATTATTTTCTTCGATTTCCACACTTCCCAATTTCCCATTCCCAATTCTTGAAAAATAGCATGTTTATCTTATTACTAAAGCTAGGTAATAAAAATATTTTGTTTTCTCAAGTTGGAGCCGATACCATCGTGTTTATAGTTAAATACACTAATCTAATAAACTCTAATATTACATAAAGTCGTTATTAACTTGTTTCTAATTATTTACTTAGTTGGAGTTAGAACGTCAACGCCGTGAAGAAAACGATTTGAAACGAGAGCTCTCTATGAAGAATGCAGCAGTCGAGGAACTTAAAATGGAACTGAAGAACAAATCTTGTACGTACATAAAATTTGTAAAATATCATCTTTTGAATGAAAATAAGCATATTAAAGATTAAACAAAAAATGCTGCAAAAGATATTATAAGATACTAAATATTTGAACGTCCCCTTTACCTTGTCAAATATATTAAGATAAAAGTAATCAAATAAACTAAAAGTTGTTTATTTCAGCATCTCTGCAAGCAGACTTGGCTCAAGCTCACGCTGAAAAAGCATCTTTAGAGGAAGAACTAGCAAGTGCAAGACTTGCTATCGAGAGGCAACAACGACAATCTAAACACGAAACTAATCGTTTAAATTCTGAAGTAAGTCAATTCTTACATTTTGAAAGTGTGGACGCTAAATATTTGACGGTTTTTTTAAAAATATTTATTTATATTATTTTATTTAATCTCAAGATAATTAGTCAATTGGATAATTTCTTCTTCATTATTAATTATATTTGTTATTATTCTTCTACTTAAGCTTGACATAATTATCTCTTTTATTTGCCTTTCAATATTTATGAATCATAGCAATCCGTAAAATTATTAAAAAATTCGTTTTACGATTTCTTTTTAAAATGTGCGTTTCAAGTTGAATTTGCCTTTTTCTGAATGTATTAAATCCTAATATTTTTTTTAGATTCAGTCTCTACGTCAACGCTTGGATCGAGCTGATGCTGACTTAGTTCATTCTCGTCGAGAGAATTTGCGCCTTTCAGAGCAAATTTCTAATTTGGAGAAAGAGGTATTAACTTACTCTATTCACTTCTAAAAATTTTTAAGTAATCATTTCAGTACAACTGGAGTTTATGTTGAAATAAAACATAAAAAGCCTCAATCAATCCAGCTACGTTCAAAAAAAAATTGAACGTAGCTAGACTCCATTGTATACAATTGGCAAAATATTAAAACAATAATGTGATTTTTTTCTACAGCTAAATATGAAAAACCTAACTCCGATATCACCAGAGAAGAATAAAAAGGAGAAAGAGCTGTCTACTATGCTGGAATCCATGGAAAATAAACATGGTAGGTCTAATTTTCCAATACATTTCTACAAAAAACAGTAACTTAAAATTACTTTCCAATATTTTGTCTTTTAAATGTTGTATCCGTCGATCGATCATCCAATGGGTAAACTATTGATGTTTTGAAAGAAACTTTTATAATTTTCATCGATCTCTTTACACTTCAAAACATTTATATTTTACCCTTTCATTATGTGCTTGCATGGTTATCTAGTTGAAAGGGCTTCTTTCTTAACTTCAATAGTTTATTCATCAGATTGTTTGATAAAATTAAACCTTATTGGATTACTTCTAGTTATTTTTTCATTAATTCTTAATTCTTCAATAACAATTGTAAACTTCCTTAAAATACTTATCATATTTTATTATTATTAATTTCATTAAATACCTTATGTTAATAAAACAGATTTATTAGTAACATATTAGGAAAAATAAGAATTTAGTGGATAAATTTGGTTCCACAGCTAAGACCGTGGCTGAATTGGAGTCAATGATACAATCACAAAACAGTCTGATGGAGAAACTCTCCAGTGAATGTCGTTTGCTTACAAACAAGCTAGACGACGCAAATCGTAGGCACAAGTACGAATTATTTTCAAATATAAAAAATGCATGCTTGACATAATTTTACATTTTCGTAGCCACATATTATATTTTTTCTAAAAATTGTCATCATTACCCATTTTCAAAAGTACTTAACGTGATCAACGGGAAATTTAAACCACTTTTCTAATGCAGGAAAAGGACACATCTATAATTAGATCTATAGTAAAAATTTAAAAATAAAAGATAGAAATAGATGTTATAACAAAAATGTTATTAGGGTTTAAAAATACACATTTACTAGCTTGAAGTAAATTTTACACATATATTTTTTCGTGTTGGTCACAAATTGGATGAAAAATAGTTGATTTCCTAACGTCGTGCTGTGTTTTTATTGGTGACAGGCAGAATGCGGAACGAACCAATGAGAACACAGCGCGACGGAACAAGAACCCAAGACACTCCATTACCGAGCCACAGATCCAAACGCCGCGTAAAAGAGTCCGATTCGTCGAATAACTATCCAATAATTGTTGGACCATTAACGACAAATCAGGATCTCGTAAATGTTAACGGTGAAAAGATATACAATCTACCGCTGATGATTCAACAGCCCTTTTTACGGGAGAAAAAGGAGCCAATCAAAGTTGATATCAGTGTAAAATTAGTCCCTAAGCCAAGAAAAAAGGAAAAAAAGAAACGTGAAGTGCATGTCGATGAAATTATATGTACATCTCCAGATAGGAATAAGGGTGTTAAAAATAATATTAGTATGGAAGTCACAGATAGCAATATTCACGTTTTAAGCGAGTCTCTAGAAGTTATCGAAGATGATAGTCAAAATATTAACGTTTCTGATAGAAAAAATAGTGTTCATGTTGTAGAAATGCACAATATAGAAAATGGTGACAATGTAACAAATATAAAAGAAGAAATAGAAGTAATTGAAAAGAATATTACTATTGAACCTAAGGTTTCAGAACCTCATGATAGTAGTAATTTAAATATTGATGCAACAAAACCAACTTCTTGTAATACTGATGAAGAATCCACAGAAGTTGCAGTTGAACCAAATCAATTGATAAATGATGACGAAAAAGAGAATAAATGAGTGCTTTTACTATTTCATAATTTTGCAAGTATCTTAAGACAGCTTTACGTGTTGTGTCGCTTTTTATAAATTAAATAAATAAGAAATTAGCTTTTATAATATTCGTAACACATTTGTGCAATATTTCAATTTAATTATGATCGTGCAATATGTATATATTATTATTATTATTCAAATATTCACGTTTGTCATACATGTTATATTTATTACTAATCTTTCTAACTAAACTTTTATAAATGGGTAATGATTGCAATAATAAAGTTTAATAAACGTTTAACTTAATTGATCAGAATTTAATTTCAATATAAGCTAGATTTTTCTCTATTTCTCGATTTAGGCAACTGCCATTTAATTTTAACTCCTAATGAGACAAATATGAAATTTAATATTTTTTTCCTACTTACGAGTAATTAAACATATCATAGATCTTTTTTTTAAATAAATAATTATAATTTGATGATCGAAGGCAGTTGACTACAATTCACTACACTTTAGTATGACGCTCGTTCACAAAAAAAAAACACTTTCTTTCAGAATGGAAAAAACACAGTTGCTTTGCAGAAACTCTGAACTTATGAGAAAACTGAGAAATTTATGGTCTTCTCATAAGAAATACTGCACTACCACTATAGCACCTTATCGAAGTTACACTCCATTGAGTGGATATCCAAGTAGTTCATCGTATGATTTAGATCGCACTTACATGACATCTACGCCTTATAAAATTAGTAATAATAGATTTAAAAGAAACGATGGACTTAGTAAGTTTAGTGACCAAGATGAGATTGGTAATTTGAGCAACGATTTAAGTGATCTGTCCATAGATAAAATATCTGACACTGATGACGATCATGTGAAGGTAAGAATTGAAAAAAGTTTCAACTAAATGGCGCCCAGTAGTTTGTTCATGTACACTTTAGATACTTTAGATTTATACTTGCACGTAGCTAATAGCGATTATATTAGTACAATTAAACTCTACACTTCCTATTTTATAAAATAGGCTTATATTAAAAAAATCTTTATATATAATACTGCTATACGTGTGTTTGTCACCTGCTCCTAAAACACTAATGTAAATTCAAATGGACCCGGCATTAATACCGAGATGGACTACGTCTACTGGGTCCACTAGTATTTTATAAATACTCGTAAACCACTAAAATTAAGCCTTTCAACATATGTTACTTTTGTAAGTTGTCAAATTTTCTGCATGTTTTTACTGCACTTGAGAGTGTGTGTGTTATCACGTGTGTATGTAACAGGCAAGAACTGGCAACTCTGCAGCGTCAAGTAGAGGGCCTCGGGAGAACTCTTCAGTCTACATATTCACACCCACCTAGTAATAATGAAGGTATAAAGAGATTTTATTTAAAATATTTTAGGCCCCCCCCTGCACACCGAGGGGCACAAGCGTGCGACTGTAAACACGATAGGTTGTGGGTTTGATTCCCACTCGAGGAAATGAAATATTTAATATTTTCTTTCCTCGCTCTGACAACGTGATACAACACGGCGCCGAGTTCCGCCACTTAGCACACTTGCCAATGCCAATGCCAATGCCTCCAGAATTGTGTGCTTATTAAATAAGGCAACAAAGTGGTCTGATTTTTTAGAAAAAAAAATCTTTTTTTTTTTTTTTATTTGAATTACATTGTAGCAAAGTAATAACAATATTGTTACAAGTAGAACTAATAATTAAAATTTACAATTGAAAATATATTTCAGCACCTTCCTCGCACACACCCACAACAAACCGAATATCACATTCCCCGACCAGCTCCGGACCAGAGTATACCAGAACTGAGTCCTCCAGAGACTCCGCACTCGGACCAAACGGAAATTTCCCTACAAACAACGTTGGAAACCACGAAGTTAGAGGAGTTATAGATGAAAATAATATAAATGATCAAGAAATCCACGACAATTATGATTATGATACAGAAAAACCACATGAAGAACAAAGCTATGATACAGAGATGACACAACCCCAAAATTATAATAATATCGATAAAGATGAAGAAAAAATTAATACAATACCGAATTTAACACAAAATTATGAAATAGAGCACGATCAAGAACCCACAAATTTGAATGAAACACAAATAATTAGTCAACAACTAGTCAACGAAGAAGCACGTAATGAAGAGCAGCACGAAACAGCTAAGAAAATGTCGAAACAAAATTCACGGGAATCTGTGGATAAAGAACAATCATTGCAGAAACAAATATCAAAAGAAAAAATATCTCCTCAACATACACCAAGCGATAATGTTCTTAATGTTGAAAGTGATTATAACATACCAAATCAGGAAGATGTTAAAGAAAATACAGAAATGTATCACGACCAGGAACCTAAAGAGCAAGAATATGTAGCTGAAAACGTCCAACCAAATTACACTGACGAAAATTACCAAAATTATGAACAAAATTACGATCCAAACTATCAACAGCCCGAATATACTGAACAATATGAAAATTATGAACAGTATGCTGATCCTAACGCTCAATATAATCAGTATGAGAATTATCCTGAGGGATATACAGAACAGACTTATGATGATACTCAGTACAACCAAGAATATACTACAGAGTACCCTCAAACTGTAGAACCGGAAACAACTAAAGAAAAAGTAGCAAGTCAAAGTTAGCATTTTTAAATAAACGTAATTTAGCATTCACCATGAATAATCATATTTATGAAAGTAATCATTGAATAATAATTGAAAAATACCATTGTAATTTTTTTTTATGTTAATTACACACAAAGAATCGAAAAATAATTAGCTCGGTATGGCTTAATTTCCTCTTTTAAATTTGTTATGATTTCTTCTGTTTTAACAAATTTTTATTAGTTAAAATAATTTCAGATTTTGGCCAAAACTCTTAGTCAACACTGTGTCATGTCTTGTTTTAGCATTCGTGTTTTAATGATAGACGATGAGATAGATGGGATGTTCGTTGAAATATTAAAACATTATTTAAAACATTAAAATCAAATAAATAAAGGCAGGCAAAGGGAACCTAGTGCTAAGACACTCCGTTCCCCACTTTCCGCCGAAATTAAATTCAATAGTTATTTTTAATATGTTAAAAATAATTATTAAATCTATAAATTGTAAGTTGTTATGTCATTTCTAGTATGTCAGAGGAGAACTACTCACTTCGCCAATGCCACGTTGTGTGGATTATGGAGAACACACGACTTCTTGTGTTCTTTTACAGTATAAAAGAGACAATTCGACGCAATGCTAGAATGCACGAAAGTAGACAGACATGCAACTGAAATAGAAATTAATTGGTATCAAGAATTTTAGGCTTCTCATTCTTTACGAAAAAGGCTACGGAATTTCTTTTTATACCTTATCCTCTGCCTCAGTTTTCTTTATAATCTGTAACTTTTTAATTTTTTGTGCAATATTTTATTAAAATTACTTTTGTTTATTGTTTTAAAAAAATATTAATGTAAAAGTGGTTATATTTGTTTTTTACATTTTAGACGTATGGCTTAAAATAACTCTATTTTACATGTAAACTCCACTACACTTATTTTACATGTACACTCCTTTAGCATTATAAAATGACGGATTCAATATTTTAACAACATAAATCAGTTTAAGTACAAATAGTTGTTTATTGTCAGTTAAACGCAAACTAACATTTCTCTGTGAAGCTATAAATTATTCATATTTCATACATTTCAATTTAAAAACATATTTCGGTACGAATATAAAATTGTATTTAAATATCATTAAATTCATTAATAACTAACTATAAACAAGAACTACTTATTCACTTATAAAATTATATATAAATGTTGAGCAAAAATAAATATTATTAACCAAAATTGTCTTTATTATAGAATTTATAGTAACATTTTGGTGTTTTATTTTTATTCCTTTATGCTGATAGACCTTCAACGAATAGTTTTAGACAAAGAAATTTGTTTTTTAAGCATAAATAATATATTTATGAATGTAAGTATTGTAACTTGTCTCAAATTAGGCGGAAAGTAAAGTTCGGAGTAGGTTCACACTAGGTTCCCTCTGCCTACCTTGCTATTTACGGGGTAGGGTCCTTAATGTTACTATCAGTTTTTCTTTTGTTGATATGCAATATCTTACAGCATCATCTGTAGGTCGCTCATCCTCTTCAACGTAATTATACAAAAAGTCAACATTTCCAAATAATAAAGTAAAATATGCAAAGTGAGGTAATTTGAAATTACAATATATACCTACCTACACTATTTCTAATTATATATTTTTAATTTTCAATACTTGTATAAGTTAGGAAACACAATTTTTAAAACGAATCGATTAGTCTCACTATTATAAAACAATAATAATTATTAATCGGCACTTTGTTGCGGCCGAGAACAAATTTGGTTATCAAAAGTGTAGTGGTATTCAAAATGACAACTTGCTACGGATTGCTATTTTGGACAGTTTTTCTTGTATTAAATGAACTAAATTATGTCACAATGGCGGTAAGTCATTTAGGTGCCTGCAGTTTTTTTTTAGTTAGCAGGATAGGCAGTGGGAACCTCGGATCCTAGTGTTAAGACACTGTGTTCCCGTTAAGAGACTTCCGCTGCCCACTTTCCACCGAATTCTGTTGGATTTGCGTGTTGAATGACGGAACTCAACGCTGGAAATATAAATAACAGAACCGATAACGACATCGACTTTACATAGTGATTTATGTTTTAAAAGATATTATTTTATATAATTTATTTATTTTTCATTTCCTTACTAACTAAAAATATTACTTTTAGCAAAAGTCCAATTTTGATAAAATGATGGTAAGTTGTCAGAAAAATGTAAACTATATTTCTTAAGCAAATATATTTTTATTAAATTCCATTTTTTAGTTAACTACTTACAATGGTACCTTCCATGAAACTCGTAAAAAAATTTCAGGTTAAGCCACTAGAAAGCAAAAAGCCTTCGGTAAGTTTATTTTCTAATTGGTTTGTTCTAATTCACTTTAGACTCGTATATCCCAATACTCACACTTGTAATAATATATGAAAGTTATGGACTCTGTTCCATTAATTCCTTTAAAAACCTTAAAAATTCATTATAGTCATAGATAATAATTTTTCGACTGAAACATTTTTGAAACAATATTAGTTAACTAATTGCTAATTAAAAAAAATTGTTTCTTTTTGTAACTATTTTGATCTTAAAAAGAAACTAACGCTATAATTTATTTAATCAGACAAGAAAATTCACAGAACTCAAACATCAAAATCGTCCATTTGTATATTTACATAAACGTTTTTTACTTGTTGGGTTAGAAATTAGAATCCACAGCCTCGTCATGTCTAATCATTTATAGTTTTCCATAATTTTCCTCATCTATTTATAGTTTTGATACATTTAAAAATATACCAAATTAATGAAACGAAAATAGTCTATTTAACCAACGCCTACTATTCCACAGCGAGATAAAACTTCAGCAATGGCTTTATTCCAAGTTGATAAAATAACAAATAGAACGGCATCAGACTCTGATACAAATGATAAAGCCAACCCAACAGTTAGCCGCGACGGAAGTGAAGAAGACGATAGCAGTGAAAAAGAATTACGTAATGTCGAAACATCTCGTAAAGTAAAGGACAATGAGAAGTTAAGCGATAAAGATTTATTAGATGATATAGCAGAGTTGATATTGAAAAGATCAAAAAATAAATTATTAGACACAAGATATTTGGATTTCGTAAAGGATAATAATAAAGTCCATCGGCATCCGAGGGTTGACTTCAGTAATAATCATTTACATTTGGAAAATGACGAGGTATCGTATATTGTTTAAATAAAAGAATCCAAATAAATAACAATATTATTTATTAATAGACACAATTTTTTTTTCGTTTCAATAATTCTTGTTTCTAAATTACTAAATCAATATTTAGTATTAGTTTTTATTCATATTTTTCTAATGACAAAACGGTCGAGGAGTCGTTGCTGCCCTGAAATTATCTGTATATGTCTTCGGAGACTTAATTTTTTCTTATCTTTGATTATTTTTTTTTCTTTCCGAGTGGACAATGTGCAAAAATGTAGAAACCTAATTTCACGGCCACCACGACTCGTCAACCGTAGTGTACCTACATACTCGTATATGCATGTTTTAAATTTTATTTATTATTTTAAAAATTTTGCTTTACAACATTTCTTTTCCAGTCAAACCTATACGCAATGAAGGTAATTATTTGTGAATTCATTTTTAAATACATTACTCATTATGTAAGGTTTGAGTAAATTTTATTAATGACTTGCCTATACTAAAATTTTTGTTATTTACATAGTTGCCGGTGAAAACAATAGAGGTAAGAATATACACTTATTATTATACTTTATAAAATAAGAATAATAAAATAAATATATACTTTGCATCAGCAAAGGTAACGTCTTTTGAAATTTAAATAAATACCTAAACTTAATAAAACAAATACCTACCTAATGATACCTAATCTATGTTGCTAAAATTATTTTACAGACACCTGATGATGGAATCCTAGGGGTAATTAAATTTTCATCACTTTAAGAACATCATAAATTCGTCAAGTTTACAGTTTCTTAATTAAATATTCATTCATAAATTAATATTGTTTCAGAAACTACATTTTCGATTTGTAAGTTGTACAATATTTTAATATGTTTAATATATTATTTTGATAACGATTATTATTATAACGCGTAACATAATTATATTATATTTTTCAATTGCAGGTTCCCATTACCAAAAACAAAAGAGGACCTATAAGGGACATGTACCGACCTATTCATTAAGAATAAAATAAATAAAATATTATGAAATACATAAATATTATTTTTAATTAAAGTTTATTCAAATCTATGTGATATGCGATCGGGCCACATTTATTTAATTTCATTTGAAAACATTTATAGTAGTTGTTAAAAGTTTTTAATGGGAAATAATCTTCAATGTGAAGGCAAATATTTTAATTTATTATTATAAAATTAGATACAATTTTATTACATTTCCTATGAATAAAAAATATATCAAATATATAAAAACAACAAAAATTTGTATCGATTTGTTAAAATTGATTACAACGTTGGATATTATTTTTTTCACTAATCGATAAACAACGTAATTAGAGTACACATACATAATTTACATATTTTATCTGTTGCTGAGTTATGTTTGACAACAAAAGTGACGTAACGAAACATTGATTTATTTATATTATAGGTTATAATTAAAAAATACTTTGAATTAGTAGAGTAAACAAACTAAATAATTCATCATGGTGTGTGATAAATGTGAAAAGAAATTGGGCCGTGTTATAACTCCCGACCCATGGAAGACCGGTGCAAGAAATACAGTAGAGTCAGGCGGGAGAAAAGTTGGTGAAAATAAAGCACTCACAGCAAAAAAGGGCCGATATAATCCGTATACATCAAAATTCTATGAATGCAAGTAAGTTATTGAATATTTTTATTGTTAAATAAAAAAGTTATTAACATTTTACATAAATATTCCATATTTATATAGTTGTTTTATAATTCATAAGATTAGTCACATTATAAATCATTATAGAAAGACATACTATATTTAATATTAATCCTATTTATTTGTACTTTAACCTATAAATAAATAAATTAATTAATAGAAACTTAGTGTATATTTTGTTTTGTTTATCTTCATAGGATATGCCGCACCAAAGTCCATCAAGTGGGATCTCATTATTGTCAAGCTTGTGCATATAAAAAGGGAATTTGTGCCATGTGTGGGAAAAAGATATTAGACACCTCAAATTACAGACAAAGTTCTACTTAAGTATGTAATGAAAGCTGCTTATTTAATTTTTATATTTATAATATTTAAAATAAATACAATTTGTATATAGACAGTTTCACTTTAAGATTATCTTTAATCTGTATTTACTTAACTGTTGCAATCTGCCTTTAAATACTGCCTAATATTCTTGAAAAGAATTCTTAAAGCTTTTATATTGTTAACAAGTTTTTATTTAAGAATAAATCATAACTATTACATCATTCAGTCTTTATGCCACATATATAGGATAGGCAGAAAGTACCTGGTGTCAAGATACTTTGTTACTCTGAGCGGTGGAGCAATGGAACTTAATGCTTCAATCTTCTAAAGTATTGTCACCTTATAACAGCCCTATATTTATAACAATTATAGATTATAACTCTATAATAATATTGTGGAATGTTTAAAAATGCAGAAATTGCTGTCACAACATAATATTATGTAAAGATTGAATATAAATTAGTTATTATATTACTTATGAATTGCATTTTTAAATTTTACTCTATGTAAAACGTGTGAGGGCATTGTGGCCTAATGTGTTAGATTCCAAGTCGGGCAAATTCCTCATTACCTGATGATGATGAAACTATTAAATATGGAATCGAAATGTGACACTTTTACAACTGTAAAGAGCATGCTTGTGTTTCTCTGCTATGACAGCCTCTTTTAATAATATTTGTGTATTATTAATTATAAACATGTAATTTTTATTAAAATTTTTCATTGTACAAAATAGAAATAGGATTAAGCATTTTGGTTAACTTTAATTTTGTATATACAATGTTTATATAATACAATTTTTTAAAAACCTTATTGTCTTTTATTTACCTTTAAAATGGAATATGTCATCATAAAATAAAACAATTTAATTTAATTTAATTTTAATTTTTACAATGTTGATAATTTTAAATAACAAATTAAGTAACAGATATAATACACAATATGTACATGTTTAAAGCAGATGTTATATCTATAATTTTTTCTAAAATTTTTAAGGTAATATGGAATTCGAATCTATAGCCTTCGTAACAAAACTGCGCTACAATAGCGACTTCGATGTTGTCATAATCGTCATAATACAAAACCGAACGTAAGAGTTATGTTAGTTGAAGTAATCAGGAAATAAATTGAAAAATTTAATTTTAAACTATGAATTAATTGATAAGAAAATCACGTAACTTGTAAATGTAGTAGGTAATGTTGCAATGATTCGTAATTTTATTAACTTCATAATATTTCTGGTAAGCTTATTAAAATTATATTTTTGGTTTTGATCAATATTTTTTTTGAAAACCTTTTCATTTTTTTAGCTTAACGTTGTTCCTGCATATACTAGGGTAGGCAGAGGGAACCTAATGTAAGACAATCCGTTCCCCGCTTCCTGTCCAATTTTCAAGACATTGCGTGGCGGAATTCAATACCTTTTATTACAAAAAATTATAGTCATATATCAAGTAAGAATGTCAGAAATTCCTCCAAAAGAAAATTATGCCAAATATTTTTTTATTACTATTTAAATTTCAGATAATTCTCACAAGTGGCTTTTGCAACATTGATATTGACTCGACAGACATCAATCATGGAGATATGAGTGATTCCATTAACAATTTACTAAATGCTATTAATACATTGAGAAACTTTAAAATAGACAATATTTTTGCAACAAATTATGTATTTGATAAATACTACTTAAGATCGGAAGACGTTGTTGATGATTTGGAAAGCTATATGCAGCAGGTAAAATTGGTAATTGCAATACTTTTATTAGTTTCAGACGGAACTTAACGCCGCGTTATGTCTAAATCGAGGAAAAAAAAAATCTTCCATTGCAATTTTTCGAATGTAAATCGAATCGCTAAACATAACTTTTATAGTCAGACGTCACCCCACTAGGCCAGTTTGCCATTTTAATTAATTTTCACATTATCTTAAGTGCTTTGCAAACATTATATGAATAATTCAGTAGTTAAAGCGGGCGAAGCCGCGAGCGGGTCGCTAGTATTTAATAAATTAATGAATAAAGTATACTTATATATAATACATTTAATTAAATATAATATAATTTATTTTCAATAGCCACAACAAAGATTATCGAAATCTCACAAAAAGGCAGCTCTAAAAAAGATATTAAGAGATGGTTCTAATTCAGATGAAGAGAATGACGAAAGCAACAATAAAGAAGACAACCGTGAGAACAAAAATAAAGATAGTTTAAGATATTTCGATTGTGAATATGGAAGGTCACAATGCGTGAAAGCCTGTAAGGAGGCGTACAGAGAGGTTTGCGATGTAGAAGAGTGCGAAAGAAGTCTTAGAAGACGACTGAGGAAGTATTGCAAGAGGTTCTGTTCATTATGGTTTTATTAAATGTTTTAGTTCAGCAAAAGTTATTTTTCTTATTATTTACCACCATTATGTACAATAGTTTTTCTCATGTTTTTTGTAGATAAATTTCAAACCTGACCAAAATTAATACTTACCCCAAATGTCAATTTTTTTTTTATAATTATGTATGTTTATTGTGAGTCGCGCGTGTGACTGTAAACGAAAACGTGTTCTATCAATAGGCAGTAAAAATATATTTCAGTTTCTCGCTCTAAGCACCTCGCATATAGCAAGGGTCTACCACCCAGTTCCCTAGCACAGACTAATTTTTGACTCATTGCGAGTTGAATGGCAGAAGTCAACGTCGCGTTTTAGATGAGCTCTGGCATTTAAATGAAAACGAATAAATTTAAAGTCCACAAAAACGGAATGCAATTTACTGTGTACATTGACATATCAAATAATTTTCTGATAGTAGATTTTATACAAGTACCTAGTTAGGCGACTTACGTAATATTTCGAAATGACTTTAATCAACTGTGTATTTCTGTTATTGGTAAGAACTTTAATTATACGCAAAAAATATATATACAAGAAATTATACTAAAAAGTGATTTAGGAATAAAAATAATTTATTCCTCGAGAGGGCATCGAATCTACAACCATCGCGTATTTATGTTACGGATACATCTCAGTGTTCTTTGTCATACCAACCATCCTTTGTGTTTTTGTTTCCTACGCGAGGTATTTATGTGATACTAGGAGCCTTCACGCGGCTTCGCCCGCTTGAACTATATGGATATTTACATAAAATTGTTAAAATGTATTAAGGGAAAACTAATTAAATATTTTAGTAGGAATATACATACATATACTGCTCATATTTTTTTTTATTTTATTGAATTTTGCACTCGAAATTTGTCATATTTAATGGAAAAATTATGAAATTAGATATAGATAGGCACCAGACCGCCCTTTAAAATATGTATTTGTTTTAGTACGATACTAAAATAAATAAATATGATAAATTATTCATTTACGGTGAAACATCGTCTAACAATTATCACGATGCTTGTGGATTTGACACCCATCTCACACAGCAATTACTTAATTATATTAAGACAGAACTGATAGCAGGTGTCTAACGCTAGGTTTCCTTTAGCCTGCACTACTATATATATATATATATATATATGCATGAGACGAGGAACTAAAAAAATCTAATTTTCGTTAACAGGTGTTCATAAATATAGCCAAGTCACGCCATTACCAGGATTTATACCCTGTACACAACAGTTTGAACGTGAGAAGCTATTTCGCAAACTTATTAAAATCCTTAGTGTCTCTAAACGAACAGAGAGTCAAAACTTTGAATCAACTTCATTTGTTAAATAAAATCGATTTTGGAAAAATTCTAAGAAGCAACAAAGATATCGATTATGATGAAATCATTTTGAGTATTTCAACAATAATTTCCTTACTTTCTAATAATGTAAGTACAAGTACATACGCTTAAATTAAATTAGTGAATTAAGTATACTTTTTATTATATTTATCGTGTTTCTAATTTCCAATTATAATTCTTGAACTGAGAGAAAATACAACTTAACAATTTATGCTTTCAATTGATAATTTTTATTTCAAGGATGAAATTGAATATCTTAAAGATAGCAAATATAAAGCTGACGACAATAATATCAATATAGCCAGAGCTGGATATGACGATGATGCCTTTGGCCAAAAGTCTGATGAAAACAAAGAAGGAAAGCCAAATATAACAAAATTAGGCTTTATAAGCTGTGGCCGACCCTTGCTGAGGTGTATGTGGTCTTGTTACGACGCCCTGGAAAGAGCATGTCGAACTGAGGATTGCACTTCAGATTTTGAAGAAGAAATGGAAAATGCTTGTAGATCAGCTTGTTTTAGAAGATTTTATTATTAAAACAGTTTTATTAAGTAATTATATAATATTTTTTTGCTCTTACAATGAATAAATACAATTTTTATTGGGATTTCTTGTAAGTTTTGCCCTTCATCTTAAAATCGGACGTGACTTACGTTTATTTATATTTGGTTTAATGTTTATATATATTTTAATTATATAATAAATAAAGAACTCTGTCCTATCCTTCCTACAACTTTATGGATAGATACAATTTATTGAGCCTAAAACCTATAAACCGAAAATATTTTCAATATATTTTTCACGAAGTGAACATCTAAATGAGATAATTTCTCTAATATTGTGTATGTATTCAATGCCTTTTTTGTAAGCAAAATCAGGAAAGTTTTTAAAAATGACATAAAATTGCCTCAGAGTAAAGTCGTTTGAGTAAACTAATAAAGCAAGCTTCTTAATTGAGTACAGTAAACAAAAATTAAGAATAGTAGAAATTGAAAATCTAATTAATTCCATTTTTATTACAAAAGTAAAAGTAATTAAATATGTTCAGAATGATTTACATTGTAAGGGAGGAACAATTTGATAATGACAGATAAAATTTATTTATATTTCTTATATTTTACAGTAAGTAAATTTATTTTTTTAAAAAATAACAGATAGCTGTAGATCCTACAGCTACCGACAAACGAAAAAAAATAATAATCATTGTTTTGCTTTATTACCCTTAATAGAGTTCATAAGAAAGATTAAACTTTTACATTATATAATTTCACTTTCCAGCTTTTACTTCTATACCTAAACCAAAGTGCGACCGAAAGTCGAAAATATTTACAGAAAATTAAACCTAATGTATATGTATTAAATACTTTTAAAGAAGATTTCGACGTCAACGAGCTTCTTCGTGGTATAAAAAGACTGAGTAAAAACAAGAAAAAACAATTCTTAAGGGCATGGAAAAATAGTTCAGAATCCGAACCAGACAATTCTATAGACAGAGATCATTTATTTCATATAAAAACAAGTGAAATTATTGATCCTGAAAACACAACTATTAAATGGACGACAACCACAACGCGTAAGCCTTTAAGAAATAAAAACGAATTAAAATGTAGACTAGCGTGCAAAGAAGCTTACAATGGTATGTGCGATAGATATAACTGCAGGAAGAAAACTATGGAATATAGAAATAGATGTAATAGATCGTGTAAACGAAGATTCCAGTATGATTAAATAAAAAAACATATAATTAAAAATATATTTTTTTATTTTCCTTAACGTTATGGCGGTCCCACGCTGGGTGCCAAGATTTAATGGATATTTGTAACTTTTAAAAATACAATTAAAAACCTATTTTCTTTCTGTTGATCCATATACAAATAGCTAAAATATTTTTATGTTTCAAAAAGTACAATTAATCATTATGTAGGCTTGTGAAATGTGTGTATTTATTCATAGTAGGTGCTTAAATAAAAATTTTGAATCCAGTTGTGGCCAGTCGATTCTCGATAATTAAATATTTAATATTTTCTTTTATTCGTTCTGGCGTTTAGGCAAAGCGCGGCGTTGAGTTCCGTACTCAACATAGAATGCTTCTAGATTTCGGCGAAAAATGGGGAACAGAGAGTCTTAACACTATAGGTCCAACTAACTCTATTGATAAAGACGTTGACATTCTGCACAGAAGTTTCTGGGCTACTTCAATTAAAGCGAGCTGGACACGTATGGACATATAAATTTATGAAATGTAGTGAAAATATAATTTACTAGAATCAATTACATTTATACACTTTTACAATCGACGTTCATTTAAATATGATTACATTACAAACCGTGTGTGTTGCTTATTGCTGCATAGTGAGTATTTTTCTTCTTTTATTCTATGTCTAATAAGTTAAATAATAGATTTTTTAAAAAAATATACTCGTGGATTGTCTGACTGCAAGCGCGATGTTTGTGAATTCAATCACCACTAGAGACAAAGATTTATTTTCATTTTCCTGTTTTGGTAAACACCCTTTTTTTAGAACTTAAGATTAATACTGTTAGCCTTATTGGCCTTACAGCGACACCGGTAGGGAAGATGATATTCTCTCCTTTAGAAATTCCAAACACTACGCAGCTGCTTGAGAGGATCGACGGCGGTAGAGCATCCCCTGCGGGACTCGAACCTAGTCTGCAAACCCGTCGATCACACACGGTGTCTGGAATTAGGGTGAAGCGTGAAGAATGGCATTCTATTCTTCACGCTTCACCCTAATTCCAGACTCCATTTAATTCTCTTCAGCTACTCTGCTATATGTAAAATATAATGTGCATCTAAAAATAATCTTTTATTATTTCAGATATGGACTACAGTTGATAGTTATTCTGTAAGAGATATTTTGAGAGATATCAATGATTTTGAAGTAAGCGACGCGTTCTCGAGAATGTTTCCAGTAAGTTTATTCATTGATTTAATGTTTCAAGAACGTGGGTAAGTGCACCATACATTAAATTAACATTGTGTTTGAGAGTTTAATCTTTTATTTATCGGATTGGGTTATAAATATAAAAATCAACATTGAAATTAAATATTGTAGTGGTAGCAAGGCCATAATGGTACCACTGCCTCTGACCATTAGCTTTTAGGTTTATTTTAAAAACCTGAGTATTTATTTAACCTGGCTAGATAAAAAAACAGTTAAATAATGTCACTATATGATATCCTATTAATTATAATTAGCAAAGTTGAATAATGATACTGTGACATATTATAATGAATATACTTTACAGCACAAATACTTAAGATCAAAAATGGCTATACAAATTGATGACCTTATCGACAATACACGTAAGAAAGATGAAATATCGATGGGTGATCTCAATTTAAATAAACAACAAAAAGAAATATTAAGACAAAGATGGAGAAGCTCGTGTGATAGGAAAGCGGCCAAAGTCTGTATCAAAGCCTGTAAAATTACATACAAAAGTGTGTGTGCATCATACAAATGTAAGAGATCCATGAAAAGAAGTTTTAAAAAGGAATGCAAAAGTAATTGTAAAGCTAAATTTGTTTCGTCACAATACAGTGATGGCGAATAATTAAATAATAAAGATATATTTTATTTTATTAAGTTTATTTGCTAACATCTATAAACTAGCGACACAGATGCAGCTTCACCCGCCTTTTATCGTTATATTATAGCCAAATATTAAAAAAATATTTATGTAAATTATGTGTCATTCTGAATCTGTTCAGTAGTTTTTGGGACAAAGTGAATCAAACATTCATTCGCACAAACTTTCTAAATTAAAGATATAATAAAGAATTAAAGATATAATATTAATATTCCAAATATAAAAAAAATGTAACCATACAGTAGTTAATTTTAAATAATAACCAAGAATAGGCAAATCAAAAACCACGTAACATTAAAATTTGTCTTTATTATAATATAATATAATACATTAATAAAATACAATTTGTATAATTGTGATAACTTGTTAATGCGATATACGTAACATTTCATACAACAAACAAACAGTCACAAACACTACATACAATATATTGTAATAATATATAGACTACGAACAGACGACTTTCATAATAAATTCAAATTGAAAAGATATTATTCAAAATGAAAAGAAACAATTACTTTAAGTAATCTCTTACTTTCGTTACTTAAAACAAATTAAGTACAGATAAAAATAATTTATTAAGAATTTTAAAAAGTATGCTTTATAGATAAAAAGAATATCATAGGCACAAGATATTCTTTTTTAAAAAAAGAATAACTGTCGAAGGCACATTTTTAAGTACATTTATTACTTATGTACGTATATAAAATAATGCTTGGAAGACGTTTATTAAGAAAATGATAATAGTTTATTAACTATTTTATTCTTATTGGAATGTTATTTTCGTATAATTATTAGTATACAGTAATACTTGTAGGACGGAAAAAATCTATTTATTTCATGATTTGTTTACTAGAAACTAAAAGTCAATAAAAGAAGATATAGTCTCTATATATACTATATTTACTTTATTAACACAATATTAATATAATAAATCTTTCATTTTATTAATTGAAATTTATGATTTAATTTTATTTCTTTTTATATTATCTACGACTAATAATTCTTTTTTTATATTTTTTTATTAATTTCATATCTGTATATTTCGAATTGTGACGTTTTCTAAATTTAATAACACTCTCACAACCTAAAGCATGTTTTTGCTAAAAATTAACTTTATAAGGCACTTTTATTGACATAAGCAAATAATTTATGGATACTTACATATGTCGTTTAATAAAAATCTCAAAGTATAACTAGTTTTATAATATACTTTCATTATTTTAGGAAGAACTCCGATATTGTAAAAAAATCATTAGGGAAAATTTATAATAAAGATGAAACGTAGAATCGATTTGTATATAAAATGCTTTGGTGTATTTAAATGACGTAAATAAAACTCATAATATAGGATATTATACTAGATATGTATAAAGTAAAAGTCAAAACGTTCAAAATCATCCTATCGAATATCTTCCTAGAATAACCAATAACTTACAAGCGAATCCTTCTAAATAACAAACTAAGCCTATAATGGACCTCCACTCGGACTTCTCGAGCTGGTTTTTATTGACGTAATCGATATATTTCCAGCACTACCACTAAAGTCGGTTCGGGGTAACGAAAAAGTTTTCTCCGACAAATTTTCCTGACTTAACGATTTTTGTGTGGCGAAAACCGGTATTTTAGACGAAACTAAGCCTGAAAACGGTTTTTTATCTACCGACTTAACCGGTATGTTACTCGGTTTAGCGGATATGATCGGTTTTTGGGTTGGTTCACTCGATTTGTGTAATTGATCTAATTGTGAAAGTCGTCTGTTCTCTAAATCCGTGCTCGTGACGATCGTCCCTTTTGGAGATTCGTAAGTAGCTGTACGGAATTTAATGTGACTGTTTCTTGGCAAATCGAAGTCGGAATGTCGTTTCTTTGGTTCACTTGATCGTTTTTTGCTATCGATTTGGTGTTTGGCCGAGTGATATCTTTCATTCGATATAAAATCGTTCAGTAAATCGATATCCAATTCGTATGACAACTCTGGTTCCTCAAATTTTTGTAGATTTGGTGGAGTTCGTTGTCTGTTTGATACTTTATCTTTGTTGATTTCGGTTTTCTGTATAACTTTTTCGGGCTTTGAAGAGACTTGGATTTCAGTTATGTGATCTTTATGAGATTTGGAATCTTTTGAAGCAATTGTACACATAGATTGTTCAGTAGACATTGAAGGGTTTACGGAGTATCGGGTTTTTGTGACTTCGACTAAATCTTTATGCGATGTGGTCTTATCGTCTAAGTCCTGTACAATTCTTATTCCCATTCGAGAAAGTTCTTCTGAAGACTTATGAGCCATAAAACTAGGGTCGTTTTGTAGTTTTTCCATTAATGCTTTAGCTTCTGCTTCATTCATTTCAGTTGTGTTAAGAATTATAGTTTCGGTTCTCGTGTATGAAGGTTCTGTAGACGTAAAATGCATGTTTGGATTTTGTTTCTTTATTTCGTCTAAAATTTTTCTATCTATATCTTTAACATTCCCCTCTTCGAGTTCCAATTCATTAATATCTCCAGATCCTCTTAAAATTCCAAAAGTAACTTGTTCCACTTGCAGTGGTGCCTCAGTTTTAGTTGTTATATATTTAGTGGATATTTTTTCTACGTTTTGTGTAATCACTTTATTCCCATATTCATCTTCACTGACATTCACCATTACTGTTTTCTGGACAGGCTCTTGTTTCATTGTTAGTGAAACACTTGCTGGCTCCATGTACAGAGTTCTGGTTTCTTTTTCCTCACGTGTTTTTACACCTTCAACCAAATCTGGTATTAATCTTAAGTTTGCGTCACCAATCTCTATCGATTTCGTATATGAATTACGTTTTGCATCATTCGTAATATTTTTATCAGCATTTATAGTAACAATGTTACTGCTTTGCATTTCCTGACTTTTAGATTCTGATTCACGATTCGACCATTCACTAGTGAAAGTTTCTTGCGGTTTTTTGTTTATTTTCAAACTGTTATTATTAGATCCGACTCTAATGTTGCTGACAAATTCGTCATAATCTCTTGCTTTTGAAGTTTTCAAATCAAAGTTAACTATATCAGGTTGATGCATAGATTTAAATGAGTCAGTTAAAGCGGGTGTTGAAGTTTCTTTACTTGTCGAAGCTTCGTATCTTTGCGTTTGATCAATATGTACGTTGAAAATTGGATTTTTGGCGAGTAATTTTTTCATCATTTCTGATTTAGGTCGTTCTAAACTATTAACGTATGAACTACGGGATACCTTCATATCATCAGGTATATTAGTATCGTAACTAACTGTATGCTTCTCCTCATATTTTGCGGGTATTGTCTTAGTTTCTACTGATGTTTCTTGACTTTCCAAGGAACTCTGATTACTACCATCAGAAGTCGATTTTGCAAATTCTGAAACGAGTTTCAAGTGAACTTTCATGTTTTCATCCAAAAGTCTCCGTGCCATGTGATCAGAGGTTTCGTGCTCCTCATTTTCTTGAGTCGTATCTAGGCTGGTCTGAGATTTACGAAAAATGAGTTCTTGTGAACTATGCTTTCCAGAATCTATAGAAGAATGAGATCCTTTAACAATTGCGTCTTCTAAATTACCAAATTCTGACGCTTTCTTCAAACGATTCCTTTGAAACGTGTTTAATCCCTCCATTGCAGATGTTTTCGTTATGTTTAAGCTTAGTCTTGGTTCTTTTTGTTTCATCAGAGCTCCTTTATCTGGATCCATGACTTCCGGAATTATATCTTCGTTGCCCGAGTCGAAGAATGTTGTTTCAACTACTGACATCGCTTTGCGTTTTTTAGGAGAAAGAGTTTCTTGAATTTCAGAATCATCAGCTGAAATGTCTAAGCTTTGGGCTCTTTCTAACGTCCCCGTAGATGGTTTACTTGTATTAGCTCTAATTTCAAATCTTGACAAATCACCAAGAGAAGCCGCTTTCCGCTCATTTTCATCCAAAACTGATGTATCTGTTGCCGTTTCATTTAATGGAGAGCTATGAATTGTTATGTCACTATTATTTAATTCGATAGTAGTGGATCCCTTATCACTTTTATCGCTATTATTCAATGAGACAACTGAATGTACATCTTGGTTAGATGATAGATTAGATTTAGAATCTTCGAAATAGTTATTTAAAGAATCACTTTCTCTCCTAAAAGGCTTTGAAACTATATCATCTATATCGTCTTGGCTAAACGTAATCGATTCTTCGTGCCGTGTTTTGGTTTTATTCACTTTTGGTGTAGATGTGTTTATACTAAACGTAGATTTCATGCTATCATGCAACAAACTTGAATGATGTTTCTCATTTATCAAGAAATCATGTAAATTGTTCATTTGTTCTAGAATACTATCATCGCTTTTATTTTTATCTGGCTCTGGAGGGGAAGGAGCTTTGCCTTTCGATTTTTTTGGTTTTGGTACTTCTTCTTTTTTATCTATTTTATCTTTATCTTGTAGATCTGCTGAGCTTTTTCTATTGTTTCTTGCAGCTTTGGCAGCGTCGAACATATGTTGAGGTAATTCTTGAGGTATGCCATTTTCATCTCTTTTGATTCCACTAGAATTCAATTCTGTTCTAGTGAACGATTGAGAGATATCAGATTTTGTTGTTTCTTGGCTGATATTTATTTCTGATTCTGTGGATTTGACTCTAGCATTTGGTATAGGAGGTGCCATTTTCTCCCTACGTTTGGCTACTACAGGCTTTTTCTGTTCGGTTTCATTTTCGTGTTTTATATGAGCTACAGGTTTGTCAGGTTCGTCAGTTGCTTTTTTCTCTAGAATGACAGCTCCATTTTCTACACTTTTCTGCTTAAGGACACCATCGTCTGGCACATTTGGTGGCAATACTCGTATTCCAAATTTCATCCCACGTTTCGGGTCATATTCACGTTTCTGCACTTCTGAGTGTTCTAAATGTGAAATACCGTTTTCTGGTTGAATTATTTGAATATCACTTCCCGTGGAATTTCTATTTTTATTTCTTTCCGGTTTGTTTAATGCCGGCAATACATCAGAATGTCTATTTTTATTTGCTAGTTTTAAGTTCTTCTCGTTTTCTCGTTCTAATGTGGTGGGAGGTTCTTTTCTTTCTTTTTTGTTTCTTTCTAGTGTTGTTGTAATAATTTTTTCGGTTAATATCTTTTTGATGCCGCCTTTGCATTGTTTTGTTTCGAGTGTGGAGGTGTTGGATTGTGATGTGTTTGGCGATCTTGGTGGATGGAGTAGTTTGCCTTCTTTTTCCAGCTGAAATTAGAAAAATTGAAGTTAATAAACAACAATTTTAAAAATTAATTTAAATACAGAACGAGGAAATGAAAATATTCAATGTTTCACTGTCGAAATGGGAATCGAACCCACAACCGTCGTCTTTACAGTAACAAACTTGTACTACCCGCTTCTGCCACATCGGCCCCAATCTTTGTAAACAAAAATAAAAAGCCTCAAATTTATTTCAATAAAAAAACTTTTATTACATATTGTACAAGTATAGTACAATATGTCACTATACATCGAATAATAATTCGATATTGTCTATTCACATATTACTTTCTTCCATTCGAGTAACAATGGCGGTGTCGCATTCCTAAACGTACACAATACACAAGTACAATAACATCGTAACTAAATATTAATGTGGAACGATAAACATCCTTATTATGTTATGGTTAAGAGATAAAATATCGTGTTACATTATTTGTATGTTTAACGACGGTTGAGAATGACCAGCTAAGTTAGACACTTGATAGAATGCAATGAAATTTAAATATTTCAATAGTTATTGCGGCGTTGAGTTCCGTCACTCAACACGTTATGCCTCCAGAATTCGGTGAAAAGTGGGAGACGGAAGCGTATTAATGGGTACAGAGTGTCTTAACACTAGGTTCCAAGGTCCCTTCTGTCTCCTCTGCTATTTGCGAGATAGAGCGTGAACCCAAAAAAATAGTTGCTAAGGAAATAATAGACATCAAATGGATTTATCTAATATTTATCTTCATTTTCATATTCTTTTTACTTATTTTTTTTTTAATTTCTTTTATAAAAAATAATGTTATAGCCATTTCATTTTTATCCACGAAAAGTATAAAATTTTAGATAAAGATGAAATATTCAAAAGGATCCTCTTACATAACTTAACAGTAGCACTCTCTATTACCTATTATAATATCAACTATATTTTTTCATAACAACTGAATTTGAATTGCAAACTTTAAACAAAGTAAAGAGGCCTATATACACTGGTTATTATGACATACCTACATAATGTATGGGAAATCATTTTAGAATTATGCACTATAGTTATTTATGTAGTGTATTGTTTTATTCATTTGCAAGTGACGTGACAGGCGTCTATTATGTAAAGAATAGGAGTGGTGTGGTTCGAATCGTAATTGTGGGTGGTAGGTATCTATATTTCGAAATTGCAATTTTCGAGCTACGGATGCTAATTTTGATTGATTGTCATAAGGTTTCTGTGTCATAGACTTGTAGATATGTATTATTGATATTTTTAAAGTATTTTTTTATTCTCTCTTTTTTAATAAGTACAGAGAAAAAAGTGTGTGATCTCTATTATCTACTCATGGAGGGGTAAGATAATGGAATGTAATTTTGTAATCAAATAGGCAAATTTAAAATATTTTTGCAAAAAATTTAAGCATTGTGCCTAATGCAGAACGACCCAACTACCGAACAAACAGTCACTATAGCTTCACACTTATAACAAAGAATAAACTTAAATATTAGAATTCATGATTAAGACATTTATTTATATTTTTACTATATATTTTTTTCCAAATATAATTAATTCAGTTTCTTACCGTACTAACATCACCAGTAGAGCCTGCCCGTCTGAACAAAGGATGTGATACTGGCCACGCCTCCCCGCTTATCCTTCCCCCTTCAACTATTTCCAATTCAACAGGATAAGGAGACGCTAGAGACAGGATAGACACAGCATCCTCTAGTGGTGTACCCGTGAACTCGATTTTGATGCTTTTTATTTTGTCGCCTGAAAACAAATTGGTTATTTTTTATTATTTACACAAACAATCTAGATATTACAAAATAATTTACTATCAATCTTTAAAACAATGAAGCCAGTCGTGGCGTATGGACAATTATTCTCACCAGGTTGCAACTTGGCTGCGGCGGCGGGCCCACTCCTCAATACAGAATGTACGCACACGCCGTCTCTCGCGCCTCCCCCACAGGTTAACCCTAGTCCGGTGAAGTCCCGAGCCCATAGCTTCACTCGACGTACTCGAGCTCGCTGGAAATGGAAAGAAATGTAATTATTATCATAGAACACAAAAAGTAAGTCTATATTAATATTAAAGAAAAAAGAAAGTAATTCTATATTACGTGAGTAGACACCCGAATAGTTAATATAATAGCGGAAGAGTTTGTTTGTTTGTTTAAACGCTAAGATCTCTGGAACTACTTGTCGTATTTACTTTTTGTTTATTTTGTTAGTATAAATTTTTCCATGAGAATTCAACAAAGAAATTGCGAATAGCATTATTTTTATTTCCGCGAATAAAAAGACAAAATAATAATAAAACAAAACAAATAATCACTCCATTGCAATGACTCAATAAAATTGTTCATGTTTCGTAACTGCGGTTAGTAAAATTACTATAAGTTTGCTACCAATATTACGAACAAAAAATTGGATATAACACCAAGATATAAATATCATTAATAAAATTAATGATATATAACATTATTATAATAATTATATTAATCTTATAATATCATTATTAAAATTAATACCCAGATGTTAATATGACGACAGCTTAGCATTTAGATCATAATAGGTACCATTTGAAGCTGTGTTTGGTTGCATAACTAATATATTCTTCTTTAAAAAAACTTATATCACAATTAAATTATATATTTCCATAAAGAAAATTAAATAAATTTCGCAAATATTCTGTAAACTGTTTAATTTTTACAAGTAATTAAGACTTTAATTGACAACTGAGTGATGTTTTGACCTTTAAGTTAAAAAAAAAACAAGGAAACAATCGCGTAATCGCTTTGTGGTTATCGACTATATTTTATCTACGACGGTGATTTGCAATTAGACTAAAGATTGAGTGGTATTGTAGTCCAGATGTTAATGACGGCAAAACCAAGGTCGTGGGTTTGATGCTTGCCTAGAACAATTATATGTGTGATGAGCGCTACAATAACGATATATCACGTTAATGATTAGTATTTCTAGAAATATAAATACTACAAAGTAATAAATTATAAAATATGAACAAATAATTTGTAATCAATAACAAAATCAGATGTGTAAGAAGCAATATATAGAATATATACATGGGCAATGGGTGGTCCATGCCCACCCCAAAATACCCTAAAATAATCCCAGAATCTTTATGAACAAAAAATTAAGTCTTTACACAAAAAAATCAATTAAAAACTAGAGACATGACATGAGACACAAACAGAGGGGCCAAGGGGCCCTTGGAAAATATCTCTAGATAAGAATCCATACACTATTGAAATATAATTTTTCCACTAACATACATACATTAATATACAATTATATATAGTTTTATGATTTCATATGTTTGTTATTAAAAATACCTAGAGATAAGACGCCATTGAGGTAATGACATCATACTTAATGCCTTCAGTTTAACTACATCCGTGTGAAGCAAGCCTTGTAATCCTTTGTAAATATTTGAGATTGGTTTGGGATAAGGAAGAATTGGTATCAATGGTCATGGTATGAGAAATATGATCTAATTTTGAGGCCGATCTTTAAAGACAAGTGTCACTGTAAATGCCCCTTGTTGTGGGCTAAACTTATTTGAGTTAGTTAAAGAAATTTGTCTATTTCTTTCTTTTAGCTTCACCTGTATCCCGCATGCAGCGGGGTAGGCAAAGGGAACCTAGTGCTAAAACACTCCGTTCCCCATTTTCCGTCAAATTCAACGCCGGAAACTCAACGCCGCGCTTAGCCTCGACAGTAGCGCGAAAAAATGAAAATATTAATAAATTATAATTCATTCCCCCGAATGTAAATCGAACCCATAATCGTTGCATTACAGTCGCATGCAAACGCTCGTGCCCGTGCGCCACGACGGTCTCTAACATAATCCAGACGAAAATTTAGAATTGTCATAAAAATCTAGTTAAATAAACTATACTTATCGACTGACTTTTCTCACGATTATATAAAAAAAACTACTGTAGTTACAACATATTGCAGTAAAGAATTTGGTATGCGCACTAGAACTACTAGATGCCTTCGCCCACCGACCGGTCATTTACTTTGAAAGCAAGCTTGGTCTGGTCAAGGTTTACATAAGGAATACTGTTGCAAATTGATATTTGATATATTAATATGTTCATATTAAAAGTTATTTTTGAAATGTAGTTAAAAATCAGCTTCACGCTGTATCCCGCACACAGCAGGGTAGACAGAAAAACCCTGGAAATCTAGTGGTAAGACACTCCGTTCCCACTAAGACACTTCCGTTTCTCATTTATTACATTATTTGAATTTTAAACCTACAACCTTCTATAGTAGCACGCTTGTGCAATTCATAATTTCATGAGGTTTTTAATTATTTTTATGTGTTATATGATCATCATCACGCAGCATCTTCAACTGCTCATTTCTTGGAATCAGTTAGTTCTGTACCTAAGAGCTGTTGTCCAAACATTTAAATAAACATATTTTTTATATATTTTTTATTTGGACTAAAAGCACCTTAAGTTTTGGCAAAATGGACACCTAAGCTGTAATATAATGTTCCGCGAATCATAAAACGTTTGATCTTCGCTTGGCAAAATTCACAAAGGAGTTTGTTTGTGTCGTTTTTATTTACCTTCTGAGAATCTACAAATTTGAATATTTAAAATATGAGAGTTTACTGTTTGTTTTTACTAGGTATGAAATTTATTAAAGCATTGTCTTTTTTACATTTATAATATACTTTATTAATATTCTTAAATAGGTAAATATTATATAGGTATAATACAGCGGCATAGTGTGTGTGTAAATACGATGGCTGTGGGTACGATTCAAGCTAGAGGGAAAGAATTATTTTTTAATTCGTCTCCCCATTCTTGTAACAAGATAATAGGCGGCGTTAAATTTCGTAATCCAATACACAATGTCTGAAAGTTGAGCTAAAAGTGGGGAACGAAGTATCTTAACATTAGGTTCTCTTTGCATGGATATAGAGTAGGGCTAAAAAAGAAGTATACTCGTATACCAAATATTTCTATGTAAGTATGTTTAAATGAATCAGAATCAATTTGTCGTACCTATCCCCGAAGTGGGATTTGAACACATAACCATCGTTTTCAGTCAAACACTCTTCAACTACACATTTTTATCATTTTGGGTCGTCCGATATAAAACCTTCATACTTTTTTTAATTGGAATTTAATTTTAAATCCAAATAAAACCTTAATATGTTTTCAACGATTGTCTAATTAGCATCAATCGGTGTGCCCTTAATTATTTTCTACTAAACTAAACTAAAACAAATTAGCCCCAATAAAAGTGATTAATCTAAATTTTAGTCTTCTTTTATAATTAATAACAAATTAACTATTAATTTTAAATATTACATTATTTTTTAATAAATAATTAAATATCGACTAATATTATTACACACTTAATAAAGTTAATTAAAAAAACAAGGACCCATTAACAAAAATAAGTTGAGTTGACTAGACCACTTAATGTACTTACTCAGAACTAGTCACCAACAATATTGTTTTATTGGACCTTAGAGGGAAAAGTGGAAAATTTCCTTTTCGATAAAAAAAATATAGAAATACTAGCGACCCCCTTGCGGCTTCGCCCGCTTTTACTACTGGATTATTCATATAATGTATGTTTGCAAAGCACTTAAGATAATGTGAAAATTAATTAAACTCTAATGCAACCCGCATTTTCGTAGTTTCAATAAGGATTTTCCAATTGTTTTACACAGCAAGGATTTTTTAGTAGGTACCGTAATTTTAAATCTGTGCTACTAATCTTTTCAAGTACTTATTAAAATATTTTTAAATGACTACTTTTAGATAGTTGAATTACTATTTTTAAACGGAAGAAATTATAAACAAAAGCCTACCTACTAATAACTACTACAAAAAATATGAAACCAAATATATCGCGCTGAAATAATACATTTAACTCCAATTATCCAATACGTGCAAACGCATCTAAATCTTTGTTGCTATAAAGGCAGGCGGGTTTTTTTTTTCGAGCTTGTGGTTAATGCTGAAGAGGGTATTCTGTCCCTGATGAAAAGCAAGGACTACGTGGCTGCCTGTGAAGAAAATTAAATAGAATGCATTGGCCGGGAATCGAGACCGGGCCCGCGTGGCAGGCGAGCATTCTACCACTGAACCACCGATGACTGCTCATGACGCGCTTGTATAAGCAAAACGTCGCGGGGCGCGTTTCGCAACAAGGATGTTTTGATATTGTAACAACTTCTAAAGTACTTATTAAAATGAAAAAAACAGTAAAAGACAGTTTTGATCTACATTAAATGGCCAACGAAACTAATACGAGTATACTTATTTATATGCTGAGAGTAAGGGATAAGTGAAACTTGAGTCGGCACAGATGATGAGTCAACGGCGGGATGTGTCAACAATTAAATGCGTTTTTCTCTAATACTATTCGCAATTTCGAAATAGTGTAAAAAGCAAATTTTATCTTCGTTTAACGTAGAAAATTAATAAAGTATTTTAAAGGATAAGGATTAATACCATTATGGAAAAATACCCCGCACAATAAAAAATATATTGAAATTACTATTTTTAGACAGAAATATGATCACTACACGTTATTCTTAAAAGATAAAAATACGCTGTCGCGGATTTTTTTTAGATCTTATTAAGAGGAACAATACTCCAGTATATTTTTTTCATGTAGTACTTACCATTAAAGCAGCGCATGCGCGAAAGTGTCTCAACGGGTAGGACTTTAGACACATTTATCGTATTTATGTTAATTTACATAAGAATGTACAAATAATAAACTATATATAAACCTTCCCTGAGAAATACTCGACCTAATGGTGAAAACCGCATAAAAATCCGTTGGGTGGTTTAGAAGAAGAAGAGTTAGAAAGTTCAGACAGACACGAAAAGCGACTTTGTTTTATAAGATATAGGAAGAAGAGTGTTAGTGCTCTCTTCAACTCTCTAATCTACCTTCAAGCCAAATTTCATCTTTTTAAATACAGTAATCTTGTCTGTTAGTGTTAGCTACTCAGTAACGGAAGAGTTTTTACATATTATATATTTTTTTGCTTCACGCTGTATTCCGCTAATAGCAGGGTAACCAGGGGCACCTGGGGATCTAATGTTAAGGCGCTTTGTTCCCATTAAGACACTCCCATTCTCCATTTAAGCCGCGTTTTGCCTCGTTACCAGAGCGAGGAAATGCAAATATTAAATATTTGGTTTCCTCGATAGGAAATCGAACTCACAACCTGTGCCGTTTACAATCGCAAGCTTGTACTCCAGCGCCACGACTGGCCTCAGAATTAAAAGAATTACAAAATATCAAAGCCTTAAAGATCACGCAGATCAGTATCTCGGCCTGTGATCGTATTACTTTGTTTACTGAAGCAATGTAATGACAGGACGTAACTGTACCTATCTACCTATCTATGTAATCGTGTTTACTGTTATCTCTATTTTTGTTTATTTTTAAAGTGTCTATTTACAATAAGGAGGTTATAATATATTTATCAAAGGCACAAAAGGTAACTTATAAAGAATTTATAAAAAAGTTGAGAGTTTTAAGTCAAGTTAAAATTTTTACTGTGTTTATCTTCTCATATTGAAAAATTAAAAATAATATAAATATAATCAACTTTGTTGGTGTTGAGATAGAACCCACAATCATCGCCTTTACAGTTACGTGCTATCCCACTGCGCCAAGGAGGCTCCATTTATTTATTTAAGTAAGTATATCAAAATTATTAAACTGCGACGCTACTTTTGTGGATCCTATCCTCTAGGGTATGAAATATTTAGTATTTTGCTCATTCTTGTCACGAGGTGAACCGTGCATTCAAGGATTCGGGGAAAAGTGCAGGACGAAGGTTTCTTAATGGGATCGGAGTGTCTTCACCCTAGTCTTGCAAGTTCCCTCTGTCTGCCCTGCTGAAGTTCCTGGTTGTAGCAAGATTTTTTTATATAAAAATAGTATTCACGCTTAGTAGTTAAGCTTGGAATTTCGTATATACATACTCGCAAGTATCTACACTTAAGCCCGTCCACGTTCACGCGGATAACACGTCTGAGCGCTCTATTTCCATTACCGTTAGCCAAGAGTGCGAATCATTACAATATATTTAAATAACATTTTAATTTGATAGTATAAAATACCTTTGAAATAAAATCTTAATATTATATATATTATTTACACATTTTTGGAATTAAGTAGTAAGTAGTAGTAAAATATTTCATATTAAATAAACTAGCACGTCAGTCGACATCTGAATACTTCACAATTAAAAAAAAATTCAATATTCTTCAATTCTTAAGAATCTGTAGGTATAATATAATTCTACTTTATAATATATATTTTTATATATTATATATATTGTTTGGTACTAACCAAACAATAATTGTGACAATTTTTATTAAGGAATACCTACAAAGCGTGAAAAAAGTATCTCTAAAAGTCTATCCATAAATGTAGAGACGTTTTCTAAAGAAGTTTTTAAGGCCAGTCGTGGCGCAGGAGAAGCGTGCGACTATTAACACGACAGGTTCTGGGTTTGATTCCTATTCGAAGAAATGAAATATTTAATAATTCGATTACCTAGGTTAACAAGTTCTCTCTGCCTATCCTGCTATGTACGAACCTGCACCTGCAAAGGCCTACCTAAGCTATTCTACAAGTCAACCAGAATATGCACCTAACATAACATTCACTACAGTAATTGCAACACAATTTCCTCTGAGCCTCAGCCCAACAAGAACTGGCTCCGTTCCGATCCACATGCCTCGAACACGTAGCGAATCGATCTACTTACATACCAACCTAACGACCATTGACAACATTATATTTTGTACGGGATTATAATATTATAAGCTATGGCGTGTGCCTTTTTGTGTTGTTATTATTATTGTTGTTGTTGTTATGTTATTATAATATTTGTTGTGTGAAATGGGATAACGTTGTTTTATATTAATAATAGTTTTTGTGTCACGTTTTGTCTATTAGTCGTAATGTTGTGTGCGATTTATCTGGTTGATTTGGAGCAACAACGACGTAATTACATTTTTTTTCTGTAGAGATGAATATGTTTTTCGACTTGACAGAAATGAAAATACGTTTTCGTTTCTATATTTTTTATATGTAAGATTATAGAATATTTTGTGTTAAATACTCCGGTCTCCATTTTTAGTTCTTTCAGGGACATTGGGTAACGGAACATAACGCTGTAACGCCTAGTATATCTTTTATTTTCTTCTTTAAAATACTAAAGACCACGTAGTTTTCAACTTGTATACAGTATAAAAAATAAGTCACGAATTTCATTCATAATATTTATAAATAGACAGAAATTGCCGTTTTTTTCAAACTGTAACAACTGTTACTCAGTTAAGAAAATTGCATTTTTTGTTTTAAAACGTGAGTTACATTAATTTTATTTCAGCAATCTCAGCTATTTTCGGACTCTTTGATACAGATATTAAAAAAAATCATTAAACCAACTGATAGGGCTGAAAACATAAAGTAAATAAATGAATTTATTAACATTATTTATATTTTACTATAAAAGTGGTTTAAAATAATTTTTTTAAAGGTTAAAGTTTTTGATAGTTAAAGGTTTTGATAAGAAGTGCAAAAATAAACAATAATCTAGATAAATGCCTGGAAGAGATCACTTTTAGTGATAAGGCCGCCTTTGTGCATTTTATGTCCTAAAAAAATTATTGTAATTCTTGTAAATGTGCAATAAAGACTTTTATCTTATCTCATCTAATGTCAATTATATTTTCATATTGACACTAGTGGTTGCCCGACACATCGATTGTGTGAATTATAAAATCTCTCTACTCTACTCGCAAATTTCTGCGTTCTACGCCGCCCAATTCCTTGTCAGTAAGTCAGTCACAGGAAGAGTTTTACACATAGCTATAAATTATTTCATACTTACATGTAAATGAGAATCATCTTTACTCTGTTCGGGCTTCGTGAACTCCGCGTGCAGGGCGTGAGTTTTGCCTCCGAGAGGTAACGTAGGAGCTTCATGCTGCCAATGCTTCTCCTCCTGTCTGAAGCCAGGGTTGTCGAAGGCGAACTCATCTTTTACTGATTCGGGGTCTGTTGTGAATACTAGGTGTTTGCCTGTTAACAAAGGAAATTTAAAATTAATGATATATTACAAAAACTATGTTTTATATGTACGTATTGTAAACATGTGGTTACAGGTCGTAATACAAAGTTTTTTTTAGTTTCATACTGTATCCTGTACGTAATAGGGTAGGCAAAGGGAACATAGGATCCTAGTATTAAGATATTCCGTTCCCATTAAGACATTTCCGTTCCCTACTTATCGCCGAATTCTGGAAACGTGTTGAGTAATGGAACTCAACACCGAGCTTTCCTTGATACGATAGGTTGAGTTGCATCACTCAATATGTAATTTCGCGAACGGAGTGCCTTAACCCTTGATCTGTAGGAAACGTGAAGCGAAATTCTGATTATAGCCATCTAAGCCAAAACTGCTGGAATTGAATAAGGTCTATACTATTGGCTACGTTGACTAAATTATATATTTTTAGCATGAAAACACCGTAATGATTTCAACTATAAAAAAGGAGAAAACAATAACAAAAAACAAGTGATTTGGCACTATTTCGTTTTGTACGGTAAACCTTATATAAATATACCGCAAAAAATTGAAATAAAAAAGTTTAAATAATTATATTTAATCTACCGTGCAAGATATTTGGATAACTGCGTTAGAAATCGAAAGTGACTTCCTTCATTGCGATGTAAAGCGGGTTTTGTACTGGACCCATATAGAGCATGATTTAACTGATTTGTAAATGTATTTAACTAATTATTTAACTTTTCATACAACATTCACCAATAGGTGCTAGTATAAATATGTAGTTTGGAAATAATAAATAAACGTAACAAAAATTAAAATTAAAGTAGTTTCACACTGTATCCCGCACACAGCAGGATAGGCAGAGGGAATTTAGTGAGAGACACTTCGTTCCCCCGAATTCTGGAGGCATTACTTGTTGAGTGGCGAAACTCAACGCCAAGCCTAACGCAAATTATTATGCCGACTGAAAATCGAAGCTACAACTGCTCCGTTTACAGTCAGACGTCCCACTATGCCACAATGACCATACAAATTAATAAATACTAAACCCAGATATTTTATATACAATTATTTTAAAAAGATTTTATTATAATAACTTAGGTACAGCAAAAATGTTAAATATGTTAAATGCAATAAAAAGAGCTATGCAGTATATCTTCCGGTAGAACAAAGTCTTATATAGTAATAATTTAGTGAAAGCCGTTTGATCGTATGTTTTACTTTACCAATCAATTTAAAAAAATACTATAATTATTTGCTCAATTAAATAATAGAGAACAAAATGTTATGTATTTATTTTAGATATTTCTTGGGATTATATAAAAGAATGTTTTTTTTGGACAGAGCTTTTAAGCTTAGAGAAATATTAAGTTAAAGAAGTACATAGTGAAATGACAATAGTTTTCCTAATATTTTTCTTTGTAGTATAGAGTTTAAGGAAGCATAATAAATTAAAAAATTAAATCACCTCCACTATACGTTGCATTCTGGAGGCATTTCGTGTTGAGTGGCGGATCTCTACATTGCGCTTTTCCTCTTTACCAGAGCGGGGAAATTAAAATATTTATTTTTTCCTCGAGTAGGAATCCAACCCAAAAAAGTTTACTTAAATTATATTTGTTACTCTTTGTTTAAAGAATTAAGATGAAGTCATTATTTCCTTAAAGATAAAGATATTTTAGTAACACAGCTAAAGCCTAGTTTTCACTGAGTGAAAACATAAGGCCTCATTCACACGAATCAAACGCTATTGACTAAGCTAGTTAATTTAACGTCAGTGTAATTAATGTAATACGTATGTTTTGTAATTCGTGTCTATTGTTTGAAACTTTTTTAGATTGGGGAGCTTTATTTCTATTTTGTACTAGATTTGTACAATGGATAAAGAAATTGTTGAGGTTTTTGAATTCGAAATATAACATGTTGAATGGAGGAACTAAACGCCGCAGCTTGCCTTAACAAAGCGTAAAAATGGAGGTAATTAAAATATTATGTTCCCCCAAATGGGGGTTGAACCCACATTACATTCAAACACACACTCCACTATGTCACAATTTCATATAATTTTCATTATTATTCAGTAAAATTTAGTTATGTAAAAAAATTTATACTATTTATATTCATATGAGTATATATTCAATTTGTTTTTGTTTGTAAAACCACATCACAAAATATTTAACCTCAATTACTTAATTTTTGCCTCAGGCTTTAATTGAATCTATAGCCTTTAGCACGAACGTTATAATGATACGAAACGAAAACAGGTTTTTAAGCTTATATACTTTTTAAAATTGAGTTTTTTTTTAACAAAATAAAATATAGGACTTACTAAAATCATTTAAGCATAGCAGAATTTACCATTTTATATCAAAAAATTACGAAACTTGTCAATTTTGGTATCGCATGACCTAAATTATGATGTAAGAAGCAAAGAAGCTGGCAAAAACTTAATGGGTTTAGATAATGAATGGTTATTTCATACACATAATTACTTTACAAGTGGTTAGGAAAATAATATGAATAGAAACGTTGAAGGTTAACAAGAGAAAAACTCTGTCGTGAAAGTGGCCCACTTGTATCCGATCTCTATCGAAAGCAACAGTTAAAGTAGTCTAGGGAGCGAACGATTTATCATATGTTACTTCGTTTTGGACCAAGTGCTTTGCTTAGGATATAATATCTCAAAAATTATACTATAACATTAGATGCTTAAAACGATTTAGAAAGCTACTATACACACAATCACAAAAATGTACTGAGTTCAAATCCTAAAGTAGACTTTGACCCCGACGTGGTATACCTCGCCTTCGACGACGACGACGACGACGACGACAACGACGACGCCTGACTGTGAACTCTATGGTAGTGGATTCTATATCTGCTTCAGCGATATTTAAATTATTTACATGTCCCCACCCTGGTAAACAAAGTGAAGGGTTGAGTTACGCCACTCAACTTGCAATGTGATAAATATTGGGCGGAAAATGGAGAACAGACTGACTAGGTTAAAAAGCAGTAAAAAAAAACCAGCCACCAGAAATTTTATGTAAAGGAAAGTAAATATAGTATAATTAATTTAATTCATTCATTAATTAAAACGCCTCCTAGACTACATCGACGTGTGAATTTATGCGACAAGCAAGGCATTTAGAAAACTGTGGTTATTATAACACTTTGTTGGATAAACTTAACATATAATTGTCTGCATTATCTTCTATTTATCTCACTAATTAATAGTCTGTTATTCATTTGTTTCGGTGAGTTTAAAATTCTATTTACATTTTTGATCTGTGAAATAAGTTTTGACTTTTTTTAGTTTCACGGTGAATCCTGTATATAGCAAAATAGGCTGAAAACTTAATGTTAGAGTTAAGACACTCTTTTTCCCAAATTTTCCAATTTTCTAGACATACAATGTGGCATGTGGAACTCAACGCCGCGTTTTGTGTTTTTACAATGGGAAAAGAACCCATCGTCTCATTTATTAGCAACTATGTAAAATAAATACTCTTGTACTTATTTGGCGTAGTTTTAGTGATAGTAATCATTATAACATTGTTCTACAATTATAGACGTGAAGCCGCTTCCAGAAATGTCAATTAGCATTTAACGGGCATTAACCCGGTTCAATGGATACTTTATCAATAAAATGTGAATCTAAATCCATCCGATTGAACATAACTGAAGATTTAAAGATATATTCTGAATTAAATTAATTACAATTAATGCTTTGTCATTGTATTTAATTTGACGTTTAGTGAAATAATCAAAATCAATTTGTACAAGTTTTATTATTTATCTATATGTGTTTATGTAAGCCTTAAGAAATCTTTACTTTATATTTTACTAGTGGACCCGGACGCGGCTACGCCTGCTTGAACTATAAGAATATTTTCGCGTCGGTCATACTCATACTATGCCGCCCGAAGGCTAGGTCATTTCGAATCAGTGACATTTCCTTAATTATTTATTAGAATGTTATACAGTAAACTATAATTTCAAGCTAGATAAAATGCTAAAAGTGACTATTATATTTATTTTCATAAGGATGAATATCAAAATGTCGCGGTAACGGTTGCGTAGCGACGCGACGGTTGTTATTAACATGGCAGAATAAATTGCATGTCAAATTAGAAAGTACTTTAAAATATATTAGTTTATATGTATAATGTAATGTTATATAGCCTATAGCACTTCTGAAGAATGCAGCTTTCATACAAAACAAAAACAATGTAAATCGGACCAGTAGATCCAGAGATCTTAGCGTTCAAACAAACAAACAAACAAACAAACTCTTCCCCTTTATTATATTAGTATAGATATACGAAAAGAAAATGTATGTAGGTTATAAAGTTTAATTTAAGTTAACTTGAGTAATAATGCTTTTTTCCGCGGCCAATAATAATGGTTTGATGAATGAAAACGGCATCTCAAGATCGATCTCAGACTTGAGAGCGGTTTATAAATATGTCTGAATACTCCTAAATACGAGTTATCGTGAAATTAAATAAGTATGTCAGTATGTTTATCGTTTTTATTTTATGTTTAAGTTCGTTATAAGATAACAATTATATTAATTCCTTATAATCGACGTACAAAAAGGATTCAATTATTATTTTATATATAAATCGAAAAAAAAATATGGCGTCGTATTTCCAATGCATTTAATACAAATTGCAATCTAGACGCTTTAAATGTCGAACTAATTTGCAAATAAACACACCGCCATGTTGCCATTCATGTAGAGGTAATTGTACTGAATTCTATTAAGGAGTGTCCTCTTTACAAATAAAGATTAAATTATTATTTTTTTTGCTTCACGTTTTAGAGGGCTAGCCAGAGAAAACGGTGCGTCGCTATGTCTCTGCATACCTCTTTCGCCTCTTTCACTGTCGTCAACCTCTTCATATTTGTGCCCTCTATCCCTAACTTTACATGCCCCCCCCTTAAATTTTAACTATAAATATTGTGTTAACTTGTAAATTCATATTAAGCGTTACAATAAATGAGGCCGATCGTTTAAAATATATCTAAAGTTTGTAGATCTTTTCTTTGTAATATACAGGGTGGAATTGTCAGCGCCACTTTAAATGAAACCACAGTTTTAACTACTCTATAAAAGCCTAATATAATTCGGAAAAAAAATAATTCTCAAAAATGAAAAAGTTTTTTTTTCAAACAAAATAAATAATAAAATTATCGTTTTAAAATAAAACGCCATTTGTAAAGTATAACATAGGCACGCACACACTTACCTGTCAAAGCGGCAACGTCGCATACGTATGTGTGCGTGACACGAAATACAGGTATGGATAAAAATTGTGAAATTTAAAAAAAATCCTACGTCCAAACCGTTTAGATACCTTGATTTTTTTTTAATTCTGGGTTTGAAATATTTTACCCTATATGCAGTTTCAGTAAAAGAAGCGCTGCCTCTTCCACCCTGTATAATATGTAAAAAACGTAATATTTTCTGAGTATTTTATAGCCTGAATTCCGTAATATTACATAGTAATGAGCTAATTACATAGTAATACCATAATTTAAATTTACCTATCTATATGTGTTAATCTACCTGCAATCTAAGATTGCAGTAAAGTGTTCGAATTATTAAGTCAGGCTTTCTAGAAATTATTTTTGAATTTTCGCACTTAATCGCGTTATAATAATTTTATTTAAAAATGTGTAAAAATACCCATAGAATTTTAATATATTAAAATCTTATTATATTAAATATATCACATTTGACTTTGTTGTTAAATCGAAAAAAGTAAATTCAATTTCCCAAACATAATAAAAAATATAAAATACAGTTTCATCAAATTAAAATGTCAACACTTTATCATTTTAACGGCAAACATATTTTTTTCTAATCAAAAAAATGTATGGAATGTCTTGCCCTTAACTGTTTTTCAGAGTCAACGACCGAGTAGGCGTACACTAAAGCCTAAAATGTAATTTCACATACTTTTTATACATATGCGACGTCTAATCAATTTAAATTTTATATTAATTAAGATATAGTGAAAAATACCACAGTATGACAGCTATAATTTAAATGTTTTTTGGAGCAGTTCGATCTGCTAGCATCATTGGCATCTAGCCGATGCCTAAATGGTAACTGGTTAAAGAATGTATTTTTTAGCTTCACGCTGTATCCCGCATATAAAAATGTGGCAAGAGGAAACCAAGTTTTAATTAACTTCGTTAACCAATATTCGAGACATTGTGATCATTCCTTCAAATGAAACTCGAACCCACAACCGTCAGACCGCCCGCTGTGCTACTGCGCCACTACGGTTTAATTAATGTACGATATTTGTTTCAATTTTGCGTATCTCTTGCATTAAAATTGATTTACAACTGTGGGTTACGTCAAAACGTTAAACATGATGTAATATAGCCAATAGTCTTCCTAAATAAATGCTCTATCCATTTATGAAAGAAGGCTATTGCCAACACAAAAAAATCTATTTGAAAAAGTAGTTCTAGAGATTAAGGAGTTCATCCAAACTTCATGAAAAATTCATAAATTAAATTATTAATGTAGTTTTATTACAATATTGTAATACCTAATATAGTAATTTTAACAAAATCTCCTAGCCTTGGAGTGGCAGAGTGAGAGTGAGAGCTGATATTAAAAAAAAAATTAACCCACAGGTTGTATAGACTATCAGACAAATACAAAAGCTTTACAGTGGGTAGAATTACGCAATACATATCTACATATATATGTACTTACTTCTATACGAAGTAGGTAAACAGTATTTAGCAAAGTAAGCAACGTTTAACGCGATTTAACTAGATTAACGGTTAATACTTTTACTAATGAGATTAACAATCATATTAATGGATACATTACTTTATTTGCATTATTAGACCATTTTTTTTTGTTTTTCTTTTGTTTGTACAATATATAGGTTAATATAAAGAGAACTGTGTGTGAGATGACTTTTAACTCTAATTAGTTTATGTTAGGTAAGTTGTTACTAATAGACAAAAAAGAAAGATTTTTTAATTCTCTTCTACCGAAGAATTCCAAATTAACATAAATAATGAAGCCAGTCGTGGCGCGGGGGCACAAGCGTGCGGTAGTCTGTGGGTTCAATTCACCCTCGATTAAATGAAAAAAATATATATTTTCATTTCCTCGATATGACAAGGCGCAGCGTCGAGTTCCGCCACTCAACACACAATATCTCCAGAATTCAGAGGAAAGTGGGTAAGGGAAATGTATCTAAATCTATTTTGCTAACTAGTGGATGCAACGTGAAACTAAAAAATAAAATAAATTGGATTTTTCGATATAGATAGAGAATAAAACAATAAATATAACACGATTGCGTTCAATGGCGAATTTCTTGTTTGACCTTATACTTTAATTTTAATAATAAATTAACAGTAAATTAGCAATGACTATAAAAAAATATAAAAATAGAGTGTTAAACGGATATAAAATATTTTTAAAATAAAATAATTGTATTTTTTTAAGTCCCGGAATAAATGGCCTTCCAATGGCACGCCATCCATCCTTTTAAGACGTAATTAATTATTTCGTGATTATATTAAATGTTTTTGTAATTCATATAGTAACTGCCTTTACTGTTGTATTTATATTATAATTAATATAAAAATAAGGAAAATATTTTAATTTAAAATAGTATGATGCCCACTACAGATTTACAGTAACATAAAATTAAATTAAGATATTTTTTTTTACAGAATATATCATCTTTTTGAACTAACGTTCAAAGCTAAATTATTTTTGCTAATTATTTTTGTACTACATTGTCACTAAACCATGTTAATCCCTGGTCAGGCTAATCTAGACTTTAGGCAAGATAGGTATATAGCCCTAGTAAGTAGGAATATATGGCTTTAGGAAATATATATGGCCCTAAAAAGATACGCCCACAGTTACGAGACCAATAAATAATTATACTGACAAGGAAAATGCTTGTCGCAACTGTCCGCAGGATTTTTTTCATAAATTAAATAGACGATTAAAAATCAACTGTTTACAAAACAAAATATAAAACAATAAATATAAAAAAACTACTTCTGATCGTAAAATCGTACGTAAACTCCTTCGAAGGTAGGCACTCGGTTAAGGCGGTATAAAATATTCACAATTTAATAACGATTGTGCTCATTCACCTATCATAACCGGTATACATAATATCTCACGGCCGACGCCATCTTGTTACTTGTTTGACAAGGAATGTAGGTAATAGTATAGAAAATAATTTATTATCTGTTGACCTTCACCCGCTGTTAAATGGCAAAGGTTTGGAGTGTTATGCCAACTGCCAAGTTATTCTTACAGTAGCTTCCTTTTTTGTGATTGACTTTGTGTTTATTTTCAAAATTTTACAAGAATATTTATCCTTTTGTTATTATTATATTCTATTAATTGCTTGCTTTAATTATTATTTTTAGCTATATCACACTGTATTATTTATACAATGTTTATATATTTCTATTTATTTATAATAAATTCTTTATCTTAATAAAAAATAATAGTCATGAACAATAATTATTTACAATTATATATATTTTTTGTATATGCTAGAGCAAGCAGGACATTGGTCCACTACAGCATCGTTAACTGGACTTTCTATGCATTACACAGTTACTTAACCGTTGTAGTTAAGTGCTATGTACAATACAAGAGCAGTTTTAATGACTTAACTAAATACAAGTAGTTTGACCAAGAACTACTTGAACTACTTGACTAACCGGGATTCGCAATCTATATTTTTTACTACTATTTTAAATTTCTATTAATTTTCGTATTATGATTTGAAGTGTTTCAATACATCTCCAAGCAGCACATGCTGTTTTTTTTTTGAAAAATTAAGGTAAACTATAAGAAGGCATAGAATTAGTTTATATACATATTATAAATAATTGAAAGTCTGGTTGTGTATAGTTTCTATTTTTATTATACATAGATATATTATCAATCGTCTTTATTACTTTCTAATATGTTTCATATTTCTTTTATTTTAAATGATGACAAAAGAATGGACTATATTATAGTTGTAAAGTCAAGGCAAGCTTCAGATTGCCTTTGCCACCACACAATATGTGTCACGTTTTCTATTTAGCTACACTCGTGATGTGAAAGTGGAATAAACAAATAATTTTAAGTTATCATGAACTCGCTAATGGTCCCAACACTATGCTTTAAAAGTGTTATAAATTGTTATTATTTTTTATATTATAGACAAGATTCAATAATAAGGAAAAAAAAAATATTATAGAAAGGAATAAAAATATTATTTTTAGCTTCACGCTATATCCCGCACACAGCAGGGTACGCAGAGCGAACTTAGTGTTGAAACACTTCGTTTCCAACTTTCTGCCGAATTCTGGAGGCATATGTGTTGAGTGGCAGCACTCAATGTCACGATTTATCTTGTTGCCGGATCCCATTCTTCCTAAATGAAAACGAATCCAAAACGGTCAAGTTTCAGTCACACGCTGTACCACTGTGCCATGACGGCGTTAGCATCTATTTATGTCGCGATTAACAAATTTCCTATGCGTCCAGTTCACATTCATTCAAGAAATAGTGTGAATACTACGTATGTTGTAATTAAAAGAAATAATTGGCGATTACGTTTCCACTAACGAGTACTAAAAATTAACTATTTAGGTCATTCGTTACATTTCCTTCACTTTTATATATTAGACCTATTACATAAATTATAGTAATTGAGTACTTAGTTTTATTTAGTCTTTACGTCATATTGTCTATGGTTCTGTTTCTTTTTAATTTATATTATGAAAAATCGAGAAAATTGCATAGAAGTTATATACTGCGAAGATTTTCTTATTATTTCAAATGTAACTTTAAATATTAGTTGTTATTCTACCTGCATATATGAATGTAACGGTTGTGGGTTCGGTCCCCATTCGAGGGAATGAATTATTATTTCTTAATATTTTCATTTCTTCGCTCTGGTATCAAGGCAAAAGCCGGGCGCTGAGTTCCGCCACTCAACACGGAATACCTCGAAAAATTCGGCACAAAGTGGGGAATGCTGTCAACATTAGTTTCCTCTGCCTTGCCTGCCGTATACTTGATACAGCGTGAAGCGATTTATTTATTTTTTAATTTTAAATTTTATAAAGATTTATCTATGCGTATAAGTATCTAACGCCGTATTTTATTCATGTCAAACAAAAAAGAGCATCCATAGGTGTACTACTAAAACAAATATTTAACTTATACGGGACTCAAATCGGCAACTACCGCGTCGAATCTTTATATCTTTACAAATAGTAAGCATTAACCTACCACAATACTTATTCAGGTTATTTACAAGACAAGTCAAGTATTACGCTAACGAAGTCGAACTGGCTGTAGCTGTAACAATTCGCAACGGCCGACAACCTTGACACTATCCTCGACTAAACAATCGACTTTTAATTACATGGATTATGTATAGAAAACTGTTTTTATCGCATCGCTTTGAAATTTTAAACGCGAGGTGTAATTTACGCAAAAATTGTTATATAATGAAGTTTATTGAATTAATTTGTAATTATCTAGTTATGTTTGTTACTTATGTTTTAAGTATTTTTTGGTTTGTTTATATTAAAAATAAAAAAAAAACAGTTTTACGCTGTATCTCGCACACAGCAGGGTAGGCAGAAGGAACATAGTGTTAAGTCACTCCGTTCCCCTCTTTCTGGAGGCATTGCGTGTTGAGTGACAGAACTCAAGCTCATCAGTTTGATTGAACGCGATAATCTCAGAAAGTAATGGTTCAAATTAATAAAAAAAATGTTTTATGTTGAATATTAAATTTTGTCCAGGAAACTCTTACATTTATGTCTCATGTGCAATACGCAACTCTTGGTTATTCTCATTTGACTACGCGGGCGAAGCCGCGGGACTAAGTATAAGATATACTGGGTTTACCCGTCGAAACAGAAATGCCAATGTGTTGATTTTCATTGACCAAAACAGTATATGACTGAATGAAGGAAAAATGGGAATCCTATGAGAACTCTCTGCCGTAATACGTAAAGGTAAAATAACGAATTAGCACCTATCTAGTTTTGTAACAAACATGTTTGGTCTTTAATTAAAAACTGTAGATATTATCTTGATAGCAACTCAAGAAAATAGTAATTGATGTGTTATCTAACATCAATTTAGCTGTAATTTTGAATGCTTCATGGATTTATTGTATTTTTAATTATTCTATAATATCTAGAGAACCTAATGCTAAGACACTCCGTTCTCCACTTTTCCCAAAACACATTGCGTTTTTTTGGCCGAAGAGATTAATATAATAATAATACTGTCATTAAATACCCCAAGTGGTGATCGAACCTTGAATTATTGATTAGTTTTCTGTATTGTAAACAACTTTATACTAAAATAAATCTTTATGCTAAACTAAATATAATAAAATAGAATAGAAAAAAACTTTATTGCACACAGAAAAAAAAGAAGAAATACAAAAATACATAATATTAAAGAAAAAATGAGATCTATAGATATAATATTTTCACAAAACAAAGAATATTATCTAAGTCCCAAGTATACATGATCACACCATTTAAACTCACCGCACTTATCTTCTATAACAATAATTCAACATAATTATACCGAAAAAAAATCGTGCATATCAGTGTATCGTAAAAAGTAGACTAAGTGAATCTAATACATGCATAGATCATCTAAGCCATTGTTTTAAAATTATGAGAATTTTCTAAAGAGATTTTGTTTTATTTTTTCATCTCGATAGGTATGTATTTTTGTTATTTTTGAGGAATTATCTGTTAATGGCTTGATACAATTCAATCATTTCAGAGATAGTATTTAATTAATTTTAAGTTGTAATTTTTAAAATATTGTATTTTCATTTGTAAGTTGGCACAACATTTTGGTTAGATTTTGAGGCCATAAAATTATGCTTTATAAAATTTTTATTAAATGTTTTTATATAGATGATATACATATATATTTAAAATTCTAATAAGAAAATTGTCTGATTGACCACTTAAATGCTTAAAAAATAAGTCAAATTTGTTTATATTTCTTTTAAATGAGAGATTTAGGATAATTAACAAACTCCAGTACAATATTTTGAATATCATAGTCATTAAAGACATGAAAGATATTATAAATGTATAAAAAAACATTCCTTATACTGTGAATAGTGTCAATGGAAAATATACAAGATTATTGTATTAATGTTTGCAAGCACGCTATGTGCATGAATTTTCATTATTTCTCATTTAATAGTGCCATTTTTTACAGTTCGATAGTTTACTATTGTTTATTGTTTTTAATGATATATTTATAAAATTTTCTATTAATGTTTATATATTAATTATATGAGGGGAAGAAAAGGAAAGTTATAAAAAAATTAAACTTTATGTCGCAGACTGTAAATAAAGTTCTATTAAAAAAAACATTTGAAACTGATATACATATATAAAGACTACTCTTTATAAATTACTCATATACTTATTAGTTAAACATTAAACTATTCTAATTCGTCAAAAAAATATATTTAAAAAAAGTCGGTCAAATGAGAGCTGGACTTGCACGCGGTTCCTTACGTAAATGTTTTTAAAAGTAAATTTCAACTTCCAGGCTTTCATGAGAAAAACCATCGTAGCAGACGAAATAATAGCAGACAGACGACAAATTGTTCCCAGTAGGGATTCCCTTTTCCCTTTTGATATACAGAACCCTAAAAAAATAAACCAGTAAATAGTTTTTTTTTGCTACAAAATCCAATCAACAATTGTTACAAAGCTATTTCTACGATTGTTTAATTACAGTCAAGACATTGACAAATCGTGGGTAGTACGAGTAGTAAATTAATTTGTTCTTGATGAGATTTTGCGCTATTCTTTTGTATTTTAAAAAACTAACAATTATTTTATATTTTTTTCCTCTAATTTGCTCAGTTTTTACTTCAAATATTTAAAAAACTAACACATTTTAAAGTATTTTCTCGCATAACACTAGTTGTGTGTTATATTATTACAACATCAGGAAAATGGTGGATATAAGGTCACAGTTCAATGGTACCAACATTTTTGATTGACTATTTGGGTTAAGCAACGCTAACTCCAGTCATAAGTTGATGGGTGTGCAAATTGCTTTCGTGCTATGTAGGTACAACACGTCGAATTTTGCTCCCGTTAATCCAACATTACGACAGTCACGAGTCTGTTAGACCGTCAAGAATATGAATAATTCAGTTAATATGGTAAATAGCGGAGGTGCTGGTAACTTTATTTTCATTCGTCTATTTTGTAGCGTCTAACACGTTTTACAGAATGGGCAAATAAAAATTTGTTTAATAAAAAAAAATGTTTTTTTCCTAAGGGAAAATACAGATCCTAGCTATAATTAGCTAGACATACAGAAAGTATTTAATTTTAAAACACTGTTCCCCACTTTCCGACCAATTTTTCAAACATTGTGTATAGGCCCGTTTTGTTATTAGAAGATGGAGTCGAACCCACAATATAAATCTCTCTATATTTTATACAAAAAAAAATCTTCCAAATTACATTTGAGTCCACAATTATTGCGTACAGTAATAAAAATGAGCTTCTAAAGAAATCTCGAAATAATCCCCAATAAAGTTTATGTAAATAGATATGGTTATCTTTCTCATAAACTTCGATAATCATCGTTTTTGTTTTAAGTTGTAAGAATAAATAAATGATCTCCACATACATTTTTATGTAAATAAAACTTTTTCTATAATTATTGAATATTATAAAGCAAAGAATTATATGAATCCAATTATTAATAGTTGCGCAGACGCATATTTTTCCAATCCGTCACCTGTTTGGCCAGGTGTAGGTAACTGTTACACAACCAACACACTTTAATCCTAAACACAGTTAGATAAATACTATTATCGTTTAACATTCATAAATATTTCAAATATTTTCTGTGATTATAGATATAATTCCTAGATAACTGCGATATGATAATTTAATACATTAATTTATACTAAGCTGTAAGAAACCGTGTAGTTAAAGTTTGTTAAGTTAGAATTTTAAGGTGTAAGTAACTCTGTGGGATACAGATATATAGCTAGGTAGGCAATAGAAATTCTCCAAAGATATGAGAATAATTTTTGAGATATTACTCAATGTTCCAATCGTAGTGATAAGTGGGAAACGGAGTATCTTCGTAACACGAGACTCATTCTGCCTATCCTGCTACATGCGGGATACAGCGTGAAACTGAAAATTCAACCTGTAAATAGTACCTTGAAATAAATTGAATCTCATTTCAGCACACCATCTTATTCTGATGTAAAATATGACAAGAATTAATTATACGACGTACATATGAGGCATGAGCCATTCGCCGTGCGGTCACGTTTCTCACATCCTCAAACAATGGTCGTAGCCGTTAGAAGCCAATGTCTGGCTGAACATAAAATAACTTATTTACTAAGTAAATTGTAATATTCCTATGGTTTTTATTATGTTTTTACGTCATGGTATAAGTATATGGAAAAAACAAACGTTTTTAATAAGCACAATAACATGGACAGAATATTTAGTTCCTGCAATACACATATTTGTTTTTCTGTCTGCCTAATTGCAACAAATAGTCCGGTTAATTTAGTTTTTACTATAATAGAAACTAATAATAATAATATATTCCCATAATCTACAAGTTATTTATATATTAATTAATAGCTTTTTAAATCAAAATATACTTTCTATATCATAACATCTCAATAATATATTAAAAATTAAGGCTCATTTTTTCGGCCATGACATTTTTTTATTGGCCTTTCATTATGAAATATAGCTTTGACATTTCACACCTATTGACGAACTCCAAAAATTATACAAACAAAAATACTTTTAGTAAGTAGGTAGGTACTTAATGGTGTACGGTATTTAAAAATATCTATATAATATAATTATATGGAAGTTTATAAGTGATGAAGTTAAGATATGCTCGGCTAAACGTGAAAACCCCGCTTAATCTTTATAAGTTGATAAAATACAATATATTTATTTATTACTAGCTTTTGCGATTTCGCCCTCAAGTCAAATGGAAATACCCAAGACTTGTGTATGACGTCTCTGATCGCAGGAACAGTTCGATTACGTCAAAACGAATAACGAAAGGTACCTTCCTCGATAAATAGACCAATCCAAAAAAAATTGTAAGATCAGAAAGCAGTAGTTCCTGAGATTGCGTACGACCAAGCAAACGCTAGGTAATCTAATAATAAATCTTATCAGCTTATAATATTAGTAAAGATTCTTTATTCGACTTAAATATAGACCGTCGTGGCGCAGCGTGCAAGAGTGCGACTATAAACGTAACGGTTTTAGATTCGATTCCCACTCTAAAGAATGAAATATGTCTCTCTGCTTATCCTGCTATATGCGGGATAGAGCGGGAAGCTAAACAAATATACGTACTAATGCGCATATGTTTATAATGAAAACTTATTTTTACCTACCCTATACAATGTAGATATTGAATAGCTATTAAATCACCGATCAATTGCAGTTTGAACTTTGAATCCCCCTGCCATGGATGACGATGATGTCATACAATTCTTATGGTGTACGAGACGTTCCAATGTTGTATTATGAGATATGACGCATCAAAATATTAATATGCTAATATTGAAGAAATGGCCACGTAATTATAGGTTCCTCTTATGGAATGTTATAATGGAACGAATAAATAGGTATAAGAATGCAATAATCGAATGGTATATCTATCTATCTATAGAATAAAATACCAATTAGTTTATTTATGTAGAGTTAAACTTTAATTTGGTATTTTTTTTTGGATTTTATTAACAGTATTTTCTTATAAAATCTGTAATAGAAAATTTTATAAAAATAATAGGTATTTGAAATTTTTATCTAATTAAGTCGTGCGTTTTTGCGTAATTAAGTAATAAACACACAAACATAGAAGCTTTCACTTTATAATAATCTCGGTTACTCTTGACTAATCATAGAATAGCCGCAAAATAATCGCTTCACGAAACGAACGATATTTTCATATAAAACTATTATTTGTATCGATATGTAAAAAATGTATTTTTCACAATACTCGAGCTTAACACGATGAGGTTAAAGGCATCATAATTTTCTTGCAATTCTATTGTATTTCTATAATTATATACACACAAGGTATCTTTATCGTCGAATTATTAGTAGGTACGTGAGTTAATAGAATTTTAAATTTAGTTATCTTTGTGAAACTTGTTTGAAAACCTGTTATTTTATAAAAGTCGTTTAGGCCTGGCTTTTGCACGTGTGTAACACATCTTCTTATGTTACATTTAATTTCCATAGATTTTAATATAAAAAATGAAACTTAAATAATTTTAATATATCGATGCTATGAGGCGGCTTAACTCTTTTGTCGGAGCAAAGCGAGGTGTTGTGTTTCGCCACTTACCACGCATTGCCAAAAAAGACTTTTTATTTTTGCATGTTTGTAAATAAAACATCTAAATAAAACTTGAAATTAAATTATATTTCAAAAACCACAGACAAACACTTCTATTCAGCTTACATATATATCAATATCCAGCATCTACATAATACAATAGTAGACTAACAAGTACATTAAAAGTGAGCACTGAGTAAACCAGTAAACGTAAAGTATCGTACGACCTTGCGGCTCCGTGACCAATTGAAAATGCACACCGCGTACTAAAAACTTTGTGGCCAAACAAAAATCAGGTGTAAGATTTACTTAATAACTAATTTTTGTTGGACTCCTTGAGGACATGAAATATTTAATATTTTAATTTTTCTTCTTAATATGCCTTTAGATTTCGACGGAAATTGAGAAACGGAAGTTCCTTAATGAAAACGGAATGTCTTAACACCTAGTTCCTAGGTTCTCTCTATCTACCCTCCTATGAGGGGAATACAACACGAAGCTAAAATAAATAGTTTTAGGTAGGCTGAAGGGCCTAGTGTTAAGACACTCCGTTAACCACTTTTATAACTAAAACAAATCCAAGAAGATATGAAAGTATATACTTCGTCAGACACACGTGTTACAACAAAGTTATTGTTCCATTGTAACCGCTGATTGACAGTATTGTAAACACCCTTATCTTAGGACAGATCTCACTCTAGTTCAGTTATGATTCAATGGACTTGTTGAATCTTGTTTATTATTTTTAATTTTTTTAGAATTACATTCTATAGAACATTATTTCTATAGAATTACAATGAAAAATGAAATTGAATAAGTATTGAAATTGTATTGTATTTTAATAAAACTTTTAATAACCTAGCCGTAGCAATGTAGGCAAATGGCAACTAGGGATCTAGTGTTAAGACACTTTGTCCCTATTAAGAATTTATTATTGAATTAATACTTAAATTTATTATTGAAACTCTATGTTTTAGAAATAAATCTGATTCAAACATTTCTAGTTGTATTAAATTACATATATTTTTTTTTACAAATAATAGTTTAACACGTTTTTTTACATATTAAACCAGCTTTCACAAAATTTACTTCCCAAGGTATTTTTCATATATTTTAACAATTTATAATTTAACGGATGTCAACGTCATAGCAAATATTTGGAGCCAAATTCCACCCCGATTAGACTTGCGGTTTGGATTGTATGCACGCTTATAAATATTTTAGTCACCTTTTCCTTTCATATCTATTCCAAAAAAGGAAACTATCAAGAATTTCAATTTTAAAGTTGCCTTTTCCGTACATTTTTTAGCTTTATACTGTATGTTGCTTATAGCAGGGTAGGCAAAAGGGAATCTGGGAACCTAGTTTTAAGACACTCCAATACGATTAACGCCCAATGTTAATAATGTATCTCCTATCTCCAGTTAACGTCAATCTTGGATTGTTCGACATGTCTATCCAATCACTAACCTGCATGCCGTCTTCCATCTCTGTTTATTTCAATCTATGGTTGCAATTTATGGATTAGGATTGATTATTAACATTGGGCGTAAGACACTTCCGTTACCGACTTTCATTCATATCCTCGAGTGGAAATCGAACCCACGACTTGTCACGCTTCTGCCCCTACATACTTCTGATATTATGCATATATTCACTTTCTTTCACTACAATATTTTTACCGTCACGCTTGCTATTACTGTCAATTACAACGTTATGTAAGACGAGAACATTTTCAGCTTAATAACAGTTAACAGACTGTTTCGTAACACAATTAATGTTTATAGATGATTTGGCGTAAAATCATTATTCGTAATAGCAATTAAAATTAATGTATGTATATACATATGTATAAATAATTATTTTATCGTTTGTCGCATTTTTTTGGGAGACAAAGTGTAGCGTTGAGTTACGCTTTTATTTGGTCTTAACAGTAGGTTTTCTCTGGTTACTCTGCTGTAGGGTTTTTTTATTATTATTTTTTATATCTTTATAATATATAATTGTCAGTAGACCATAAGTGTAGTGCGGTGTAAGCTAACTAGTGCCCCGCCCCTTGATTGAGCAGGACGCAAAGACGCCGGCAGTGGAAGGTGCGTCGTAGTCAACTACACTGCTCCTGCGCACACTATCTATCTCAGGTGCAGTCGCCGTTTGCCGGCGGCTTGAATCATTTATTTAGGCCTACGATTGAATTGTGCAATTATAGAAATGAAACGCACGCCTCCAAACAGCAAGTCTTTAATTTCGCTGAGTAAGTCTAGCCCACCTCATCATGGATCTGATTCAATGCTGTACAGACCAAATGACTTTGTATCCCAACGTAATAAGCGTCCGAGAGAGGACGAAATAACTATAGTCCAGTTCTCGGATTTTAAGGAGGAAATGAAAGAGTTAATGGTTTCACTCATCGCAGAACAAAAGAAAGATTTGACCTGTATTAGCAATAACCTACAGAAAGTGAAAGAATCTAATTCAAATATTGAAAGTTGTATTTTGCTTCTTACTTCACAAAATGAAGAATTCCAAAAGAAAATTGCGCTTCTCGAGGAACAGTCAAAGAGGGACAGAGAACATATTTGTATTCTGGAAGAGAAAATAGAGGATTTGCAACGTTCATCACGTAAGACCACTATCGAAATTAAAAATGTTCCGAAAAAGTCCCAGGAATCCCGGCAGGACTTAATAAATATGACTCTTAACATTTCCCGTAATATTGAAATTGAAATGAACGACCGGGACATAAACGACATTTTTCGTATAAGGAGCAAGAAAGAATCTGACAAAAATTCGTCTCTTGTTGTTGAGCTTCGTTCATCCCTATTGAGAAGTGATTTCTTAAAAAAAGTAAAAGAATTTAACCTAAAAAACAAGACAAGACTCCAGGCCAAGCACCTAGGCTTCACTTCCAACGTCGATCAACCCATATTTGTATCGGAACAGTTGACCGCCAAGGGCGCGCGCCTTTTCTTCCTTGCACGGGACCTTGCAAAGTCTAAACAATATAAGTACTGTTGGACGACGTTTGGAAAGGTGTACGTGAGAAAGAATGACCAATCTGGAATCATCCTTATTCATAACGAAGAACAGGTGCAACACCTCATGCAGGGGCTGTGACTAGTGCAGTATCTACCCGTGTTTTTGTCATATTTTTATTTCAAAATGTTTATATTAAATGTCTATATAAAATGGTGTCATAAAATACAGCATATACTCAAAAATACTAATTACTACTATATAATTTCACACCCTACTTTCATACTAGAATGCATACATCACTATTCTAAAACACATACTTATACTTCTCCTCACTTGCATATCAATATTCTCAAAATTACAAAACATTTTCTACATTCAAAAACAGTAACTTACCTATATAATCATTATACTACTAATCTAGCGTCTAATAAATACATAAATATAATCTTCTCATTATATATACTCTTACATACATACTTATATATTTACAAAGTTTCACAAACCCTGGAAATGTGTGCAAAATACTACCTAATGTATTGGTATAATTTTATTACACACTATAATATAGTATCTAAATGCTATATAATGTTTTCTTATGATTTACTCTCGTTCTGTAATGTATTGCTAGCTTACATAAAACAATCAAATATACGTTGCCGCTTTTGTTATGAACTAAACGATTTAATTTTTGGTTATGGATAGTCTTAGTTCCTTGAAAGAAATAGACAACATTGAAATAGCGAACTCAGCTACGCTAGACATGCAGAACCATAGTGGAAATTATACAAATAAGTTAATAAATAAATTTACAGTTATAACGCAAAATATACGAAGTATATATAAAAACTTTAATGACCTACAGGTGACTTTATCACAATTAACATATGACTTTGATGTACTAATTCTCACGGAGTGTAGACTGCATATCACTAAAACTGTACCTTATTTAATAAATTATACTTCATATCAAACTCAAAATCTTTTGAATCAGAACGACGGCGTTGTAATTTACGTTCACACTAAACATAAAGTATCAATATCTGAGCTTCGACTTTCTAATGCTTCTGGCCTACAATTAATTATGGAAAATTTTGCTATTCTAGGAATTTACCGTTCCCCTTCTCACTTGGACGCTAGTACTTTTACGGACTCCCTAGAAGAACATCTAAACAGCATGGCGAATTACAAAAATATCTTCATTCTCGGAGACATCAATATTGATATTATTACTACACCAAAAGAGACATCTCAAGAGCGCAGAAACAGATTACATTACCTAAATGTCCTATCAACTTACGGTCTACTTCCCGGCCATACATTGTGCACTAGAGATGACAGTTGCCTGGACCATGTATTCTTGAAGATAGATAATATTCACAATGCAGCTTCTGTCATTGTTTTAAATACGACTGTTACTGACCACAAGTTGGTTATTCTGAATATAGCACATTCATATAGACAAAGTAAGATCTGCAAATATAAGACTGTTACAAATTACGAAACCGCTTACAGTACGCTTGTCAGTATGGATGTAACTAGTTTCAAAGTACATAGGGATCCTAATAATTTCGCTGATGCTCTAATTGAGAAGGTTAGGTCAGCTCTTCTGTCTAATTCTAGGCAAGTAGTAATCTCGGCCTGCAAAAAAGCACTGAAACCGTGGATAACACCGGGAATTCTAAGATGCATAAGACTACGTAACAACATGCAAATGAAACTAAAAAATGAATCCCATAATCTAATTTTAAAAATCACATATAGACGGTTCAGAAATTTCTGCTCAAATCTTATAAGAAAACAAAAGACATTATACAATAAAAATAAGATTACAAAATTCGTAAACAATCCTAGTAAACTTTGGCCTGTAATTAATGAAGTTACTCAATATAAACCTTGTAAAATACCTAATACAGACTTATTACATATAATGCCCTCGCCACAAGCTTCAATTAATAATATAAATAATTTTTTCATTAATGTAGGCAAAGAGTTGGCAGAACATATCTTGAATCATGCTCCTGCTCGAAAAAATATTTATGTCACTGGCAACCATCCATCGTCTTTCGTACTAATAGATGCTACACCTCAAGAGGTGGACAATGTGCTTATGAGCTTGGATAAGGGTAGTGCTCCAGGTTGGGATGGGATACCAACAAAATTCTTACAAATGTCTAGAGACATCATGACCCCGCTCATTTGCGCACTGTGCAACCTCTGCTTTAGCTCCGGAATCTTCCCAGATGCTCTTAAGCGCTCCATTGTTACACCTGTTTTCAAGAGTGGGGACAGATCGGAAGTCAACAATTACAGGCCTATATCCGTCTTAAGTTCTATATCAAAGGTCATAGAAAAACTACTTAGCGCTAGACTAATTAGGTACCTAGATAAATACAAGATCCTGTCTCGCTCGCAATACGGATTCAGGAAAGGCTTATCTACGCAAGATGCTATCTTAGACCTTACGTCTTTAATTGTTGGAGAAATAGATAAAGGTAAAAAAGGCTTAGCCATATTCCTTGATCTAAAGAAAGCCTTCGACACCGTATCTGTCCCCATTCTTGTCAGTAGGTTGGAACGCATCGGCATAAGAGGTACAGCCTTATCACTTTTTACTAGCTACCTCCAAAATAGGAGCCAAAAAGTTAAAATCGATGGGTACTACAGCGATGAGTGCGAGGTGATATACGGCGTGCCGCAGGGGAGTGTCCTTGGTCCAACGCTATTCTTAATATACATTAATGAATTGTGTAATCTTGAATGCGCTGGGGGAAGGATATTCTCTTATGCGGATGACACTGCCATAGTATTCACTGCAGGATCATGGCCCGAAGCCGAAAGAGTGGCAAATCAAGGTTTACATAAAGTTTACAGATGGCTGACAGATAACCTGCTTACCCTTAATATACAGAAAACTAATTATGTCTGCTTCTCGACGTACCAAAATTTTCAACCAAAGTCGAACTTTGTAATACGAATTCATGATTGTTTACATCTGGATAGACTGACTTGTAACTGTCCCTCCATAGAAAAGGTTAACTTTACCAAGTACTTGGGTGTCATCATTGATCAAAGGTTGAGTTGGCATCCACATCTTGAATTGTTAATGAGTAGAGTGCGTAAACTTATTTGGATCTTTAAATCACTTCGACATATTATGGATAGGAAATTATGTACTAAGATTTATGTTGCCTTAGCACAATCCGTCATCACATACTGTATTCCTGTTTGGGGTGGAGCGACTAAATCTAACTTTATAGACCTGGAACGTGCCCAGCGATCTCTGATAAAGGTGATCTGTTTTAAGTCCTATAGATTCCCAACAGACCACTTGTACATCCTCAGTGATTTGCTATCAGTTAGGCGGCTTTATATAATTAACCTAATCTTAAAATACCACAAATCGTTGCCGTACAATCCAAAAGTTCTAAGTAAAAGACGACATGACATCGTAGCACGATTCCACTCTGTTCGTACAGCTTTTGCTAAGAGGCAGTATGAATGTCAGTCACCTTCCTTATACAATAAAATTAACAAACAATTAAATATTTACCCCATGACCTTATTCAAGTGTAAAATTACCCTAGATAAATGGCTGAAGAAACTTACGTTTGAAGAAGTTGAGCTTCTCTTACGTAGAATTGTCTAATTCCGGCTTAAATTAATAATGCACACACAAACTCACATATATATATATATATATAAATATAAATAAATAATTACTCATACACAACACATACTCACGCAAACGTACACACGCACACACACACGACACACATATACACACACACATACACACACACACACACACATACTGCTGTATTTCCTTTCAATCCACCACCTTATGATACCGTAGATATTATGTACAATAACTAGCTGGTGTCCGATATGGGAGTTGCGAGATACTCCCAACACAAGTGTCTTCTGACCACTTACCGGGAGTTCTCAGTGTAATAATTTGTATGTGATATTTCTAAATAAAGATTATTATTATTATTATTATTAATTGTTTACATCTTGAAAAATTAAAAAAAAAATGTCCTTGTAGTAAGAATTATTATTATTCCATATATGAAGAATATATAGTAGTATAAGAGTACAAAGTGTCGATGTGACTCGAATAAATCCTTGTTTTGTTAAAACATAGTCTGTTTTAAGTTGTTGTAAGTTTTAGTTAACGATGATATTTGTTATTCCGATCATGTACTCGTATGTAGATACACCTTACCTTGGATCTACACGGCTTTTGTGAATGAGGTCGAACTTTATTAGGAAAAGGATTATAGTCTACATTTTTAACTAAAAATCATACTACAGGCCATTTTAAGGCCAGTCTAATGAAATATTTAATATTTTCATATACTCGCTCTGGTAACGAGGCAAAGCAAGGCGTTGAGTTCCGCCAGCACGCAATGTCTCCGAAATTGTCGGAGCGAAATGTTTTTTAACACTAGGTTCCCAGGTTCCCTATGCCTATCCTACTATGTTAATGTTAATAAGAGGCGACTTTAAATCGGTTCCCATACACACAATGAGTTTAAGTCATTGAAAGAACACGTCGCAGAAAATTTTCGCAAGATGATATAGGGTGAATTAATTCAATCCACAATTTATCGAGATTTTCCGAAAGTATTCTATATATTTGCATGGCAGGCTTAAAAAGAATTACAATCAGTTTAAACAATGTTTGCTATAATATATATAGTCTCGTATATTTTATTTTATATAGATAAAATATAAATATACGAGAAATTATCAGGTATAAATTCCAAAGGAATATTTGCTCAATCTCATTTAAAGTACGTATAAAGTCACATCACAAGTCACGTAGCGCAATCGAAATGCAGTGATTGCTCAATGAACCTACATATTTGAAAACATTTACATTACTTTGACTTTGAGTTAAGTCACTCTTTTATATTAATTGACTCGTTCATTAATGAAAGAGAAAAACAGAGTGCACTAGTCATTTCTATCAACCTGTTATTGGAGTAGACCGTGACCCAGAAGTCTGGTCCCCAGAATTATGATGGTATATTACAAAAAAAAAATTAATGTGAAATAGAAAACAAAAAGGATCAATAGTATTTAGTTTAAACAGCATTTTATTATTTTAAACAGGTTTATAATATTTTCTTAATTTAAATAATAGTTAAATTAATAAAAATAGTTAAATTTGCAAATACATAAAACAATGGAGGTCAGGCTCACCCTCAAATTTATCTCTCGATACGCCCATGTCCATTGTATTAAACAATTAAATTATAATTTTCATATTAAAAAGAGCCACAGGTGAGTCCTTGCTGATTTCTGTACAAATCTAACTACTTATTCGATTAAAAACTTTATTTCTATAAACATTTTTTGTCCTGTTTAGCTTGAATGGAACACAACTCTACGCTTTGACTCGTAACAAGAGCAAGGAAAATGAAAATATTTAATTTCTTCGAATGGAAATCGAACCTACAACCTGTCGCGTTTAGTCGACACAATTGGTCTTTGGTTTTTTGTACTTGAAATTTGCAAAATATGAGGGATATATAAATACTAAATAAGTATGAGTAGATATATCTAACACCTGTCGTCATTACTCGCCAGTCAAAAATCAATAAATTTATATTAAGTATATTCATCATGAGATCAAAGATTAAATAAATAATTTTAGCAAAGTTAAACTCGAATCGAGAATTTAATATGGCAGAAGTGACCTTAGTATAAAGACACGCTTAGGTTACTTCAAGTCCTTATATTAAAACCATTTTAAAAAAAAACTAAATACAAAAAAAACTGCTAACAAGGTACACAATGTTTCATCAAAATGCATATATTCTTAAGAAAAATAAGTAAAATTAAAAATATTGAACATATTTAACGATAACACAATCTAAATACTCATACCTATTTCTCATATAATAACAATGTCTGGTAATAAAGTATGTAACACGTCCTATATGTACATTGTATTTATTTTCATACAGGAATAACCGTCGTAGCGCAGGAGGAAAAGCGACGGTTGTGACTTCGATTCCCATTAGAGGAAATTAATTATTTAATATTTTCATTTCCTCGTTCTGCAACACTCAACATGCAACTTCATTATTCGGCAGAAAGTGGGGAAAAGATTGTCTTAACAGGTTCCTTCTGCCTCCCCTATCATATGCGTGATACAGCGTGAAACTATAAAAAAAAACAAGTACAGGTATAAAATGCCATAATAAAAGTACACCTATTCACCTACTAACTAGAGATATTATTTACGCTCTGGATATTATGAATCTGTTTTCTTTCTTGGATGTATCAAATGCATCGAGAAAAACGAGATATGTTGTTACTTTCGTTCTATCTATCCTTCATACAATTCTCATCTTTTTGGGATAAGCAAATTCATAGGTAAATTAATTTGCCTAATCAAAATACGGCACTCTGATTGTAAACGGGGATTTTGGGTTCGATTTTCACACGGGGGATTTCCTCACTCAGTAATGAATTATCAAGAACGGCGGGCTTTGTCTACCAAAGCGGGGATTTCCTCGGATTTCCAGAATGAACATCCAACCGTCATGTTTTCAGTTAGTCGCTGTGCCACGACGGCCACGACTAGCTTAGGTGTTGTTTTATAACTTACAAACAATTCATTCAGAAACAAGTTGTAGGTTCATCATCACATGTAATTCATCACAAATTTTAAAATAAAACATAAGCTTTATTTTTACAATATAAACATGAAACAATTGACATTCTCAAATATATTTTTTTGTATGACTAAATCAAAAATGTCGATTTGATAATAGTATGTTGAAAGTTAGCACATATTTACTGTCTCTCTTTTATCTGTAAGATATGAATAGTAAACATCGCATCATCAGCAAACAATAATGTGTAAGTTTCTTAACAGTGCCTAATTTCGCATTTTATCATAAAAAACATGTGGAAATAACTTCTTGAAGAAGTTGAAAATGTTGAAATAACAAAAAAATAGTCTCATATTTATTCCCGCAAAGCAGGATAGATAGAAGAAGCCTTCCTAGTATTAAAACCTACCGTCTAATTTTCGAGACATTGAATGTTAAGTGACGGAGCTAAACGCCTCGTTTTATCTTCTTACCAGAGTAAAAAATGAAAATAATCGGTTTCCCCGAGCGAGAATCAAACCCATAACGTATCGTTCTTCTTAGTTTTACCTTGTATGATATTACAAGCACGTTGTTATCAGAGCAAGCGTTGGCAGTTGCACACAACATGTACGGTCTATTTATCCGGTAAATACACACCTAGAACCTTGAACGTTATCACTTTTGAATTGACTATTTTCATGGCATTGGAATTAATATTAAACTACATTTTTTTTTATTTGTTACGCTGTGTTCCGCACACAGCAGGGTAGGAACCTAGTGATGAGACACTCCGTTCCCAATTTTCTGGGGGAATTCTGGAGTCTTTTTTCAGTCAGCAAATTGTCAGAAATGGACCAAATTAAAATGGGACCACACGGGAAACACCATTAAAATCGGTTCACCCAAAACTTATATAACCATCATAAAAAAATACAGTCCCATTGATAACCGTCTTTTACGGAAATCGGTTAAAAATATACAATTTTTTTATTTTTATAACGTCAAAATTCGCCCCCACCATTTCTAACACAATGTAGGCCATACTCAATGAAGTAGAAACATTAGAAGATAACATCATAACAGTAAGGACGGGTTTACGAAACACATCCTTCGTATATTTTAGCACTTGTTTTAGCTAAGTGTTAGTTTCAATAGTACTTGCAAATCATTTTATTTGTGTATTTGGAAATGTTATTCTATGTCATATGTTATTTATATATATATATAAGACTTGGCTTAGTGGTTAATGGAGTGTTTGGTTCGATTCCCGGGCAATTAAAATGATTTATTATAGATTTTATTTAAATTTGGCTATTTATATTAAAATTCTATCCCATGGAGCTAAGATATCTAATAACATTAATTTATTCAAAATAAATAAAAAGTCTGTCTATATTGCTTGTTTGCGACTGGAGTACTGGATCAATTTTAATAAAATTCTAATAAAAAAGCATAAATGCTTAGAAAAAGCTTAGTTTACATAACCTAACCTGTTTAAACGTTTAATATAATATTATTATTAATAATTTAAATATTAAGGTATATCTCGCTCTCTCTATACTATTTATATTAATATTAAAAATAGACTTGTCGTATCTATATGTTAAGTTCAACACGCTAATCTCAGAAACTACTGTTTCGAATTAAAGAATTAGTTTTGTATTGGGTAGTCCATCTAAAGAAAGCAGAAGGCTATTAATCGCTTCGATGTATCCTCCCAAGAAAAATGTATCTTACTGTAATGGTCAGAGTTAACTCGGATACTAAGAATGTGTCATGGCCTCATGTGTCATACAAAACTCTTAATTATTACCATTTAACAACGCGGACAAAGCCACATGCAAAAGCTTAATATAAATATATTGAAGCTAGTTTTGAATCTTTATGAGGTCAACGACTTAAATGCTGGTGTAGTGTTTGTTATTTGGTATAATAAAATTAATTTACATATAAATGTTAAGAAATAAACCTAAAAATAGTACTAAATAATTTTCTAAGAAAAAGAATTTAATAATACCTAAAAAAAAATTAAGTGCCAATAAAATAATATTATTTGTATAATAGTATAATGTTTCACGCTGTACCCCGCACATAGCAAGGTAGGCATAGGGAACCTCGGCACCTATGTTAAGACACTCTATTCCCAATAAGACACTTTCGTTGCCCATTTTCCGCTGTGTTGATTGGCGGAACTCAACGCCACGTTTTATCTTATTACCCACGTGAGCGAAATGAAAATATTAAAAATTTCATTCCTTCGAGTGGCAATCGAACCCACAACCCTCAAGTTTACAGTGCATGCTTGTGCCTCTGCGCCACGACTGGCCTCTAATATTGATCGATAATTTATTTTACTTTTTATATTATTAAGAAAATATTTATCGAAATACAGTTATACTTTACCATTATAAGGCCATATATATATTTTTTATTTAATAAAAAACTGAACGTGCTTTATACAACGTTACAAATCATCCGCGTGTATCGATTGATAGAGTACGGAAGTGTCGTGCTTTCCAATCAATCTAGATCTGGGTCGAGACGGTGGAAGAAAGATGACCATTACAGGTTTTGAAGTAATGTGGATTGTGGATATAATCTGTCATACAATTGTGTGTAGGTGGTAGCGGATTCAAATCTATCAAGAATTGATAGAAGTAAGCTTTAATAAAAGTAATTAAAGTAAGCTTTAATAAAAGTAATTAAAGTAAGCTTTAATAAACCAAATATAATTATTAAAGAAGTTTCAAATTTTAGAGTTCCTTTGAGAAATTGTTACATTTCAATTATTTTGACATCATCAATTTTCTTAAATTTAGAAAAACTACACTTTCGTATAATACCAGATAAAGTCTAAAGTCTAGAGTATATACAGATGGAGAATACATAATGAAAGTCAATGAAAGTTTATTATATACCTACAAATGTATTATTAATATTCAAGTATTTTATCTTACGGTTAGAAAGTGAGGGCTTGGTTTTAAATTGGTGCAATTATGTACATTAATTTATGGGCAGAACAAGTGGAAGTAAATAGATAAATATATTATACAGTTTAAGAAGAGTAGGTAATTTATTAAATTGATGACATTAACTTAGAAGCAAAATACCCTGAGTCGCATTTATAACAACACAAAACAGTTCTCGTGAAGAAAAAACAGTTTTAAGGTACCCAAAGGATATAATGGGAACATATTATTAAGACTTCGATGTCTGTTTGTCTGTCACCAGACTATCTTATCAACTATGATAACAGTTAAAATACTAAAAAACTAGGTAAATAAAAGAAACATTTAAGGGGGCTCCTATAAGCAAACGTGTTTTTGTGCCGTGTTTATAGATACGGAACTCTTCGTGTGTAATACTCCAACTAGCACTTGGACGGTTTTTTCTTAATGCACAAATATATCGGTCCGCCACTCAACACGCAATGTCTCTAAAATATAGCGGAAAATGGGGAACGCTGTTGTGAGCGGGATACAGTGTGAATAACACACTTACCACTCGACCTGTCCAAAAGAACTGTGCCGTAATGTCGTATGCCTGAATAATCATTTTAAAAAAGTAAAAAACGTGGACATTTAATTTAGCAAGTTGGATACAGACAGGTATTCGGTACTTGCGAGGAATTTCTCCGACGGGAAATGCAAATGCGTGTTCTTTTATTTTGATAAAAGAATAAAAATAAACGTCTGTTGTGCGCCTTTGAACGGGCACGAAACAATTCCTTTATATAATTTTTAAATAAGTTACTCTGTTAAAGTTTAATGTATCATATTTAAAAGAAATAATATTTTCTTATGTTTAATAAAATAAAATAAATATTTCCTTGAAACAATAATAAAGTTCTCGAAGGTATATCTTTGGTTTGAGAATATTTAAATATACATATATACCAATAAATAAATATAGTTAACACTACTAACCAGTCTTCGCTTGCAATTTACTTATGTACCGAGACTTTACAACATAAACGGAAAATTCCGTTATATCCCGTTCTCGAAGAAATTTCGAGAAATCCTCTATCAGGGCTCCCTAACTTTTTAATTCCAGTAGTTTCATCTACACGTCTGTCATTCAATGAAGTTTTGTGTACATATATTAATTAAAATCATTTGTTAAATAAAATGAATTTGCAAGAGGTACACAAAAAAAAACATTACCAAAATGCACTTCTCACAAATACAAAAAAAAAAACTAAAAACTCCAACACAGTCGCAGTCGTTACGTCGAAATGTAAACGGGGCTTGCCGCTCGCGTGCAAAATAAAAAAGCTAAGAGTCGTATCAACGTAATATAAACGCAGGTGGGGCTCAGCCGGTGGAACGGCATTCCTCGCTTGACCCACATAGCTATAACCCTTTATGGTAGCTTTTTTTTTCATATAAATTTATGTAAACAAATACTAATTTGGTAAGTTTCAAATGTCTGTAAGTACAGTTCTATTTATGTTTTAAGAGAATATTCCTCTTTCTATATGTCCTTTAATATTCCTCTTTCTTAAAGATGAAATGTATTGTAGTATTTAACATAAGATTTGACAGCAGTGTATGTAAAAAACCTATAGTTTAGGTAAAGCAATTTGACTGAATTTAATGGAGATCTTGTTTTAAATCTATATTTATAAGCATATTTTAAAACGTTTTTCGTATATTTATGAAAAATAAAGATATTCCATATTTCTATGACGGACCTAAGTAAAATTACAAGATTATGATGTTTATTTGTCATCTATTTATGATGAGACTGCACCAAAACTTATAGTTATCAACTTAAAATATATAACAAGGTAAATAGCGGCGTTAAGTTCCGTCACTCATCACGCGAAGTCTCAAAAAAATTTTTTGCACTAGATAAAGTAATTTAACATATTGCATATTACTAATTCGCCTTTCTAAAAATGTTATATTATCTCAACAGAAAGATACCGTTAAAATATTAAGAATCTCCATTAAATAAATGCATATGCACCGTGTGACCTTTGACACGGTTAACGACTGATATTAATTTATTCAACAACCTGTTCTCTTTGAAAGTTTACTTCTGTGAGGTAAAAGTTTGGACTTACTTAACCTGTTCGGTACGAAGTTATAAGAGGTTTTTTTAATAATTTCATACAATTTCTTTTTTCAGCTTCACATGATATTCCGCATATAGCAGGGTAGGCAGGGGGAACCTAGTGTTAAGACATTCCGTTCACCACTTTTCTTAGAATTTTAAGATATTGCTTGTTGAATGCAAACGCTACAGCAGGATCTTAGTGTCTTGTTTCCTCTGCCTATCCCGCTATGTATGCGATATAGCTAAAAAAGACAGAAGAAATCTCTTTACATTTATGTTATAATAAATATTAAATAATTAATTATTAAATCTGCTTTTATTAGTATTCAAGTCAAGTCTTTGTCCCTCGTATAAAGGTAATTCACCTAAATATATCAATAAAACCTTAGCTTTTCAAGATAAAATATTTTTTACTTGCCAATACTTTAAAACTAAACAATAAGTAGTAATGCTAAAGCTTATTTAAAAGCTTCTTGTATGACGTCATTAACCTTCAAAATTCCCAAGGTTCTTTAAATAATTGTGCCCTCGAGTTTTTTGTTCGGGCAACATTGTTGTTGCATTCCTTAGTTTGTATTTTTTACTTCACTTTTTTGCAGTCATTAAGATAATGTTGGGAATATGTGGGATGCTTGTGGTGGAATAATTATATGTTTTGTTTTAACATTCTTTTTAATTTTATCCAATATCTCTATATGACAAGAGAGAACCTAGTGCTACAGAGTACAGACACTACGTTAAACAACTATAAATTGATTTAGGATATTTGAGAATGAAAGTTAGTTATCATTAACTAGCGTAACATAACACCGCGCTATGTCCTCCCAGAACGTGGATATGGGAGTATAATGTGCGAATTATGAGCGAATTAAACTCACACCCGCCGCGTTCTCAATTCCATTATTCCTTGCGCCATAACGGCCTCTTATAAAAGTTATATTTATAATATTTTATTTAGAAACGTAGAAAAAACTAAATTCTCTATCCACGCTTATATACCTTTTTTGTTTAAACTAATCGATAATATCGATTATATATGAAAATAATTATTAAATTGAGTAACACAACAACAAACATGTCATTAAAACCAGACAGCGGTGAAAGTAAATTACACAATTATCAATAAAAAATTGAGCATTATTTACACCGTTAAGTGGCACAACACTTTAGTGCCAAATTATTATCTTCCGCATTTGTATACATATTATTAATTTTTACGATTCTTTAATATGTAATATTAAAGAAAATGCATTTGCAATAAATTTTTACTTTTTATTACATTTTATTATATAATGTTATACAACTTATAGTTTATATCATAATTCATAATTTAAAATTCATTTACAAAAATAAAAAACGAAAAGCTATTGAAAGCATTATTATTAATGTGAATATTACCTTCCTATTTGGAAGAAATCTGTACAAGATAGTCTTTAGTCTTTACGATTTTTGAGTCTTGCAGAATTAATTAAACAGTTAATTAAAAAAAATGCTAAGATTAAATTTTAGAAACGTATAGTATTATAGGCCAAACACTCCGCTCCCCACTTTCCGTCGAATTCTTGAGGCATTGCTCTTAGAGTGGTGGGACAACAACGCGTTTTGAAACCAGAGAGATGAAGATATTTATTTTTCGGGAGTGGGAATCGAACCTACAACCTGTCGCGTTTACACGCTTGTGCCCCAGCGCCACGACTGGTCTCTATAATATTTGATGAAATCAAAAAAAACTACTAACCCTACATCAGCAATCATAAACGAGATATGCACAAAATGCCTTTGATAAAATATTACAATATTTGTAGAGATACGAGTACATAGATATTTAATGCATATTTACTTTACTTTCCAATAAATATAATTAAAACACTTACTTTGTCTATTCTTCAAGTTCCTGGGCGGTGGAACTGGTATACGTCTATCCATTATTCACACAAAATTATTAAACAATAAATTAATCCTATCAAACACTCGCGTTACAACCGACTGATAAAATTAGCATAGACATTTCTATCGGATTTATGAACGATAAGTTATCGAATTCAGATTTTACGATTTTATGTTATCGTAAACGTCATATGTTTATCGATATCGATATCGAATGTCGATTATTATTGTTAGTAAACAATGTATTGTATACTTCTGTATATAATCTGTTTAAAAACTTATTTATTTTGATTATTTATAAAAGTAACGTACAAAAGATCAATATTTATTCTTTGATAAGTTAAAATTAAATAAATTAATTTTAAATTTTTCTTTAAATTCTATATATATATCTTCAATTGACTTCAGCTAGTTATTGATTGGCTGTTTTAAAATAATATTTTCAATATCAATAATTTAAAAAATATGTCAAAATTATAATAAAAGTTTTTATAACAATTAACTACACTGTTACACACGTTGAGTTGGCTTTACTAAAAGACCAGACTAGCTTGTTTTGTTGTATAGTAGGAGAGAGTTAGAGAGGTAATGGTAGAATTTGCATATTTAATACTAGAGGCCGTCGTGGCCCAGTGGCCCAAGATGTGACTGCAAATTCGATGGTTGTGGATTCGATTCCACACGGGGAAATGGAATATTTAATATTTTCTTATCTTGATATTAGGGTTTCCCTCACTAGCCTATTATTGAAGCTTAAATATAAAAAGGTGAAGAAATATATGTGATAACGTATACATAGAAGCATTTTTTTCTTTAAAAAAGTCTAGTTTAACTTTAGTTTAGCAATAACACTCAATTATTCACGTTTAAAGAAACCCGACCTGCGTCCGTAAATGGAAACAATTATTTCGCTTTTTATACTATCAAGGTGCGTGAGCTAGTAATTTTTAATGTAGGTATTGTTTAACAATATGTGCAGTGCAAAAAAACTTTGCAGCTGGATTCTAATTTAAAATGACGTATATATGTATTAAGTAAGCTATATTTTGAAAAAAAAAACATTTTGTTGAAGGTTCGGTTTCCACTCGTGACAATTAATCATTTTCTTTCCTCGCTCTGGTAACAAGATAATACGTGACGTTGAGTTCCGCCACTGAACACCTAATATCACGAAAATTGGCTTTTCAGTTCCATTTGCTTTCCGTACTCGTTCGGGCTACACACAGCATATAGCTAAAAACAATTAAAAAACTAAGTAAATATAAGAACCGCCTAATTATGATTTATTTTTACATATCTAATATACGTATATATTTATTTTACGAGGAGCACAGAGTAAAGCAATCGCTATTTTCATGTCTTATTTCCAATAATTTGATTGTTTTTATGAGCATGTTGAAAAAATTCCCGCGAATGGAACTTAACCCTTCAAACAATCTGTGCAGTCACGCGCGACCCAACAGTGGCGTTTTACAAACCAAAGCATGTAATATAATTATTATGAGCCCTATAAACGTTTTTAAGTTATACTTACAAATTATTATACGGTTTCTAAAAAAGTTTTTTTTAAAACCCTCCTAAGAGTTATCAATAACATTTTAGTTTAGAATAACATTTTAAAATGCTAAAAAATACTAAATCGATTGTAGTCCTGAGGTTCACTATTTAATTTTTATTTAAAAATGCTTACTAAAATCTTAACCTGAATCCTGTATCTGGACATTAAGCTGGGCATCTGTTTAGTCTGGGCATTAAGCTTAAAGACATTGATGATATACGCCCATTGGCATAAACATATAAACATAATAATAATTTTGCGAAATAATTGTATCACGGACTAAAACAACGATTGCCTGCCCATTATATTTTTAATAAATTCATAATTTTGGTCTGATATGAAACCGGTAAAGTTTAGAAGAACCGAATGTAGTCCATCACTTATTTTTTTTTTATCTATAGCAGTAAATAATTCATTGACTCTCATTTTTTTGTGTCCTAGTAACGCAAAAGCGCGCAAGTCGCAGACATTTCGTCTGTCTTTCATATTTATTGGTTACTTAGTACCAAAATAAAAATTTTACAATCTAAATATGTATAAAACTTTTAATTTCAATATTATTGTAAAATAATCATCACTTGTTTAATAAGAAGATGATGCCACCCTACCTCGAAACGCCATTCATTTCTTAAGAAAAAAAATTGTAACTATTTTAATTTATTTAAATATTAATCATCACTATACAATGTACCTACACATGTCATATCCTGTACTTGTGTCTTGTACATGTCAACATTGTCATATCAGTACAAAGCTGTCACAGACTAAAAAGAACTCATCTCAATATTTTAAAAATATAATTTTAGGTTAAATAATAAAAATTTCATAACATTTATTTATAATATTAATTATTTATAATATTATTTGTAAGCCAATAAAATTGGTAAATTACTTCAATAGATTGCCTTTCAAATATGTAGATTTAATGTTTATCTGTAAAATGAACAGTCAATTAAATATTTATTGTTTTATTATTGATCTTAAATAACAGAGAATAAAAATGATGTTAATTTTATATAAAAAATTCCTTCAAAAATATAATTTGAAATTGAAATGAATCTTCGTCAAAGTGATTATTGTGATCTTTTAACCTCAAGGCCGCCATTTAAACCGGTTTCGCGATTTGTCGGCATTCCATTATACTATATTATACATAAATACTTCATTCGTAATAGAGAAACTTAGAATACTACGGATATTTACAATATAAATCTATTCTATATTGTAGAGATAAGACAGAAAAAGAAAATTAGTGCTCAAGTTTTAAAAATGTTTAAAAAAGTGTTAAGCTATTTCAAAGTTTTCAAAAAGTCTAAAAAAATTGTGCTCTAATTAACATTAAACTTCAATTATTTTAAATTTAACTATTTTCGTGCAATTTACATACATCTAACCCAGAAATAGCTTTACAGTTTATAAAAGAAAAAATGAACCATATTTTAATTCATAAGAACTATTTCGTCAGCGCTTTTAACTGTCACATTGTGCCACAGATCATAAAAACGCAATGTTGTACACTATTCTGCCAACACATTGAATGCAACGAGTTTACATAACAAAAGAAGATATTGGAAAGTGAAAACATACTGTCGACGATATGCAACGGATAAGAGCTTCCTGTCATTGATCGATTGGAATGCATTAGAAGTTATTGATCACGTTATACGCTTGTCGTGAAAGTGGTTTTTAAAAAAAACGAGAAATATCTATGTACTAACTATTAAAATTAACGAGTTTTTATGTAATTGTTACGTACTTACGTTATTTTGATTATAGAAAAGTATTTAATTAAATTCAAAATAAATAAAAAATATATTATGTTACAATGCAGAATCTATTACTAGTGTTGGCCTTATTTTGACCTACCGTTTGATCGTTTGAATTGTTTGTATTGGAAATATTTCATTCACATTACTTCATGTGACATTTGAATCGACAGCCATCGTGTGAAAGGCGCAGTTTTGAATAAGTTTTAACTACGTAATACATTTTCTATATTATACACACAGTATAATTTATCAAAATCGTTTCACTGTTTTAACACTTACAAGGGAACTAAGGAACGAATAGATATACAGACGCACTAAAACATAACTCTCCTTTTGGGTTTCGCCGTAATCGAGTAAAAAGATGACTGATTGTTCAGTTCAGTTGACCGATAAAGCTGGAAATTATCTATTTTGACGCAAGTAACTATTTTTGAATAAAACCACGATGCGATAAACTTAAAATATACGTATGTACGATTTTTTTACAACATTTAAATATAAAAAAAGAATATCTAAAAGATATAACATTTATTTTAAGTAAATGAATGCTAGGTCACGATCTGGTTATTACTAGCTACATCTTATTTAACCGGTTGTATAAAAAATATTCTACTTACAATTCTAATGAAATGGCGAGCGGAAAATCAATTTGCTTTTTTTACTGTATAGGTAAGTCCACAGAAATTTTGCGGTTATTTATATGATCGTTAATCTAGGAAAGTGAAAATTTAATTTTAATTTTATATCTTTTTTCTATGTACATAAATAAATAGAATTATAATTAAAATTATATTCATGTGAAGTGTTTACTTATAATAACGAAAGTAAGAACTGAGAATTTATGTAATATTTTGTAATAAATAATAAATAAATACGTAGAGTAACAAACAGCTTAATAACCTAGAGCTCGTTATTTATTTAAATATAAATTTTCCTTCATATTTTTTATTATAAAAAAATGGAATGGCTAAAAATACATATCCTCAAGCAGGTTACTCATTAGACAAGTAAAAAAAAATATGTCAAATACAACTACTTTACAAATTATAATCCGTTTCGAGTTACTGTTAAATTATTCATTAGTCTCATCTTATGCTTAAATTTGTAGCACACGCTGTGTCTTGTGTCGTGTTAATTTAAACTTTATTACGTTTAAAATAGAGTTTTTTTTACATTTATTAAATATAAACAAGTTTTACTGTCTTTTGGGTTCGTTTATAGTGTCTTACACTTGGTCAGAAGTGAGCTTAAATTGTACGTTGAAACTGTAAAACTTTTTTTACTCATAAAATCAGATAGTGAAAGGTGTAAAACCACTTATAAGTGAGTATGCGATGAATAATACAAAGAATATAACACAGTTTTTTTTTATTAATATTTATTTTTAAACAAGGAATATTTGAAAATGTCTTCATTTAAAAATGTAAAATATATGTAAAATATAATTATTCTTCGTCATATTTTAAAAAATCTAAATAGGAAAAATGATACTCGGTCACTAGCAAAGTGCTAATTATTATTTCCAACAACGATAATAGAACTGTCACATGGTTGAGTGATTTCACGTGACTATTTAACAAAATATATTCTCAGTGTTAACTTGTCTATGTATTATTCATGACCTCCACCTTACCTCGATGAGAAAAGAGAATCTCTCTGTTTTCCACCTTTCGACAAAAATTGTGCCTAATAAATATTAAGTATTACTTTTTTCAGTTATAAGCTTTGCTTCAGGTCGGATTTGAACGTATAACCCACGTTCACGTGTCAATTACGCCATAACGGCGTCTACCGTGGCGTTGCCAACAAAAACGCACTTTCGCTAGGCTTAAATTGGAAGTGAAATAAAAGAACCTAAGATTTATTTTCGTTTTTTATTTCGTACCAGTCGAGTACTGATTGCATAGATATTTGGCTTAGATTATTTTAATGTCAGCATTACATTCATTTTGCCATTTGACAAATAAAATCTTCTTTATAGGTAAATATTAATTAAAATCGTAATAATAAAAAAGACTATAGTTTAATTTTAAGAAGCATTTCACGATTGAGACTGTATTTAAAAAATATTGAAAAAAAAGATTATTTTTTTATTAAGGAAAATTTAAATCTGCACTAATCATGTTATGTTAGACACGGTTAACTGCGCACACGTTTTTAAGTCGTCAACTTCATACCATCGCAACCGGCTTAAAAGGTAGTTAACTTGAAAAGCTACTGAAAAGAGCTGTCAAGAAACTCAACGGTTGTTCATTTCAACATGATATTTACAATTTAAATATTAAATATATTTCCTTCAAATGGGAATCGAACCCACAACACCCACTACGATTGGCCTCAACTTAGCCGATTATCTAAATTCCTTATATCTTTATCATTTAAACAACGCTAACAGATTTACTACTAGGTTTTACTTATTGCCCTTATTCTTATAGTTATTTAAAGTATCTTAATATCAAAATATTTCAAATTATTTCAAATAGCGCCTCTCACGATAAACGCGTCGTTTCCTAGTCACGTATGATCGCATGTTTTGTTTGCGTAATACATAATGTGTGTATTCTCTTAGAGATCTTAAAAGGAAGTAGGTATATATGGTAGCTTTCATGACTTCCTTTTTAGACAAAGGCTTTATATATAAATAAAAACTTTTTAGAGAAAGCTCAGCTGGTAAGGTTATATTACATATATATTGTCTATATTGTATTGTCTATGCTTTCTAATTGCTTTATGGCTTTAAACCCACATTGAACATTTGCACCATAACATTTTTATGACTCTGTAATGGTGGGAATTGGGAAATAGTGTATGAATTTTTTGTAGTGCCCTTATAAATGTTAAAATTGTTGTGATCTTTTAAAAGATGAACATAAGGTTGTTATATATGGGCTATTTTTAGTTTTTTTTTCATTATTTAAAAAAAAACAAAATTTTTTTAACTATGAAGACGCGCCTGGAGATAATTTATACTATTTAATCTAACAGTCTCTAAAAAATAATTGCCAAAAACTCTTATATTCTTTTTTTCAGTTATTGGTTTACAAGACTAATTTCTTTTATTAAACCACTAAAGATTTTTATTTATATATATCTTAAATATGTCGACGTTGTTTATAAGTATAACCTACGGACAACCCTCCTCCAAGCGATGCGGCAAACCTTATCTTATCAGTAGGCAATCTAAATATCTTCAGCAATATAGAGCATGCTACGGCCACGAGTATGTGAGGCATTAACGAAGTAGGCTAATAGAGGTACCACTATATATCATTGGCAATATTTGTTTTATATATGTATAAATCGGCAAAGCAGGGTAAGCAGAGGGAACCTAGTGTTAAGACACTCTTTTCCCCATTTTCAGCCAAATACTGGAGGTATTGCGTGTTGAGTACCAAAATTCAATGCCGCGCTTTGCCTCGATCAGAACGAAGAAATGAAAATATAAATTTAAATAATATCGGAAAGAATTGAAGATACGTGGGGAACGGAGTCTCCTAACTCAAGGGTTCTTCTGCCTACCCTGCAATATGAGGGATACATCGTGGCATCGTAGGCAAAACTAACAAAATACGTAAAATAACTATGATTTTACGTAACAATACGTAAAATCATAGTCAATAAGTACATCACTATATTTTAAGTAAAGAAATTCGATTTTAGCTCTCAAATTTCACATGTCACTATGCCGAAGCAATTTTAATATGTAAATCTAATGATATTTTTTTTAGGTATATCTCGATTGAGTAACGCAACCAGTAAAACGAGTTCCGCCTTTGGCGGGTACTTTAAGTAATTGTAAAAGTTACTTCTACTTAATAGTTAATTATATATATTAAAATATTTAAAAAAAACTAGCTTTTGCTTCGCCGTAGGTACATGAAAATACTTAGTTATTTTAGTTATGTATCCGCATATTCTAAGTGCGCGAGGTATCTCTGACCACAGGTACAGTCCCCTCAATTTAAATGAATAACTTTGTAGTATAATAATAATAATAATAAACCCGCAGGGCAGCTTGTGGCGAGCTGTTGGGGAGTGGCGACCCCACGGACCTGAGACCTCCGGAGGGGAATTGTAATCTATCCCCCGCCTCTGGCTTGCCTTTATTGGCCGGCAGAGTGGAGCGCAAGAGCTATATGCTCGAAAGGGTGGAAGTGCTCAATCTGCGTAATAGCGGGGAAACCCGCTCACGAGTTCCTCGTGATGGTGAAACCGGTGCACACCTCTCTACACCCTTAGCCGACCACGCCGATGTTGCGCCCAAGGCACTACGCCGCTTTGTGGGGGCCCATCTAGTGGAAGGCGAGTCACCGTCCGCCAACCATTCAATTTGAGACTATTGTAAAGGCGGACGTCCGTTAGTCTCATTCAATAGCCCAGTAGCCAGTCCATCCAAATTCCATTCCATAGCCTTAGTTTAGATTCCCACATTTTCCCATAGTTCCTACGCATTAACCGGCGGCCATCTCTGGGCAATTACCTGTGGTTACCCAGAGATGGATCCCGGCTGATGCGTCACAGTAAAATATTTGAATATTCTCTAAGGGGCCTCTACGTGTTGGACCTGTGTCCCCACGCAAGCCTTCCAAAGGACCGGGTTCTTTTGAACCCGTGAATCTTTAAAGAGAAACATAATAATAATAATAATAATTTCCATTTGAACCAGTTCCTGTTTTTTTTAGCTTCATCCCGCACAGAGCAGGGAGCAGAGGGAATGGCGGATCTCAAAGCCGCGCTTTACCTAGTTACCAGAGCGGGGAAAATGGAAATATTAAATATTTCATTTCCTCGATTGGGAATCGAACCCGCAACCTGTCGCGTTTACAGTTGCACTTTATGCTCCTGTGCCACGACGGTTACAAGTTGCTGAGATTAGCAGGCTTAAATAAGCGATTTTTTCAGTTTTATAATATTAATATGGATTACACACTAGATGCTATACTAATGAGGCATTTCAATTAGCGATATACTTACTGTTTATCAGTTGTCAGGTGAATATGATATTTTCATATATTTTCCTTATAAAAAATAATGTCAAA
>JAEBDU010013246.1:0-18355 GCA_016802625.1 Heliconius numata
ACAATTAGGGAAAGCAAAATTTTATACTTACACAATTTCAGCATTAATATCCCGCCAACCGATTACGATGATTATTTGTTATCAGAAAAGGTACAATTCAAGGGTAGTTTAATGAAAGTTTGGTTAGGTTCTGTTTATGGAATCTGGTTGAAATTGGAGAAGTCGGTTAAAAACTTTTTTGTTAAAAACTTTAATTATTTTATTTAAACTGGTCCATACCCATATTGAAAATACTTAAAAAAAGTGGTAAAATAGTTTATATTTACATGTAGATTCTGGTTGTAACCGCTCACTTTCAACGTTAATCCTTTTTGAGAAGTATCAAACGAGTACGATATGTCCACCATATTCGCCGGGTACAATTTTTCCTGTTACAATAGAAAAATAAAACAAAATAGTTTCTACATACAGTTTCACAATATAGTTTCTCGTAAAACTGCAACATGTAGTGTGTTGCAAAATAAATTAATAAAGTTTTTAGCTAATAAATAAATATTTACAGAAATAAAAACCCTCACAGCATAAAACGAAAAAGAAAATGAACAACCCCAATAGTTTATTAGGATTAACAATCGGTTATTAGGCGTTCCTGGTAAAGATTTTATTGATTGAAGAATTATTATTATCACAAATCTATAATTTTCAGATTTTTTCCCGTACTGAAACTACCTGTAGATGCTAGGTGCCAAATTTCATAATTCTATGTCAACCGAAAATACCCCAATGAATTTTGATTCCGGTGTAGTGTTAAAATATGTGTTTTTTGCGATATAAACGCCCATGTCTTTTTTTAAGTAAATGTAGAAATATGTTTTTGTTAGCAAATCATGGGGCCGTAGATTTGATATGGTTTGAATTTCAACCCGATACCTCCAAGCGTTCCTGAGACAAATGCTCTTGACAGATAGACAGACAGACGGACAGACAACAAAGTGATCTTATAAGGATTCTTTTTTTCCTTAAAAGGTATGGAACCCTAAAAACAGCTTCCTTTTAAATATAGAATAATATATTGGACAAAAAAATATATAAATATGCATACCGCGAGTCCTTGTTGTAAAACATCAGTCCAGAGATCGATGAGACAAGCGCTGGAACATGTCAAATAATCAATATTACATTAATTTCTTTCTGATCAATTTAGAGTGAAGCTAAGCTGAGGTAAGCGTCATTTGCTATTGTATTATTTTCATCTAATCTATATTGATTCCTTCGTGGCGATTCCCACTCAGAAAAAAAATTAATTTAATATTTTCATTTCCTCGCTCTGGTAACGAGGCGAAGCGCAGCGTTGTGTTCCACCAATCAACACGCAATGCCTCATGAGTACGGTGGAAACTGAAGTTCCTTAATGGGGCACAGAGTGTCTTAGCACTAGGTTCCTAGATTCCGTGAAGGTAAAAAAAAGTAATGAATATTGTTTTTACAACAAATAATTCATAGCTGATAGAAATTACATTCTGAAATTCTGAAAGATACAAGACAGGCTTGCCTAGTGTGGGTCCAACGGATGATGTGAATTGTATTCTCGTTGGTGATAAATGTTTTTTTCTATTATTTTAAAATCATATTTTACATGATAAATTAATAGTTAGGTTAATCTAAAAAAACACTTACTCTCGTGGCGAATGTAAAATGAGCGGAGTAAGGAAGTAGAAATACAATAAAGCCATGGGAAGCCGATACTTGAAGTCTGGTTTGTACCACACTTCCATGTTGCTATTCTTACGTAGTAAATTTGGTTGATCCAATCTGTAAAGGAAAATATTTAAGTTAGAATCTTTTAAGAAAATGTTTTAGATACTCTTTTCGATTACAGTCCGACCGAATAGTCGTGGCCGCACTAAAGTTAGCCGCAGACGACTGCGCAGATTTTATGTTTTAATTTTTTTTTCTTACTTTTTAAATTTTCTTACCAAATAAAAAGAACTCAAAAGTTCAGAAAGCTTAATTTATGGCGGCCGACGACTCATCTGACCGTACTATAAAGAATGAAACCACAGTTTTAACTATTCTATAAAAGTTTAATATAATTTAAAAAATAATAATAATAAAATTACCGTTTTAAAATAAAACGCCATTTGTAAAGTATAATATACTAACACACACACACTTACCTGTCAAAGCGACAACATCGCACACGTATGTGTGCGTCACACGAAATACAGGTACACATACAGTGATACAGTCACACATAAATATCGTGAAATGAAAAAAAAATCCTACGTCCAAACTTTTGTTCTGGGTTAGAAATATTTTACCCTATATGCAGTTTTAGTAATTCTATATGCGTTGCCTCTTCCACCCTGCATAATATACTATATTATATAACATTACCCTGCTCTTTCTACATGCTATATGTGAGATACATTTTGTAGTTAAGAAAAAATAAATAACATTATCTATATATAAAAGGACATGTTCTCACTGACTGAGGTAAGACGCACGCACAGTCGTAACCGCTGATAACACATGAAATTTGGACAGATGTTTATTTTCGTAATCTGGACATCCACTAAGAAGGGTTTTTAAAAAAAATGTACCCTAAAGGGTGTAATCTAACCCTAAGGGGTCTAATTTAACCCTTAGGCGTTTATTTAATTTAACCCTTTTACCCATTAACCCTAAAGGGATAAAATAGGGGTAGTAAGTTTGTATGGATTTTTTTTAAATCGGCACCGATTTTAATTAAATTCGAAATTTGGACTCTTAAAAATATTTAATTGAACACGTGTTTCATGGTTTATTAGAATTCACCCCTAAGGGTGCAAATAAACAGGCGAAGCTGCGCGCGCCCGCTAGTGTAATATATGTCTACTACCGGCTTCGACCCTGGCTTGGGACGCATACTACTAAATTTTTTACTTGCTATATTTATATGCTATTTATTACCACCAAATTTTTTACTTGCTATATTTTTATTTTTCATACTGAATTTGCTAACAGATTGATTATATAATTTATATATTCTATCGTTTTTCATAAATCTGAGAAAGTGCTAGCTCTATGTGGCTGCTTGCAAGAACAACATCGGCGGCAAGGGTGTCCCCTGCGGGACTCGAGCATAGACTTGCGGTCGTAAACTGAGCGTTGAATTATTTTAATTTTACATTTTCTCGGAAAGTATACGTCCAAATCACATGCTATAAAAGCCAAAGAAATCTTAATAGAGATATCTTAAAAGAGATAATATCTTTATAAAATTTCCTTGATGCTGAAATAACTTTCACTCGTAAGATTCGTTATCATTAATCGTTCGTCGAATAAAAAACGATAAAATATCACTTTTAAATTTTCAATTATTTATTGTCACATAATGTTATATTGTGACTTATAAAAGGTAGACGATATACGGACGATATCGCGGACTTTATTTTAGAATTAATAAAACCCAACCCATTTTGTTGCCCAATGTACTTACATACATGTTAACTATTTCTGCAGCGCACGCGGTTAAAGTATACAATGGCGTTCCTAGTTATTTGTCATTACGTTATTTAAGGCTAACTAAGAATTAAATGTAAATGTTGTGTATGCCTATAGTATGTAGCTTTTATACAAAACAAAAAATAAACAAATCCGACCAGTAGTTCCAGAGATCTTAGCGCTTAAACAAACATACAAACCAACTCTTCTGCTTTATTATATTAGTCTAGATTTGTTTCATACTATACATACCTAAAATTTTTAACCGTCGCTATCAAATCACCTTTGGACAATACTTTAGTCAGCTTCTCGCTTTTAGACACTTTCTTGTAAATATCTCTATCGGTACTATTATATAAATCAATGCCGAGTCTCTCCGCTTCCTCTAGGTACGCGGGCGCGGGCGGTACGAGGTCGAAATTATTTGGAATGTATATATTTTTATCGGGCAACTGAAATTCTTTGTAGGGCTCCACATTCAACCATTTTTGTAACCATAGTTTTGGTTTTTCTGTAAAAAGAAAAACAAATACCTGTATGTAATAGATCAATAGTAAACGCGACAGGTTGTGCGTTAGATTCACACTCGAAAAAACATTGATATGTGGAAATATCTACACTTTTTTCTTTGAACGAACTTTCTACGGTGTTTGAAATTTTGCTGAGTGCGTATGTACAGTTCGTCTAGTGAAAATCGGATCCACGACTGTCGGGTTTATAATGAGATGCTATTCCACTGCATCACGACAGATAAAGAGGTAAAATTAAATATGTAATAAACACCTATTCTTTTGTATTCAGTGCCGAACCATTTCTCTGTAGCGTCGTATTGTATCGGTTTCGAGTACTTGTCGGCCATTATGACCACGTTGGCCATGTCCGCCGTCATACCGTCTAGAAGTGAAGTTATACCCTGTAATATAAAAATATGATTATCTATCATATTCAAAAATATATGAATATAATTATTTAAATTTGTAAAACAGTTCAATAATAATTTCAGTGGAACAGCACCTCGCGGTAAAGACAACAGTTGTGGGTTCGATAACGTCTCAGAGACAGACACTTTGCTGCGGCAACTCATATTATATGCGTCAATTTGTTCTCTGATATAAGTAAATAAATTTAAAAATATATTTACCTTAGGATCGAATTTATAATATAATTTATCCCCTGTAATATAATGTTTTGGCGGGTAGAAGTGCATGTTTCTCGCCAGAGGATCCACATTGGCTGCAGGCTGTGGTTCCGCTTTGAAATGGAGACTTGTGTCTGCAGTTGTCTAAAAATAATTGTAGAGTAAGGTACGGTATGATAGAGGATTCGTGGCCGCTATGAAGTTAGCTGTAGATGACTTTCGATTATTTTCTTCCCGAGTTAACAATGCGCAAATTTTCAGAAAGCCTAACTTCAAGGCGGCTACCGCATATTAGCGTCTATTGTAGCGTACTCGTCGACTACTATACGATACTTTTTTTAAAATGCATTAGTGAGAACCGGAAACGAGCTCGATGGTGAAAGATTTTAGAAAGGTTAAAGATTTTTTTGCTGAATAATATCTTAGGAAAAATCATGTAAATAAACACAAAGGCAATAGCATACTTTTCCTTTATTTGAATAAAAGTAAAAACTATTGATCCACTACTATTTTTCACCTTCTCTATTTAGAGTACCCATTCGGTTTAGTATAAAAATAAACAAAATTGTTATATATATTACATGAATAATTCATAATTGTAATTATGAATTATTTTAATTTTCAATTTACCTTGATTTCTTTATAAATTCGTTCTGATGGTCCAATCTGTTTCAACATTTGTATATATGAAAATATAGCTTCAACCACCTGTTAACACAAAAAAACATTATATTAATAATATCTAATTAAAAAATATCATTATTTACTTATAATAAATATATAACAATTGTTAATATTCGTCGCTTGGTAGACCGTTAATAACAATGTCTCAAGGACAAAACGAAAAGTCGAACGGAATGTCTCAACACTAGCCTCCTCCTGCCTACAAAAATTATATAGAAATCTTTTAAATTATTTCTTGAATACCTACCTCTTCGACATGATCAAGTCCATCTTTAGTAAGAACGACTTGTACGTAGAACATGCTGTACATAGAAGTGTAATCTATGCTTCTTTCTGGAGTACCCGCGACCAGATCGAGCGCCCATACTCTAAGATAAATAAAAGTGTATTTATAGATATTTAATTATATATTGATTAATAAATGCGATGGTTGCGGGTTCGATTGGGCGTTGAGACCCGCCACTTAAAATGTAATGTCTCAAATTCGTGTGGAACGGAGTGTGTTTACACTTATGAAAGAAACAAATAACAACAAATAATTTTCGCTCAATATAAAAAAGTGTAAATATAGATTATATGCAGCACTATAAAAAAGGAAGTACACATTGAACATTCTTTTAGTAGACGATCTATTCAAAAAGATAAAGGATAAAAAAAAATTGGTTAAAAGATAAACAAAATTAAAATCCTTACATAATTTCAAAAAATAATGTTACAAGTTTATCTGAAAATATAAATATATTTTAACTTACTTTTTCCTTAAATAGGAGAGGAGACTACCAGTTCCCTCGTGTGCGAGTAGAAATGATACGTACTGGTGCGGCTTCGATTTGTATTCGGAAAGCAATGATCTCAAGCACCATCTTAAATGTAGCTAGAAGAAAAACAAATTAACTATTACTTATTTTTAATAAAATTATAAATATATATAAAATAAAAAAGCTGAAAGTTTGAAAAGAGCAGTATATTCTCAAATAAAAATTCAAATTCAAAATATTCTTTATTCAAATAAACTTATAATAAGCACTTTTGAATCGTCGAATGAACATATGAACAAAAAGCTACCACCGGTTCGGAAGGCAGTTCTGCTGAGAAGAGCCGGCAAGAAACTCAACAGTTGCTCTTTTCAAAATCAATGGTACAATAGAAAATATTATCATTTACAATACGGTCAACAAGTCGTGGCGCAGACTTGATTTTGTCGGATTTTTTCTTACTTTTGATTATTTTCTTCCCGAGTGAACAATGAGAAAAAAAAACAGAAAACTCAACTTCAGTCTGGCCACGTTTTGTCGACCGTGCTTTAAAATTTTATATGCATGCTTTACGCATGTGTAAGAATTATTATTATAAAAAATACCACAGAAATTCTAGTATAGCGGTAAAAAACTATAAATATAACGTTTCTTTTTACACCGGATGAGTTAAGGTCCTACATACATCTACACTAATCTACATCTAGTGATCTAGGTACATGTAATGTACTTGCAGTATTGTGGTATAGGTACGTTCTTCTAATGATAGAACCTATAATAAACTAGAGATAAGGAAATACAAATACTGTAAATATATAAACTATCTCGAACAATTGTAATTATTACACAACCACCATTTTAATCAGGCGTGTTCTATTTGCCATGAAAACGTCAAGTATTTTTATTGTTTTCCTATATTTCGCATATATTCCGTTCTCAACTTTTCTTCTGTAACAGGACATTGTACACACACTATAATACAGTGATGTAAGGTAAAATACAATTTTTAATTTACCTCAGTAGTATCGCCAACTGGTTTCACGTAATAAACGTCTTTGAATTGCGGTGTAACCATTTCTGGTTTGAAAGAGAATTTACTGAAGTCATCAGCTGGCAACTTATTGTTGGGTATTTGTCCGAACATGCATGATACATATTTCTCTAGATCTACAAGATCCATACGGGCCTGTAAATTGTGTAAAACTTAGAAATAACAATCTTATAATTACTATTTTTTTATAAACCTAGATTAAAAGTGCGTACATAGAAAAACATATTAAAAAAAGAAATTCTTATGAAGACAAAAGAGAATTAAAAGATTTAAGCACTGAAGTAATTTTAATATTCTAAGATATTGTATCGAGAATGTACAGGTTGTAACGCGATCGACGGATCAACGGTTGTCTATGGGTAGAGGATCAGTGTCTATCCATTTCACGCCCATGTATACTCGCCGATTATGCAGTAGTTCGGCAGATATTTCAGATTTTGTAAAAATCGGATTCTTGAACAAAATTGGCAAATACAGCCCGACTTGAGTTGAGTCGGCGCTTTATGGTTTTTTGTCTAAATATAGCTCAATAGTAGGCCTTTTGTATAATGTAATATTTCAAAGGTCGCCAAAAGGCCGGGACAATACCCCGGCTACAAAATAGTAAGATAGGTTGTGTCGCACGATCGGGCAATCTCAGTCTCCATCAAAAGTAACGAGGCAGGTGGTGGTGGACGGCATTCAGGTTGGAATGTAGACCCCTGATGTTACAAAAATCCACGCATGCCTTGTCGGCAGCGCGGTACTGTCCCCTCCCCAGAATTCGAAAGGCGGCCTGAGTTTGAAGACTCAGCGAGGAATTCTCCAACATCGGAGGTGCTGGTACTCTCCTGGGGTAGATTATCTCTTTTTGCCGCTAGTTCACCGGAGCCCGGAATTACCTAATGCGAAATGCAGTGGCATAAAGCCACTACTTAACGCCGAGTTTAAATGCCGGGGTATACATTTCGTACTAATGTAATACTGGGAATTAACCAATACCTACAGAAGAATTCCTAATCAACCTAACATTACTATTAATTCCAAGTTTCAATTAATAAAAACACTCCACGGACCTGTACAGCCACAGTCATTCTATGAGCGCTATAATGGCGTTTTATAAAGTCAACGGCAGCTGTGTGTAATTTCTCGTCATCATGTATATCATCACGCAAGCTACGTTGATTGCCCCAAGTAAATGTTCTAGCTGGGTGTCCCTCCGGGAAAAGTGATGAGATGAGCTGGTCTATGCGAATTGAATTCGTCGGAGCGACCATTGCGAATTCTATAATAGAAATGTTGTGTATTAATTGTTTTTCAACTTCACGGTGTACCTATCCCGCTATAGCCTGTCCTATTGTTAAAACACTCCATTCAACACTTTCCGCTATTTCGTTGTCTAATATGTTCAAGATAAAAGAATCTATTAAAAAAGACACCAGCCAGTAGAATAGAAGTATAAAATATATTACTTTTTTCTATATATTATTACCGGATTGTAAAGCTGCTATTTCTCGTTGCATAGCCTCCTTCTTCATGAGTGGGCTTACGAAGGACTGACTGAATATATCCATGGCTTTTAGCAGACGATTCTCCTGTACGTCGAAGTAAAAGGTAGTTACCTCTCGGTCAGTCGAAGCATTGTCGTAACCATTTTCTTTCTATTTAAAACAATTGTTAGAAGATATTTAATAAGTAGTCTTTTATATATATTACAAAACAACTTTAATAACATAACATTGAGGACGTTTTGAGTCCTTCGTGGCCCAGGGGCACTGAGTTTCATTGCTCACGGGCGCTACACGAGCCAGATCCGCCCCAGCACACGCTTATGCCACTGCGTCAGAACGGCGTCAATTAATACATAAATCGGTAATATTTTCTATTTACCTGAATGAACGAATCAAATTTATTGTTCTTTGGGTATTTCTCGCTGCCCTTGAGCACCATGTGTTGTACAAAGCGCGCCAACCCCTGTATGTCTGCTGGGTCGCTGTAACTGCCGACTCCAACAGAAAGAGCACACGCTGCCTAAAACCACAAATATTTTTTTTAAGTATGAATTTTGTTTTCATCGAAACGATTTCTGTTTGAGACTTAATCTTGTATATAGTATTGTAGGGAGAGACCAGAGAGAGCCTAGTGTATACACTCTGTTCTCCGCTGTCCGCCCGTATTCAAGACATTTCGTGTTAAATGGCGGAACTCAACGCGTTGTAACTGCAGGTAATCAGCTTTACGCTGTATCCCGCGCAGAGCACGGTAGGTAGAGAGAACTGCTGAAATTTGGAGATCAACGCCGCGCTTTGCCTCGACACCAGGAAGAAGAAATGGAAATATAAATTTAAATAAATATTTCATTTCCATAGGGATCGATCCCACAACCAGTCGCGTTTACATTCACACTTTGAGCCTCTGCGCCACGACCGGCATCGGCGCTTCAACTTTGAGACACTTAAGTCATATTTTTTTAAAATTCATTGTTTTTATTACTCTTGCAAATGTAATGATGTTACTGACTTCGTATGTATCAAAAATTAGAAATAACATATTCGAGCAGTAAATTAAAAATTATACAGAGTGTTTTTGTCACACATCTCTTATAGTTTACATACATTACATTACATATCTCTTATAGTTTAGACACGCTGTTAAGGTCCCACATCAGGTATCCAGATTTTCTAAATAAACTACAGCCTAGATGTTGCCTAGATTTAATGGCTATACAATAAAAAAAGTTTCATTCAAATTTGTATAGTAGTTCCGTTCCGTTAGCGTGTACAAACAGATTAAACAGACAAACAAACAGACAGCCTTAAGTTAAAGTTAAAGTATCATATAGTTATATGATATAGTTTTATTAAATGCATTACATTTAAAACAACATGAATTTCTAAGGTACATATTGCAAAGACAACTCTGGTTTTGATCTAATTTAATAGAACATTTAAAATGACAATAATGTAACTTACCTTTTTTTCCTCATCAGAGTCGGCTCCTCCTACTTCAGACTGTACTAATTTTCCATCATCATTTTTCTGGTCACTTGAAGTATCATTGTTAGTCTTACTTGGTTCTGATATGAGTAGTGCAGTTAGACCATTCTCTAACCTTATTGTTCTACAAAATAATATGCAAACTTGCAGTTCAATTCACGACAATGTATTTAAATCCAAATATATTTAAAATTTGCTCTTATAAGCTAGCTCAAACTAGCACTTATAATTCTTTCATTATGCTGCATTTGCCATAAGATAATTAAAATCATTGAATATATAATTCAATTATTTTGAGAAATACACAACAACACTACATGGTTGGTTGCGAGGACGAAAAAAATATACGTTCAAATAACATGTTATAAAAAGCCTAAGCATATCTTCATAAATATTCCTTGTTGATGGAATAATTTTCGTTTATTAAGTTTCAATATCTTTATTAAATAAAAAAGTTGTAATATCACCTTGCAATTTTAAAATCTTCATACTCACTTATAAAGCTTTTTATCAGAAGCAGATTTAATAGACTCGGAGAGAACCTCAATTTTCTCCGTCTGATTGCATTCATTTAAAATTGGCTTCGTCTGATTGACTGTTTTACTTACTACTTCACGTTTAAACTTTTTAGACATTGTGATCAGATATGTTTATACTGCAATAACCAGATGTTATTGAATGAAGTTGTACAGACATTTTGCCAGCTTTTATAGTTTTAAATGACAGTAAAAGGCTGGCCGCATACACACTATATTATTGACAATAATATTGTTCAATATATGGCTTCGCATATTGTCGGGGATAGTGCAAATCCGCGTAACTAGCATTGGATAATTTCGCGTAACTGACATTTGTAGCTAAATCTCAATTTCACGGCCATTCGACGTAAGATCCCGATTGGCAGCCTCCTGTTTGATGGGATATTTTTTTTCGACCAATATAAAGCTAGATTTCACCTAAAAACAATACTGCGTATCTATAGTCGACAATTAACAGTACCGCGTATGTCTTCAAGTGTCATTAGAACTGTATTTTGTAGTTTATTTTTGCTGTCAAACTCCGTCAAAACACATTAAATCAAGTATAGCTTACTAAAGAAATCGCTGGCACGCTCGAAACGTCATAAATTAAGAACTGAACTGAACTGAACTAAAGAAATCGAAGCTTTATCTTGTTGCGACACAACCACTTTTAGATAGATAAATCTCTTTATTGCATAAATATAGGAAATAAAATATTTTACAAGAGAAATATAGACCAATATTGAAAACAGATAAAAATAAAAACACAACACAATAAAGACATTTAGCGCATAGAGGCAGTATGCAAAGGCGATCTTGTCACTATTAGTGTGTATAGTGATCTCTAATTAAATAACAATAAGATTTATTTGTATCTATTCCTTTTTACTTTTCACTTTTAGTGCATTCTGCTTAGAAAGTCCCAAATTACTGTCTATTATCTGAAATAACCAATGTTGCATCGGTAGTTTCAACATCAACATGTAGCAATAATGATTTGTTTCCTGAAAGAATCCTGAAACGTGAGGCTGCCATTGAGGCTGAAAAAAGATGCACGTGAGCTATGTTGTTCATATAAAGCTGGCAAAATTACAGAACAAATATATCAACAACATGTGTCACGTAAAGATTTAGCAAACGAGAAAAGACTTTGGACAAAAAGGCTGCAAAAATGGAAAGCTTCACGTAGTAACAGCCGATTTACAAGCTGTGAAATTATGTCCATTTTTGAAAGTTAGTGCATTGTATTTTAAAATGAAGTTAATTGTCCATATAAAACGTTATTGGTTTAATGAGACAACATCACATTTAAAAGCTTCCACATGCACTTCCTTTTTTGTCGATTATTTGAAGAAAATCATAGAAGAGAGTACTAGAAACGTCGTAATTTATATTGATGGTTTACATCAGAAAACAGAAACGTCATAGTTTCAAACGCGCTTCCGCATCTTTTTAGAAAAAGACTATACTCAAATGGAAGTGGATTCAGTTCACTACATAATAAAAAGAAAGTTAAAATATCGGGAATTATTTTTACCTAGTCAATACTCCTCAGTTACCAAAGAAGCTAGCCAGAATCCATTTCCATATGACACACACACTTTATGAGCATACTTTTTTCAAGGATTATAGCATTAAAAGTAATCTTATTTATGATACAATCCGCCCTGGAAGAGGGGCTGGTACAAAGTGCGGCAAAGTGGTTTTATTGAAAACAAACTGAACTAATTTCAGCTGTTACTACAAATACCAAAAAAATATTACCCCATTTATTCCACTACGGATCTTATCTAAGAAAATGACTGAGACATAAAGTTTATTTATATAAGGTACCTGAAGAATCTATTATCGTTATTCATATATTAAATATATAACAGTAATTTGCGTTTAAATTTACTGATAATATGTTTTCTGAAAAAGCTCTTGGTCTTTTGTGTATTAGTACTTTGAAATTATTTATACTTGTAATACTTTAAGTTGTATAAAAGGCTGATAAAGAAATTAATAAAATTAACCACTGTAAAGGATTGTATATGACAAAAATATGTCGAAAATACCAATTATTATTCTCTATGTTAAAATGAGACCACTTGGACTTAAATTAACGATGTTATAAAGTTTTAACCTCCTCCTGTAATATCAGATCAAATGCAGATACGCGCTGTGGTAGATTCGCAGTTCTGCACTATCCCCGACGACTATCCTTCGTCGAAAAATCCGACGCAGTCGCTCAGTAAGCTTTATTTGTATGCGAATGTGTTAATTCTAAAATGGATATAAAAGAAAAAACTGATGCTTTATTTATTGTACATATTTAGCTTACTTACAAAAAGTGGAGATCTGGATGAGAAAAAAAACTGAGTTTAATCATTTAAATATTATTAATGAAGTACAACTAACAGAGGTCAGAGGTTGTGGGTTCTTTTCCCGCTCAAGGAAATGAAATATTTAATATTTTTATTTCTTCGCTCTGGTGTCGAGGAGTAGCACAGGGTTGAGGTTGAAAAATAGGGAACGAAGCAAAGGTATTGTTACCAATGATCCACTGCTAAATTACATGGGGAAGGTTAGCGGTCCCTTTCTTACGGTAATTCACACATTCGGGTGTAGCTATTTTATGTCCTGGAACTCTGGTGTATGTAGTTGTGTCCGCCTATAGTTCTACACACATGTCACTACTGAACCCCACGTGTGAAAGTATGTAGTAGTAAGATGTCGACTTCTTGAGCAGTAAGAATTGCAGCTTCTCGGCGAACAGCTTCTAGCTCGTCTTCCATTACTACGTTGCCGCTTGGAGCTGTGAACTAATAACCAACCAAATATTAGGTAAATATTAAGGCAGGTCGTGGCGCAGGGGCACAAAGTGTGACTGTAAATCTGGTCTGGTTGTGGGTTTGATCCCCACTCGAGGAATGGGGCGACGCGAGGACACTAGTACAAACACCGGATCTGTGGTATACATTATGTAAACGACCAACGCCATATAAGCATAGGCGTCCCTGCGACGTTCATCTCATGGAACGACGCTCATCAAACAATTTTCAATATTATAATATTGTCAAAGTTCACTTTGATCCACAATATGTGTCGCCCCTACACATACTTTGCCTTCATAAGAAATTCGATCCTAAAAGATCGTGCCATTATAACAGGCTTCAAATTATATATTTTTTATTTATTATACATTTTGGTACGTAGTATTTTTGGTGGTATTTCTGGTACGAATCTTTATGTGCATCATAAGTATTTATTTATACCGCAGCACTCAAGAGCTTGACTCGACCGCTGCCTTCCGACTGCTACCCACCGTATAAATATATATATGAAATGACGGTTGTGACACTCGGGACGACAATACATGAACTAGTCTGGATTAATATGATAAAACGAAAATATTTAATATTTCGTTTATGTCCTCGAGTAGGTATCAACAAGGTTTAATTAATCATAATTATGTCTTATAGTAGGTACTGTGTTTTAGTGTAAACGCGGTAATTGTAGATTCAACCCCGCATAGTGGAATATATATTTGAATTATTTTCATTACCGCGCGCTGGTAAAACGTAACGCCACTCAATATACCTACAGTATTTCGAATTCCGACGGAAAATAAATATCGAAATATCTTAACACTAGGTTATCTCTGCCTACCTGGAATCGTGAAGATGCTTTAATATACATATATGTAAATAATGCTTTCTTACAGATGCTATCGGAGAATAGAGAAGATTTGGTAACGTTCGACTCACACTATGTGATGCAGCAATACTTGCACGAGCAGGAGACAGCTCTGAGAGAACACGACGGACGCATCCAAATTGAATACTGATTATTTTTAAATTGTATTATATTACAGTTTCTTTCTTTCTTTGAAATATATATATGTACTAAACGTGATATGAAGTATGAATTAAGTGATGAAAATAAGAAAAAAAACCCATCGGATATTGCGAAAACATTTTTTTAAATAATAAATCGATTAAACAAAAAGACATTTTACAAAACAAGTACCAGTAAGATACATAAAATGCTTAAAATAGTAATAAAATTCATATAAATACATGTTGAACTATAAATTCGCTATTAAGATATGGTACAACCGCTTAAAAACATTTAAAGTTAATTCTATACGTGTAGCTCATATTATGTCAACTATAGTAAAACATATAATCTATTAATTAATATATTTCTATTACATATTTACTGTAAGTATCAACATCATAAGTCACGTACTTCACAAAATAATTCGGTTTTTGAATATATTATAAACAGTTCCAGTACAATATTACATCCAGTACAAAAATGAGCTATATTAGAAATATTTTATATATGTTCCAATAAAAAAAAACCAATAATATTCAGTTGCAAAATAAATTTGAAATATTACAATAACACTTTCAATTCAGGACGTACAGAGTAGTGGTGTAACGAATTTAAATTGAAAATTCGCGAACGCAAACATGGTCTTTTTTATTTATGTCCCGTTTACACCAGTGTTTTTAAACTTAAATGAGATAAATTGTTATTTAGTAAAAATCCGATTCTTAAATATTATTATCCAAAGTATAAATAAATATCTAAACCAAATGATAAATTAAATGAAAAGCCGATAACATTATCTTATTATAACCAATAATATTATAATGGTCAGTTACATTTTTCTATAAGTCAAAAAATATTTCTTATGAAAGAAATGGAATTTTATATTATGAAAGGAATGGAATTTTATATTAGATTTAAAGTGTTTATTTTTTTATATTCACATTCGCAAAATATTCGTTACATCACTAGTAAATATTCGAAGTGTACATATATTTTTTATTTAAGCTATTATTAAATATACTATATATTCAATCGATTTTTTTTTATATATTTAATCAGCATTGAGGCAATTTAACCTTAGGAACTTTAAAAACGGGTAAATTCTTTTTGAATTCTTCGATATCCATGATAAAATTTCCATCATCTAGGTCCCCGGAACTGCTGGCGTTTAAATAATGGAGTTTCAAGCTCTTTGGTTCTGTATCTTCTGCTGTTTTATTTCCATCTTTGGGTTTGTTTCCGACAATCTGAAAAATAATAGAAATATTTAAATATTTCCAAAGGCCATATCGAGGCACAGTGCCTGTTCCTACTCAAACCTGAACATTTAGTTTCTTACTCTGATAAAGAGACAAACCACGGCATTGAATCACGCCACTCATCACACAACTTCTCTGAAATTTACCTGAACATGGAGATGGGAGAATTTATATAAATTTATATTGCACAACAATAATAAATATTATTGAAAACATTTGTAAACACACAATGTAAGTATACTAAATTAAATAGTTGAGCGTACAGTTGTGCCATCAATTTAAGTTATTGTTTTGAGGAACATATATACCAAATTAAATATATATTAAATAAGTTGAATACCAAGTCTCGTCTCATTGGCATCGTCACACATTTATTATCAGCATAATTAATGATTATTAATGAAAACAAAGGAATTGAATTATTACCTGTACAGAAAGTTTCCTAAACAATATCTTCTTACTAACGGGGAAGTTGTTTTCGATCCAATTGTTGATGTCTTCAATTTTGACTTGCTCTAGCTCCTCAGTCTACAATAATACGAGTATAAGCACAATAAATAAAATCTTCGACAAAAATAAACAATATCTTTAATAAATACAAAATGTAGCCATTGTAGCGCAGTTCTATAAATTAAAAAATATGGAAACCCCGACAATAAACCATAAACGATTGTACATAGTTTATTGAACCATCATAATAAAACAAAAAAAAACTAGATCAAATTCGGATCACCCGTTCCCGATCCCGATCGGACCGTTTGTGAGCTACAGATAGAAATACAGATAGACACAATGACATGTCAAACTTATAACACCCCTTTGCTTGCGTGGAGGATTAAAAATGAAATGCTATATCTAATACTATTAGTTAATTTTTAATAAATAAGACATATCGTAGCAGCAGTTGTGAATACATCACAACTGATGCTACGATATTATTATGTATTTTTTACTAATTTATTTTTACCAATTCCCCAGACGTCAGTTTATCAAATTGATCAAAATAATGCAATTACCTCAACATACTGCCTTTGGAACTGGTACTCTTGGCTTACGATCTCACTCCAATATCTTTCAACCTGCAAATTTGATGACAATTACAATTTTGTGAAAAAAATCAAAAGTTATAAATAAATGTATAATTTTTCCTCCAATAAATAATAATATTACTATTATTGTCTGGTGTAATAAAACTTTAATGTCATATAAGAATTACAGTCTTAAAAATGGCCCGAGGAATAAGAGCACAAAAAACGTTGTGTTCTATGTTGTTTTGTTGAGTTTATTTAATTTTAGTATGACAAACAACCCCAGACGCGAACCAAGGTCTAACTTTATTTGATTTTAGTATGGTCCAACCTCAGCCAACATGCGGACGTGCTAAAATGGATCAGTGTACTTTATAAAATCAGTATTAAACAATTAAATACAAATATTTCATAGCTTGCCCAATATTTGCGACTGCGAATATTGGTTGCTCTGGACCAAAACATGTATGGTGTGTTGTATAGTGGTTGTTTTCATTTTTATCATTGTTTTATTTTTTTTGTTTTATAGGTTTCCTTCTCACTTATTTCTCTGTGAACAATGAATATCAGTTGTCGCCCAAGAATCGTATATTTAGATGCTATATATATTAAGTTTTAATATACTGTTAGAAATAATAACCATAGAGGATATATAAGTACGACTCTAATTACTGCCTGGCATTTTTTAAGGCTGTCAACGGCGACCGAAAGAGGAGGGTCGCTAACGTCACTTTGGCCGATAAATTCTTTAGAATCGGATATTGTTATTAGACTGCTAGATAATTCCCTTTAGTTGTTTAATAATTATTTGAAGCCTTGTTTTAATTCATTACCTTTCCTACTTTATTTAATATTTCCAATAGTTTCTTAGAATACATATATAGCAGTGACAGAGGGAAGGGAGGCGAAGTATCTTAACACTAGGCTCATAAGTTGGAGTTAGTTATTAGTTTTATTGTATTGACTATTACGACATTTCCTCTCCCCATTCTCCCAATTTTTGAGGTATTGCATTTTGAGTGGAACTTAACGCCGCGTTTTTCTCGTTAGTTGTCTCGCTCAATGTCAGAGCGAAGAAATGAGAATATTAAATCTTTCATATCCCCCAGTAGAAATCGAACTCACAATCTTCTGTGCCACGATAGCCTCCTCTTATCGGGATCCAGCGACCGCACGTGAATCAGCCGCATCCCATTGATATTAAACTGATGTTAAAATGTTAATAATAATAAAAAATTTATAGTGTTTATGTCACCGTAAGATTATGAAAACGGTTAGTCGAGTCGTATTTGTATGCAATCTGATATCTAGTGTATAGTTCATCGAAGTCTCAAGCATTTATATATTTTATTATGATAATACCTCCTTATGAAAATAGGATGGAGAACGGAGTGCACACTAGATGACGCTAAAAAAATATATATAATAAATAAAAAGAAAAAGCAAAATAATGACCTCGTCCTTTAGTTCATAATCAGCAGTAAGTTTCTGTTCCTGGAGGGCGAGCCTCACTGAAGCGAGCGCCTTCTCACCACCCTCACGGGTGTCATGAGCAAACTGCTTTAGGAACTCCTCTATACGTTGATCTACGTATGACACGCTGTAGGGAAATTGTATATAATGTTATTTTGATTGTATATATTATTGACGAGTTGTAACCGCCCTGAAGTCAGGTTTTCACTTTCAGATTCATTCG
>JAEBDU010013247.1:12200-36361 GCA_016802625.1 Heliconius numata
AAAAAAATAGATACCTTTGATGCAAATTAGCTTTAGCCACCCATTCAACTGCCAACGTGGACTGATTCTTCTCAACATTAAGCCCACTTATTTTAATCTTGCCACAGTCCACTACATACACTATATCATCTATTGTTATAGACGTTTCTGCTATGTTGGTAGCTATGATGATCTTCCTCTTATTGTCTGGAGGTTTTTCAAATATCTTATGTTGTTCTAAAGTTGGTAGCTTTGAATGCAAAGGATGTATTTCAAAACGATTCGGTGGGAAGCGATAGCTTTCATCCATTAGTCTCATAAGTTTGGTAATTTCTCCAATACCCGGCAGAAAAACAAGTATGGCCCCCGGCTTGTCTATGCTAATGTGGGTTAAGAGTTCCACTATTAGATCAAGATTTAGTTGTTCTATTCTACTATCTTGTAGTGTTTTGTAAACGTCGTAGCTCATTTTATCCTTTAAAGATTCTAGCCATGGCCCTGCAATATAGTAATATTTAATATTAATTAATGTTCCGAAAATTCAGTAGAAAGTTGGGGAGTGTTACACTAGGTTCCCTATGCCTACCCTGCTATATGCGGAAAGCAGCGTTAAAACAGTGTAAAGCTTTAAATGATAATTTAAAAACGTGTGGAGTAAGGACATTAGTGGATAAAGGTGGATTATGGTTAAGATAAAAAAAGGAGAATCACAGATAACATTAGGCTTAACTATTATAAGATAAATAGAACATAATAATAATAATCGGCAGCTGCGCCGCCTTTTACTTTAAAAAATCTTCAACATTTATCATATAAAATTTATATGCTTTAGTTGCTTAGTTACTTAGTAATGACTCGATGAATTTTAAAATATCGTAAATAATTATATTGATTCAAATGAATTTTCACAGTATGTAAATTTGATATTTTTTCTAAGGCAAGCATAAAATATTATTAACAAAATTCTCAAAAGAAAAAACGAACTTAACTGCACCACAATAACTTACTGTAAACACGATAGTTGTGGGTTTTATTTCCACTGAGTAAGTGGGGTACAGTGTCTAGGTACTGGTTTCCTCTGCCCTGCAATATATGCTATATAAAAAAACTTACATATTTCCTGTTTATACAATATATCTTTCTCCATATTATTTTGCATGTCAAAATTTTTATTTCTATACTTCATCCACTTAGGTTTTGGCTTCTGTTGCTCCTCTGGAGGTAATCTATATTTAGTTAATTCTAAAATATCTTCCAAGTAAATATCTTCTACGGGATATGCTAGTCCCTCGATATGCAATAAAGGGCAGTTATCATAATAGTTTGATAAAGTTTCTGCATCTAATGTTGCACTCATTAATATAAGTTTTAAGTCTTTTCGTTTACTTAATACCTAAAAATAAAAAAGACTCTTTAAACATGTACTGCACTTATTTATAGTGTTGAAGTTTTGTATGTGTGTAGTATAACAAATCAAGATAGTAATTGAGTTATGGTTATGTGAATGTCACATCGATTTTTTTTATGAACATTTTATTAAAGCTTATTTTTATCATCATCTATTGCATTTTGTAAGAAATATTTGAATAAGTGAGCCAAAAGTTCTGTACATAAAAATGATATAAATAAAGAATTATATATATTATGGTATACTTGGTAAGATATCCACTCCAAGGAAAATGGCAATGTAAATCAAGAGAATTTACTAGATTTAATGTTGTATAAATATAATGAGAAGTTTGTAGAAGTACTATATAGTGCAATTTTCAATTACAATAATCTCATGATATAAAAAGAACTAGATTTCTTTATGTGCAATTTTGATGCTCTGTTTCTAAATAGCTGTATAATAGTTAAAGTTAAAGTACACAAAAGAAGAAAATTTTAATAATATTTGTTTTCATAACTGTTATTATATTTATTTTATATAAAATATATGGTACTTATAACATCATAAAAAATATATCTTATCAGTTACATTAAGCTTTCATTTTGTACAGAAACTAAATAAAGAATAGACAAAACATAGTAAAGAAACACTACCTGTTTTAAAATACACATAGACAGATCTATATGAACATCCCTTTCGTGGACCTCATCTAATATTATATGACTATACTTGGTCAACCCTTGATCTACTTCTAAATCTGCTAATAGTATACCTGTAGTGCAAAATTGTATACTTCCACGGCTTCTTTCTTCTACTCTAAAATAAAAAAGTGGAAAATTATAAGCGACTTATTAGAGATGCTAACTATGGTTACCCTATTAGAATTTAGTATTAAGATTGTTGGTAGGCAAAAAGTATTCAGTTTGCATTTTCTCTTTTTTTGTGTGAATTAAGTGTTGAATGGTGGCTCTTCCAAAATAAAAAAAAAATACATTTACACGAACATGCGAATATATGTGCAAAGCTAAAGCCCAGTCCCTGTCCCCAGAAAATATCTCTAGCTCGATAGACCCATAGAGATGGAAGATGATTTATCATATAATTCATATATGTAAAATAAATCCATTTTATTATTATCTGTTAGTTATACAGCTTTAATGCTTGACTTTGATACTAGAGCAAGTAAATATAAATAATACATCTATGAGTGGGAATCAAAAAACCCATAATTGTCATATTTACAATTACAATTTACCTCTCTAATCTAACAGCATAACCTACTGAATTGCCGAGTGGCTCTCCTCTCTCCTTAGCTACTCTCATTGCTAAAGCTGAAGCTGCTATACGTCTGGGTTGTGTGACTAAAATTTTTACATTAGCTCCTCTGTTATTGCATATTGCATCATCTAAAATTATTTGAGGCACCTGAAATTAACAAACTTAACTGAAAATCTAGATTATAAATAATCCAGTGGGATAGTATACTTGTAATCATTGGTGTTGTAGGTTTGATTTTCACTCAAGGTAATGAATTAATTCCAATCTTGTTTTGGTCAAATCAATATTAGCATTATTTCTGTGATAAATTTAATGAGACATGTGCTCATTAAATCTGCCATTTCATCACCAATTGGGAGAATAAATTATTCTATTAGATATTAAGTTCTGCCATTCAACTGGCACTAGGTATCTCAAATTTGGGTGGCAGAGGCTTGGCATTATATTTCTCTCAGCCGCCCCTGCTATGCATGACAAAAGTGTGGAGCTGACAACAATGTACATTTTTTTTTTGTAACAAATATTAACATAATACAAACCTGTGTTGATTTTCCACAACCTGTTTCACCACTTATTACTAAAACTTGGGTTTCATTGATTTTATCAATGATATCTTTGGCCTTAACATAAGCTGGTAGTTTTTCTCTAAATTGTAACATTTGCTTATAAGCATTACTTTCTAACATATCTTGATATTCTAAATAAAGTGCAGTATTAAGATTAACAGTCTCAGTATCTACAAAATTAATACTAACACCATTTTTAAGGCAGTCATCGAGCTTCTCCTGAAAAGTGCCTGTTATTATATCTTCATAACCATATTTATAATCGCACAGTCTTCTTAATGCCAGAACTTTGGGTTGCGACTCATATTCTATGTTCTCATCTTTAATAGGAATAAAATCTGAGCAAGATGGGCCAGCTTCATCAAAGTTTTTAGTTTGGTATTTTGCATGATTTTCTCTACCTCTATTTTTTATATCTTCAAAGGATAATTTTTGTTTTGGTTCTTCTTGCAGACTTGTATTATTTTTAAATATATCTAACTGTTCAAGTTTAGGCAGTGAAATATTTTGCTGGGAAGCTATTTTTAATATATCTCTTAGGCTGTTGTCAAGTTGCTGCATTACCATTTCAGGAATTCTAAGGTTTATCTGTTAATAGTAAATATCATTAGTGTTATATACAATTATTTTTACCTAAATTGAAAAGGTAATCTTAAATTTCTCTTTAACATTTTTTTTAGATAAATATATCAATATTAGCAAATCTTCTACAAAACAAGTTTTGTTTAATTGATCTTTTTGGCCAAGATTTCAATGAAACATTTTAATTTGATATAAAAAAATTCACATTATTTTTTATTATAAAGAAAAGTTACCATTGGGTCTCTTTTCTGTTTTTTTGCTTGAAGATTTTTATAATACATTCCAAGCTCCTTTCCACGTAAACCTCGTGGCGCATCATAAACCTGGTTTCCCCAGTTTCTTCCTCTTGATCTTGAACTAGGTCTAGACCGAGGTCTACTCCATTTATTAAAATTGCGAGACATCTTCCTCTCAATATATAAAAGATGTAATAAATATCAATGAGTTCCTATTGTTAGTTTTAAATTATATGTGTCAATCAATACACAAAACAATAAAAAAATATTAAAGGAACCAAAATTTTTTACGTTTTTAAAATTGACTATTGACATACGCCCAATATTAATAATGTATCTCCTATCTCCAGTTAACGTCTATCTCGTTCTGTCCGACACGTCTATCCAATCACTAACCTGCATACCTACCTCCATCTCTGTCTATTTCAATCTATGGTAGCAATTTTTGGATTAGGATTGGTTATTAACATTGGGCGTTAGTTAATAAAATGTTGACATTTGGCAATTTGACATTTCATATTTGTGATAGATTATGAACTACCTCTGATAGAACTATCAATCGAACTGTTCAATAGCGTACTTTATGACACATCTAAAAATATTGTTTTTAATTCATTTTATATTATTTTTCTGGATACCGTACTTACTAATAGTAAATTGATACTGTATCATTATTTTTTGTCTTCTGTTTTCCTTGTATTGTAATTTATATTTTTTTCCATTTATCTATTCATGTATCTGTGATATGCTTTCAATCTCCAAATCTTTAAATCTTATTAAAACTGAAACGCCTATTACACATAGATCATAAATGAGAAATGTCATCTGGATATAAAATTCGAAATGTCAAATATGTCGTAATATTAAGTATTCAATTCAATGTAAATTTGTTAAATATTAGTTTTTTGAATATAATGATGTACTTTATGCTGCCAGCATTACCTCTTCTATGCACACTATTATTATAAGTATTTTATATTCTGAACACTAGCATATTTTACAATGATTCTACATAACGTGGGTTGAGTTTTGGTTTGTTTTGCTTTTTTTGTACAAGTGAACATGTATAAAAATCTTTTCTTTTCATACTTACAGCAGTGTCGTCCCTTTATATGCAGAGGCCGAAGAAAAAAAATAGCAAGTTTAGTGATTATCTTAATATTTTTAATCAATGCTATGTTTTATGTGAGCTTAGAACTCTACAACACTATTAAACGACGAAATAAAAATTCATGGTATAAAAAGTAAGTGTGTTTATAATATTTTTTTTATATGATCGTTCAGAACCCTATCTGTTAAGAAGAACTGCTTATAATGAATAAATCAAGTAAAAGAGATAAAAAAAATACCAAATCCTAATATATCCAGTTTTTTTACAGCCTTCATTATGACCAAGACTCATATGTAGATAAAACTGGTATGAGAGTTATTGTTGGGCATTATGTTGGTGGAAATTCAGGAGGCAATTTATCTCAAGGTATATATTAACTACATAAAATAGCAATAATTCTTATCCCATTAAAATCATATACTATTTTTCAATCTAAATGTAACCTTGCTATGATGCAATCCAGTGTCATGTATGTGTAACATTATTCTAACAATAGCTTTTAACATATGTGTATTACATCATAAGCCTGCTTTGTTTCAATTATCATGACAAAGTTACTGTTATGTCATTGACCAAACAGTTGCTACCTAAACTTTTAAGTTTCTGTTCTGAATATCTCAACTGTATTATATGTTGTTAGAGTTTATATAAGTTACATTTAATTGTATAGACATTATTTTGTATACTTGTCGAGACTTGTCAATATTTGTCAGTGAGTCATATTGTTATATTGTTATCTACCCGCTTAAAAATATAATTGTCTAAGGCGTCTTGTAAAGTGTTTGTAATTTGGTATGTCAGTCTAGTCTGAGACGTTACAGTGGACGAACAAATAAAGCTTTGTACTAAATTGTACTTTTATTCTGAGCCTCTTTATAATTTTTTCTAATTTAAAATTTTTTCAGAAATAATAAATGCAAATCATTATGCACCCATAGAAGGGGCAGGAGAAGGAGGCCGTCCCGTTCAACTGTTACAACGAGAAATTATCCCAGCCAGGGAGTTGTATGCATTACATTCCTATAACATTTATGTTAGTGATAGAATATCTATTAATAGAAGTCTTCCAGATATGAGGAGTGAGAGGTGGGTAAGATAAAAAACAATGTACTACAAATTTTTGGTTTTGTTTGATTGTCACATAACATAACTGAAATAGATCTTGAAAATGATAGGAAATAATAAATAATTATGATTTTATAGTCAACATCAGTTTTACACTTTCTGCCTGAAATCAAGACATTGTATGTCAAGTGGAGCTCAATGTATGTCAGAGGGGAATTAAGAGTAATTCATTCTTCGACTGAGATGAAACCCACAGCCAGTATAGTATTTACAGTCAGATGCTGTGCCATAGTACCACAACAGCCTCAAGACTTTTAAAATATTTATTTTTTTGTTTTTCAGTTGTAGAAGTGTTCAATATGATTTAGATAATTTACCTACTGCTAGTGTGATTATAGTCTTCCACAATGAAGCCTGGTCGACCCTCATGAGAACTGTCATGTCAGTTGTTTTAAGGTCACCAACAATACTATTAAAAGAGGTATTTCATGTTTTGTATATTTGACGCCATCTTTTTCTGCTGTGATGTAATTTGGTCTGGTTAATATTAGCACTGACATTTGAATAGACATTGCATTGATTGGTTGAAATTTTGTTTACAAGACTATGACGTCATCATGTCGGTTGCTATTACGCCTATTTGAAAATACTAAATTGTTGCAAAATAAGGCCATTAAAAAAAACGAAATAAAATTATAAAAGCTTTGAATTTTATGATGAATCTTATTATTTTATGAACTAATCCAAACAATTTGCCAGTAGACTTAAACCACATTTTAAATGTTTTTTTCTAGTTGACATGATTTTGTAATCAATATTAAAGGCAATAGCATTTAAGAATCAATATTAAGGTAACATAGGATGGGAACAAACATTTTCTTATTTTATTGCTAAACAAAAAAAACAACAGCAGTGTATTTAGACAAATATAGCAATTTTTGAGGGTATTTTCACATTTACATTTTTCTATTATAGATTATTTTAGTAGACGATGCCAGTGATCGCAAGTACCTATTCAAAGAATTAGAGGATGCCATAGTAAAGCTAAACAATGTTCATATATTGAGAAGTATAAATAGAACTGGTCTGGTCGGAGCGAGGCTAATGGGAGCGAGAGAAGCTAAGGGAGATGTGCTTGTGTTTTTAGATGCTCATTGTGAAGTGAGTTTTTTATTTTTTATGTTTGATATGTATTGTTAATGGAATGAGTTTCAAAATTTTAAAAAAATCTTTAAATTGTACATATTTGACAAATTTGATATTAAAAGTAAATATGGAAATTGAAGTTTAAACTGACTTAAGTGATGGTACTTTAAAAAAAAGTTTTCATAGAATTATTTTTTTTTATGCTTTCTTTTTGGTGAAATGAAAAGTTATAAGATTTTTATTTTTATTCTGAAGGTGAAATATGTATTTACATAGTGTCATGAAGTCATGTATTTACATAGTGTCAAGAACATTGTAATATTTTTGTGTTACTTAAGTGTTTGGTGTGGATGAAATTTGATAGTCTTGTCACGCGTTTCTTACTGCTTGCTTATCATCACTTTTTATATACATATTACCTAAATCCAAGATAGCCTATTTATTAGTTTTGTCCTCAATTTCCAGGTAACTAACGGCTGGTTAGAACCACTTCTAGAGAGAGCAGGCAGCGACGATGTATTCATATGTCCCCATATAGACTTACTATCTGATGACACTTTAGCATATACAAAAAGCATTGACGCACATTGGGGTGCATTCAGCTGGCGTCTTCACTTCCGATGGCTGATGCCAAGCAACGAAGTGATGATGAACAAAACCAATAATCCCTCTAAACCTTACCCTACCCCAGCAATGGCTGGGGGTCTATTTGCAGTTAGAAAAAGCTTATTTTGGCGTTTAGGTGGATACGACGAGGGTATGATCATATGGGGTGCAGAAAATCTAGAACTTTCCTGGCGTGCCTGGCAATGTGGCGCCAGGGTTGAGATTACACCGTGCTCCCGTGTCGGCCATATTTTTAGACGTCATAGTCCGTATAAATATCCGGGTGGTGTTGCCAAAGTCCTTAATTCAAATCTAGCCCGGGCTGCCACAGTGTGGATGGATGAATGGGCTGATTTCTTCTTCAAATTTAATCCTTCCGTTGCGGCTATACGTGATACACAAAATGTTGCCAGTCGTGTCGCCATTAGGGAGAATTTACAGTGTAAAAGTTTTAAATGGTATTTAGAGAATGTGTGGCCGCAACACTTTTTTCCAACAGATGATAGGTGGTTTGGGAGGGTTCGGAATGATAAAGGAGGGTGCCTTGGAGTGACTTCAGGTACTCCCGGACTAGGAGGACCAGCTTCAAGCGTGAGTTGTGGTAGCGACTTGGATTTAGATAGATTAGTAGTTTACACTGTAGAGGGAAAAATAATGGCGGACGAAGGACTCTGCTTACAACAAGGTAACGGACGAGCTGTTTGGAAGAGTTGTAATGATAGTATTAAACAAATATGGCAGCAAAAGGGCCCTCGAATTAAGACAGTGGACGGACTATGTTTGACATTATTGCCTTCAGATAACGAAAACGAGGGGAATCCCCTAACAGCAAAAAGGTGTATCAACGACAATAGACAAATATGGCATTTTGAACGAGTGCCTTGGCGTTAATATGTGATAATCGAATTTATTGTACAAACTTTATTATTTTTACACTACACTTAAATATGACTGGCCTTTAGGATTTTATACAATATTATTTTTAAAATTAAATATTAAATAGTGCAAAATAGGTATCTATGAAGTGATATTTATTAAAACAAAATTATATAAGTTTTTATTTTAGGCATTATGTTGAGTTATAGTATTGGATCTACTAACTCCATTAAAATACTTTATTTTATATTATCTATAAGATTTTTTGTAAATGTTACAATAAGCTGTGTTCATATTGATGTTAAAAGTATTGTTACGATATTTGTTTTAAATAAGTACAAAATATTTATTCCGTTTATAAGAATATAGCCATAGTAATTGCTATATTGTGAAGACATTCCATAATTTATATACACACAATTATTAAAATATTACTTAGTTAGTGAATAGATATATGTTATTAATATAATTATATTATATATTAATTATTTGTTAAAGAAATTGGCAGCTTTAGCTATTGCATGCTCTTTTATATTTTTTTAATATTGCATATTGAGTGTTATAGGTTATGCTTTTAAAGGTAATATCATACAGCTTACATTATTTTATGTTAATTAAGAAATAATGCAATAATTTATAATGATTTACAAAATCATGATTTTGATCTGATATTATTGTTTGTTTTATATGTAATTGAATTTAGACATACTATTTAATGGTTTTGCTGTGATTTTTTTCTTACAAGTTCACTGTTAAGTATAAACAATGTGATTATTTTGATTATTATACATTTTTTTAATATTATTTATTCTCTACTCTCGAAAATCTCGATTTTTACAACATTTATCTATTTATGATTACATACATACATATGATTAGAATTAAAGTGTTAATATTTGGCGATATATATGAAAAATATAATTGCTTGGCCTAATTTATTCGTTTAGTAGGCTGCTCTTGCTTTCCCTATTTTTTTGCTAGGCAAAAAGAACCTAGTGTCAAGACATTCCTTTCGGAGAGTCATTGCGTGTTGAGAAATTATTGTCAATTTTTTATATATGTCATTTAAAGTTTATAGTTACATGTAACTTATCTAATAAAAAAATATTTGCTTCTCATTCATGTTTACTGTAAATCGTGCTATATATGATGAAAATATTGCACAAACTTATGTATATAAAGCATTATATTGATGTTAATGAACCTTCATTTATAACTGAATTATAATACTCGTTAAAATGTTAGTCTGAGATTACACAGCATTTATGTAACAATATTGACATATCTAGTCTTAAATTCCTAGTATTATATGCTATGTTTTCAGTGAGGCCTTTATAGATTTTCAAGATATAGGCTGTTAAGTCCGCGCTTACTTCTATCATTGTCACTGTTTGTAGTTTCGTCGAAATATTTTTCAATAACCATCAAAAACCATCGTATAGAAATCCCTCAAACTTCTATGAGGTAGCAAAAAAAATCAGTTCTAAAATATCTCAAGTTCAAGCCTAAATCTAATTCCGCCACTGTATGTTTTGAAATTTATTGATTGGCGTATGCTTAATTAAGACAAATAAGTTTAAATCATAATAAAATTTCCATCATGGCGCAGTCAACATGTGTTCAAACTTAAAAAAATATTTAAACTGAGTTTAATCGGCCACTAAGCCATGCTTTCAATTGACGTAATTCTTTAATATTTTAAAGTTTTGTTATTTATTTTAACAATAAAAACATTTACTTGAATTGAAACTATGTATATTAATTATTACGTCTCTATTGTATTTATTCAAGGCCTACTTACAAAAATATGCACAATGAATAATGGTTGTTAAGTCGATCTTCTTTTGTTAAAAAAATATCGCTTTTTAAATTTAGTAAGAAAATTTCGACTGAAGGCGATTAAGTTATTTATATTTAAAAGATGTAAGATGTATATTGTACTTGGTTCCAACTCCCAAAATGATCAAACAATATAGATATTTTACATAAGTATTTTATAATTATACACAAAATACGATATATGAATGACGACAAACAATTCGCAGATTAAAAATAAAATATGGTCAATTGTTTTAATGTCAAGAAAGCATCAAATTATATAAAATATAAGGTTGTGTAATTACCACAGGGAAAGTATAATAATTTGGTCCAAGGTGCTTAACTAATTGTTTTAATAAAACTAAATGCACTTTTGTAATTTATATATTAATGTACAAATATAAATTTAATCATAAATTATTTTGTTTTATTATAATACTTTTAAAAAGTAAAAATAATTTTAATGTCAGGTAACGGTATATCCTTGTGCAGTAGCTGCCTAAATGTCATTTTAAAAAAATAAATGTTTTATCAAAATTTATAGCATGTCGAGTATACTCCAAATTACATATACAAATATTTTTGACATGAAAAATACATTTTAAAATAAGTTTTAATAATAAAAGATACCTAAAATAATTTTAACAATTGTTTAAGAAAAGAAAAAAGATATGGATGATTTGAAATTTTTGTATTATTTATAAAAGCACTCTAGTCCCCGATACTCTAGTCAGTTTTCTTACGTTATTACTTTAATACTATAACATAAAACCAAACAAATTATACTAGTATAACTATAATCATCTCAAAACATACATTAAAAATAACCAGATGAACGGTAGATGAAGATTAAAAAAAACTTTAGTGCTCGAGTTACAATTTTCACCGTTACATATAAAGCAGCGTGCGTCGCTGTGACCTCTCGCTCTCTCCACAGCGACCAGACCGAGACAGACTGAGTCCACTTGAACTCTCGGTACGCATCCTCGTATCACGTCCACTGTGTTACCGACTGTAATTAAATAAGAAAAAATATGCTACATTATATTTTAAAGGTTAAGGCAGTCGTGGTGCTGCGGAACAGAGGCTGGCTGTTGATAGTTGTGAGTTCGATCCCCACTCGAGTAAGTAGTATATTATGAATGAATTTCATTTTTCAAAGCGCGACGTTGAGTTCCGAGATTTATTTTTTCCAATGGTCAATATTACTGTTGACCTAGAATGGTCTTTACAGCGTCTCCAGGCGGGCTGAAGGAATAGGAGATCTGATGGCCGTTGGTGGAGTTCAGCCATTTAACAGGCTGTGTTGAAAATTGGGATTAAAGTGAGTGGAGTTTCTTAACAAAAGGCTCTCTGCTTACCCTGCTATTTCGATTATTACTGCATTATGTTGCAGTATATTTTCAAACATTATAATATTTGCACATCATAAGTTTCTTCACAGTAGCGCTTGGGATAAGTGTTTAATCTGACTGTACCCTGCATGATTGTGGAATGGAAATATTATTGACTAGACAAACTTACACGATTTATCATCTGGAGTTGCAACCATTTTCAGGCAACGCATTTCTATAGGTATTCTAGAATCTGTTGAGGGTGGAGGATGGCCGAGGTTATGTACCCACTGGGCAGTCACCCAGTTTGGAGGACCGCAGTTGACTGACGATCCTGCGTAAAGAGTCTCTTGTGGATGACAACCTAAACATCTTTGATAGAAACAATTTTCTGACGACACTGAAATAGAAAAAATAATTGTATATAAAATAGACAAAAAAATATAATTTTCAATGACAGTATATTTTTTTAATTCTTATTTTAACAAATAGGATAGATTTTTTTTTAGTATTTTATTAAATAAATTCTATTTATTATAAGGTGTTTGTAGGCTATACGCAGATTAAATTTAAGCATAGGTCAAATTTTTAAACTATAAAAAAACATACTGCACGTCAAACTGACAATTAAATTTGTATCAACGAATTTTTACTGGTATTCAAAAACACCCTTCCAAATAATGAAAGTCCACAGACAGATTCTGTCGTGTATGTTGCTCCGCTACACTTGACTTATGACATTTTTGTGGCGTGTCCAATTGGATTGTGCTGCAGCCTTCTCTTGCCCGTAACAGATCGCCGTACGCGGTGTAATAACGGCTCCCAAGCATATAGTACGTTCAACAAGTCGTGGCCATCTTAAACCTAGTTGAAGCCGGCTGCGCAGATTTGATTTTAAGATTTTTCTTACTTATGAATATTTTTTTCCAAGTGAACAATACGCAAAAGTTCAGAAAACTTAAATTTAGCGCGGCCACGACTCGTTGGCCGTACTGTAGTTCACGTTTGTTTTAAAGACTGCAATCATACGTCATTTTCTCGCGTTTCGCGCCGTTTTACCGAGCATGGCTGACGTCTCGATCTGAAGTCTGAACGTGAGCCGCGCGTGCACACTGCACATACGTAATTATTGAAAGTAGGGAATCTCGTCTTGATATATTGGTATGCAATTCGAGTGCCGTTCGTTTTAGTTTACAGTTTCAATTTTATATTTCATTGAAACTACCTATAAGGTGAGCTTAAATGATTTGTTGGTTAGGTTGCTCCAGAGTTGTGTTATGCTATAGTTAAAACAGACCTAATATTTTAATTATAATATGAATAATTCTTACAATGTAATAGACATTAGCAAATCTTGAATAAATAAATAAATAAAATATTTAGTAGTAGTTTTAGACTGAATCGGAATTGAATGTATAGTAAATACATAAGAAAATTGATCATAAAAATTGTTTTGATGAATTAGCATTATTTAAAATTCCTTTTTTAAAAATGTGGCCTATATAATAATTATATCAAAGCCAACTATTATTTCAAGGAGCTCAAGTATTGGAAAGTCCAATCCGCAAGTTTGTATCAATCTAGCGAAACCTAAAACGATAAAGGTGGTCTGAGCCAGTCATGCGTGAAGAGATCGTCCACCGGGTGTCAGAGAAAGTGGATGATGGGCGTCTGGCATAATTGTCCATTAATCCTCGCTCGTCACCGTTTTTGGTAATTTATTCTACACGAGAAATATTATTATAATAAAGCCCAATCTTCGCGCTGGGGTATAAAGTGTGACTGTAAATGCGACATTTTAGTTTTTAGGAACCCTGCTGTGTGCGGGATACAGAGGGAAACTGATAAAAAAAGTACAGGTACATATTAACGTTATGTTAGGGAAAAGAAGCATTGTACACGGCATTGTTTTCCCAAAAGCAGGGAAATTAAATATAAATAGGTAATCAGTAGTTTTTCCTTCTAATCCATTTTTTTCAAGGTAATTATATATTCAGAGTATATATTTCTGTCACAGTAAGCATCGAAAAAATAAAATAATAAAAAAAGATTTCTTTCAGTGCGTGGAATAATCCATAAAAAGCGGGACAGTCCCGCTGACTGATTTTTTTTTATGGAAAAAGGACAAGGCAAACGAGCGTTCGGGTCACCTGATGGTGATCACCGCCGCCCACGACCCCATGCAGCACCAGAGGAGCTACAGGTGCGTTGCCGGCCTTTAAGTTGGAGATAGACGCGCTTTTTGAAGGTACCCATATCGTACCGACCTGGAAACTGAATATTGGTCTTATATAAAATCGGGACGCTCCACCAAAACCGGTACTCCTGGCAATTCTGGTACATAATTAATTAATTCAAATAACACTATTAATTTAGCACATATAACTACAAAAAATAACAAAAACTGCACAGATTATAGCATAATTTTCACAATTGTCTTAAACCTTTTACATACTTTACTATCTATTTCATACCATGATATACGCTTATCTCGTGTAATACTAACCTTATTTCAACACTAGTGATGCTCATCATAAAAACGGCCCACGCTGCCGTATGGCGGCACAACACTATTGTTATGATGTAAATGATTGTCAACAGAATTGAATAAATATTTATTAAGCGGTAGTTGCGCCGTCCATTGTGTGTGTACGGGGGCGAGTCGCGGTTATTCGTATCGATGGACCAAAAGGAATGATATATGAAGAAATAGTTTTGTTTAAACACCTTTAGTTTGTTGTAAGAGTTGTTAGTTGGTCTTTGTTTTCTTTTCATATATGTCTAACTAGCGGCCCGCCCGCGGCTTCACTCGCGTGAACTACGTTATTATTAATTTCTGTCTCCATGAGTACCTACGTCCTATAAATGACGTCCATGCAAAATTTAAGACTGAGACATTTGTAGTAACGAAGTTTCATACCAACTTTCAACCCCAGAAACAACCCCTTAGAAGGCGAATATTGCAAATTCCCGTCTTAGCGAGCACCTACGTCCTATAAATAACTCCTATGCAAAATTTGAGATTCCTAGCACTTGTAGTTTCTGATATTTCGTGATGAGTGAGTGACCTTTCGATTTTATATACATATATAGATAGATTAAAGCTTACCTAAAGATAATCCGGCCAAAATAAATATGATCTGTAACATTCTATTATAGACTACACTGTGTGTATATACAATAACACGGTTAATATTACTACTGAAGGCGCGTCTATTCACTGCTATGGTTATCTAACTAATCAACTCGCTTTGTCTTTATCTTTTAAATGTGTTGTTATCATTGGACTAGTATATTATTCAGACAGTTTTTCGTGAAAAGTAAAGGAAAAACTAATGTTGATATCGATGAAAATACGAAAACATATAGATAAGGACGCTCGTACTTTCAAGACAGAAATAAATCGAATCTGCGACCTATTTAATCCTATTTTAGACTGATACGTACTCGTAGTACGTCAGAGATCGAAGTACCAAGATTTGGCAACAGTTGCTTTTCGTATATGCATGATTATCGTTTATATTTTTTTTACATTGAGTGATAGGTACGAGCAGGGTAACCAGAGGGAACCTAGTGTTAACACACTCCGTTTTTCACTTTCTGTCGAATTTTTGGGCCTTGTGTGGTGGAACTCAACATCGCGCATTGCCATGTTAGCAATCACAAAGAAAAAATAAAAATATTTATAGATGATAATTAATTCCGCCGAGTCTGAATCGAACTCACAAACGTCGGGCTTATAATCACTGCAATACGACGGCCGAGTTATAGTCCAGATTAACTAAAATAGCAAACTAAGAGATGATTTCATTCTTAGTATTGTCTATATTAGATAGTACAATAAATGTCGCAGTTTGTACATTGTAATTGTACTTCACTGTGACCCTTATCAGATTTATACTAGCAACCCGGCCGCGACTTCCCCCGCTTGAACTACATAATTATTAATTTATTTATCTGCATTACTTTCGTTTTCGAATAATTATATTATTTTAAAAATAATATATTTATTGAAAAGTAGAAGAAGAGTTTTAAGAGTTTTAGTTAGAAGAGTTAGAAAAGTAGAGAAGAAAGTTTCGGCCAATTCAAATTTATTTTTAGCAGTTTTACCGATCAATATTCGTTAAAATAACTTTTTCATTTAAAAACCAATTGAATTAAAACAAACACAAAATGTTTAAGAGAAGCTTGCTAAATTACAATACTTAAAAAATGAGATATCTAAAAATAAATGGCTTTAAGTAATTCAGGATGTAAAGCTTAAAATGACTTAGTTTAACTGGTATCAACTGGTAAAGGTAACATTTCAGCTCAGCTGTCCAGATAAATATTATTATATCAATTTAAGAATCGTGTTTCGAAATGCATAACATTACTTTCAACGACTAAGAAAATAGCAGCACGCTTCATCGATCGGGAGAGGTGTCTGTCTTGCTATCTTGTTAAATAGGGTTGACCGTATGGCCAGATCAAAATCTTTTGTCTTTTCACATAATGAAATAGAACCTTATTAGGTAAGGAATAAGGTATACTCCAAATATTTCTGGTTTTGGTATGGGTAAGCGCGAAATAGTGGTCGAGATCGATCTTTAAGGCGACATCCCAGCGTGTCGGCATGCTGCCTCAGATGCCTTCGATAGATAAGCAGAGAAACAGATTTAGAGATGGATTGTCGCTAGCCCTAATAATAACTCTCTGCCCACGTGACGGAAATTTTATTTAGATCGTCTTCGTACGTGTGTATGAATTATGAAACGTTCATGATTCGTAAGTAAGAAGAAGTAAAGTAATTAAATAAAAGTTTACAAGAGCGGGTTTGATATATTTGGGTTATTACGAAATTACTAAAATTAAATTATACCTCTAACACATTCACTTTTTACTTCAGTTTCACGCTGTATTCCGCACATAGCAGGGTAGCCAGAGGGAACCTCATGTTAAGACACTCCGTTCCCCACTTTCTGTCTAATTCTGAAGGCATTGCGTGTTGAGTGGCAGAACTCAACGCCGCGCTTTGCCTCGATACCAAAGCGAAGAAAATGGAAATATAAACGTAAATAAATATTTCAATTCCTCGAGGGACATCGAACCCACAACCGTCGCGTTACACTCACACCCTTGTGCCGCTTTTTACTTAAACTAGAAATATAACAGTAGTTAATGAATGTCTCATTAAATAAATAAAACAGCTACTGGAAAACTTGGCAAATAGACATTATTGGTATTTGATATCTTATCAAATTGCGTGAGTTCAAATTAAAAACAAGACACTCGCTATCTAACACGACGAGACCGTACACCGTTGGAGTCCTATCATTATTTTAAATTATTCAAATATTTTAATTCACTTGCGGCATTTTTTCCAAGAGGTAATTAATTTTTGGGTAAACCATTTACCTCAAAATGTGCGCCGACGAGGTGAGATAACGTAAACGAGTTTAAAACTTCTCCGCATTATAAAGAATATATTTATCTTGGACAATTTGTTATTGCCACTCTCTTTACTCTCCGGTAGCCGTATAATTGAATCTTCTGGTTTTTGAAGATTTATTGCCTTCATTTGATTGAGCTACCGCCCTTGATTAGCGAGACGGGTCGCGGCGTCTTTGTTTTTTCGTTAAAATGCAATTTAATTAAAATCCTCTTAGCGGCGTTGTTTTATATATAATATTTATCTGTCAATGACTTTACCTTTAACCTGTTTAATGGGATTTCTGGCTGATGTGATAAGATTTTTTAAAGAAAACCTTTGGCTCTTTACTTTCCTTTCCATTTTTTAAACAGTTATCTCAGAATGGCTGTGCGTATTTGGCAAAGTTGCAAAAAGTTACAGCGTTTATATTCCACACGCCTTTCTTGTCTAAGTTAGTAGTTTTGTTTTTGGTATTAGAAGATAGTAAGTAAGTATGTGGACGAAAAAGGAATACCGAAACGTCCGACACAGTGACCCCTCGATAGGATCGGGAGGACGGCGATCGCGTGAGATACTCCTGGGCACGTCTGCTCTCACAATCCTGCACCATTATTTTTAATTTATCTGAACTTTCAAAATGTTGCCATCTTTATTTTATGTTTGTACATGGAAAAAATAGAAATGTATGCTAAATGCCTATTTTGGTATATGAAGTTGTATGTTATTTTTTATTTGTTCTTATAAGGTAAACAGGTGGGTTGGTAGTTGAATATTTATTATGTGAAATGATTATTATCATCGCGGTAGCGCAGTAAGGGAGGATTCACAATATAGTGCCAGTTCGCTTTTGGACCGATCCCGCGTGTGTGTATGCGTGTTTGGCGTGTTTGGCTATGCGTGTTTGGACTGGAAGGATAATATGAATGCTTTCATTGTTTCTCATAATAAGAATATTTTAACAGACTGTGTTCGGGGCCAGAACGAGCCGCGACTAGCTAAACTAGTTAATTTAGACTTGCTAAACAAACTATAATAGGTATCTACATTTTCAATTCTTCTCTATTAAACCAGAAAAGAAAAAAAACATATAACCTATTCTATCTAAAAATTTTAGCAACAAGATTCTTATTCCCCACTCCAGACACATACGATAACGGTGTCTCTTAACATTAATTTACGTAAAACTGATATAGTTAATTAATTAAACGCAAAAGAAAATAATACTTTCGAAAAACATACAAAATTACTTTTAAGTTGAACTGCCAATGATACTTAGAGACCAATAAATATGAATTAACTGGGTTACTTTGCAAATGATAAGGGTGTTGCGTGACTGGGACTACTGAAATGTATGTAAATGAAGGAAATCCTTAAACAAGAACTTCTCCATCAGCTGTCATGGAGAAATAATTAGCATTAATCTTTAATGTAAACGATCTGATTTAAAAGTTTATGTTAATAGTTTTATAGTTAAATTAATTTTCCCTTTTTTGGGTTGTTCTAATTAAGTTTTCTAGTTTAATTAGTATGTACTTTCTAGCTAAGACGTCACTTAAATTGTTTAGAAATCGTTCATTCGTTCGATTTTAAGTTTTTGTATACAATCACATATTATTACAAACGAATGAATGAATGAATGAATGAATGAATGGAATGATTATATTTAAATTAATTTCATTTCTCAGTTACATAACAAGTAGCGTTGACATTCAACACACAATCTGAAAATGCATTAAGCTGCTTTTTTCATATTTATAAAATGTGTGTAATATTAATGTTATTCCTATCTATATATATAATAAAAGTGTTGTACATGGAAGATATGAAAAGTTTTTCAAATCAAATTTATTTCGTTCAAGCGGGCGAAGCCGCGAGCGGGTCGCTAGTTTTCATACAAAATTCAGCTTCATATTATCAAAAAAGTTGTTTATCGCTTATTCCTTGATTTATACCATCAATTACAAGCTTGATTATATAGCGATAATTTTTCATTATTTGTGTTATCCAGAAAAAGTATCCAAAAGCCATATCGAGGGTATCATAAACATAAAGTTTAATCATAAAAAAATTCGGAATACATCATATTAAATGCGTTTCGTGCTAAATTGAATTCGGAGAGTGAGAAAATAAAAATTCTGAGGTGCCAAAATTGGTTGAAAGACCGCTTAAAGTGTCGTTAAGGCTTGTCGAAGAGAAAATATTATAATTGTAAAGTAACAACGATCAAAGGTATTTATGTGGGGGAAGCTGTGTTCGTTATTAGTCTTGTTTATTCCGTATACTGAATTCTTTAAGACCTGGGCCTCGGAGACCACCCTGGACTATAAATATTAAAGTTTACGTTTATAGGGTTTCTTGCGGATTTTTTTATGTTATGGTTTGAGGGTAGCGCCGTTTTTTAATTGTTTTAATGTTTTGATTTTCTTTTAAAATGCTTAACATTATGATATGTCATAGGAGGTCAAATTGGCTCAATTATATTATAAGCGTACGACTGTAAATGTCTGATGAAAAAAATATTTTTTATTTCAATTTCATAGTTCTAGTAACGCGGCACTGGCATTCACAGGGTCAGCAGAAGGTACTAGTGTTAAGACACTCTCTCCCACTTTTCTGTTGAATTTTCGAAATGTTGTGTGTTGGGTGGAAGAACTCTACGTCACGCTTTGTCTTATTAACAGTGCGAGGAAATAAAAATATTAAATCATTAATTTCCTAGAGTGGCAATCGAACTCATAAACGTCGCGTTGAAGTCCACAGGCTGTGCTACTGCGCCGCAACGGTTTTAAAGTTTTATTTTTTAGAAATAGTTCAAGTTTAAAGCACTCTTGTTTAAATATTAATGTAACTTTGAATAGAATTATTTCCATAGGTACCTATCTCTATATATCGCGGCTAGAACTAATCTGACATTAAATCGACAGTTATCCAGCAACGACAATGAAACAAAACCGAGGCGACATTCAGTGTATATAAATGATATATTTATTCACGCTCAAAAATATGTTTTATTTAAATATTTTTAAATGTTTTTTTTTTATAATAATTTATATTTAAAAATGTAAAATTGATTCACTAATTTAATACAAGTATATTCTTTCTAATGTTTAGTTTAAATTTATTAACTAAAGAAAACTTGTAATTCTTCAGCTGCAGTTGAATTATTAATTAGTTCTGTACTAAATAGTAAATATCATATCACATCGACGTTATTAAGTAATTCCTTTTTTTTAGTTTCCCCTTCTATCCCCCAGTTTCTGCCAAATTTTTGAAGATTGCATATTAAGTCGTGGAACTTAACGCCGCACTTCCTTTTGTTACCAGAGCAAAGAAACGAAAATATTAATAAATAATTATTCATATCCTCGAGTGGGAATTGAACCCCCAATCGTCGTGTTTACAATGACACGCCTATGCCACAGCGCTACGACGTATTATTCGCATATATTTAAATGTACAATTATATTAATTAATTATTATTTAATATCAGTTATCTGATCATTATATCTATTACATACAGGCTTTGCCGTCAGAGTGCTGGATGACTTAAATAAACTTAATATTGTTATTAATAACTCTAGGTTTCATAGTTGATGCTGCTTTTGTGTTAATAAATGGTGTAGAATTGAGGCCAGTCTTGCGCGGGGGCACACGCACCCACTTTAAATGCAATAGGTTCAGGTTCGATTCCCAATCGAGGAAATTTAATATTTGTTAATATTTCCATTTTCTTCGCTCTGGTGTTGAGGCATGACGCGTCTTTTGAGTTCCGCCAGTCAACACGCAATACCTACAGAATTCGGTGGGCAGCAGAGTGTCTTAACACTAGGCTTCCTCTGAATAAAATTAGCTTATAAACAGAATCGGTTACTGTGTCATTAAGAGTTGTTTTTCTGTGCAAATTAATTGATTATGTGCAGATTAAACTATATAATTGCATTTTTTATCCATTATAACACAATCGTACGCCCAAAATATTTGTAGACTGTCAAGATTTATATAATATCACGAGATAGGGATCTGTGTCGGATAAAGACAGACGTTTTAAATTGCACGCCGATGACTTTGCACAATTAATATATCTACATATATAGATATTTTTCTTTCGCAATAAAGATTTCGCTTTATTTAGGTTTAATTAAGACCTTACTTTGCAACCAGGAAACAGAAATGTAGGTCGCTTTGAAATTGAAATATGTCAAGTGGATATACAAAGGAATTTTTTTCTCTACTATATATTTCTTAACGTAGCTCGTTGTTTGCAAATATATAAAAAATATTAAAACTGTAATGTATACGACACTAATGCAATAAGAATGTTTTTTTAATGTACTACCAATTGGATATTGTTAAAGTAAATTAAAATTTTAAAAATTATATTTGCGTATGCACAGACAAACATTACATTTTAATATAGTATGTATTTTTATCCAAAAGTATTATTTCTATTTAATTAGAAATAACCTTACTTAAACTTTATTTAAAAAAAACTGTCAATTATCAAGTGCAATTATATAATATACTTAAGATCGTATCTAAAAGGTCCAGGATCTCATATATGTATATTTATTATTTTGTATGTTTCTTTTTCACTGATAATATAAATCGAGAGATAACCAATTATACAAGAATGAATTTAGCATGATAAATAAAAGAACCGGTAAAGTGTGAGTCCGACTCGCCCACTGAAGGTTCCGTACTAATTTTAATTTCAATTTAACCTATATAGGTTAACGCCAAGTACAACTAATATAAAAGTATATAAAAATTGACGTATGAGAGTTTGCGGGTAGTGGTACTCATTTTGTATGAAATTAACTACAAATATAGGTTTTTAATTTTTTTTGTATGAAATATGTATAAAGTTTACACTTCGTGCCAATTTTTTTATATTTTGTAGATCGTTGGGAAATACCGTATATATACAGGGATCGTCCCTGAAGGGACGATAGACGAAAGGATATTAATGATGGTGATGACATGATACTTATCCGACGGACTATAAATAAGGATTTCGTTTTTGACGTACGGAACCCTAAAAATGTACGAGTATTAAATAAATGCATTTCATTAAGGTCTTTTTGAGGCCTCAGTGTGTCCGCCGCGCGCCCAAATTGGTCGCTATGATAAACGGCGCTGATATTTTATTCCATTAGTTTTAAGTAATAACTTTCGACTCCTGTTATAACAAATTTGGATTTATAAATTAATGTTAAAAGCAACGTCAATGAAAAATTCATGTTTATGAATGTATGTACAGTTTCATTCATGATCACGTGTACGTTTATAAATAAGTTTATAATAATTTTAAATTAAAACTTACATACATACGGCTATTTGTTATTATTTTAACCTAGTGTTAAGACAGGGAACCTAGTGTTAAGATATTCCGCTCGCCACTTTCCGCCATATTTGAATCATTGCGTGTTGAGTGGCGGAATTCAACGCCGCGTTTTTTGCCTTGATACCGATACCGTCGCATTATAATCACACACTTGTGCCTAACTTTATAATTGTGTAAAATTCTGTTACATTATATGTTTTTTTTTTAAATAAACCTACATTAATCAATAAAATTATTATAGAAGACGAAACCAATACCACAGTAATTTCGATTAAACATAAACCAAAAACACCATGAACCCTTACATTTACATTATGATACAAATAAATTTGAACCATAGCACAACACCATGTACAATCGTCGTTAAAATAGAAATACCCTCACCTAACCATCAATCTTATACAGCGTGTTCTATCCAACTAACATTAAATACATAATTACAATCATTTCTAATAATGACCGAAATATATTCACAGAGTACAACCAGTGACCGCAGCTCTAAAGGGCAGCGAGAATAATATAGCCATGTTCGATATAGAGAATAAAGGAGTTGCCTGTTATCTATGGAATTCGGGCTGCGCAGGCGCATGAGTCACGGCACCGGCCACACCTGATGATAGCAGACCCTGTCGAATACCATTTACATTTTACTGGTGAGAGGTTACTTCTAAATCTGTTAACTGTAACAATTGAAAGCGAATTTATATTGTCATTGGGTTTCGATTTATTCTATTTGTTCAAGGATTTTGAGTTGTATTGTAATTTTTGAACGTTTTTTTTTCAGATTTTTGCAAAAGTCACGTTATCTCAGGTTATTGCAGCGTGATAGTGTCCAAGTGATGATATAGGAGTGATATAATATGATGGCCATGATAAGTAACTGGTTAAGTTAGGGAGTCAAAAGCCAAACTATTAACGCACAGTTAATGTTTTCAAATCTATCTCTAATAGATTTGAAGTAATTTTTAAAAATTATAATTTTAATGTTTTTACTTTTTAAACAGTGAATAGACCAATCGTGGCACAGAGGCACATTAGTGGGAACATGATAGGTTGTGGGTTCGATTCCCACTAGAGGAAATTAAATATTTAATATTTTAATTTCCTCGCTTTTGGTAACAGGGAAAAGCAAAGATGATGAAGAGAGTTCGGCCACTTCGATGGAAAGTGGGGAACGGAAGTATCATAATGCGATCGGAGTGTCACAAAAGAGAGAAAATAAATAAATAAATGATTATTAATATAGATATATAGATAAGTATATAATATAATAAAAGATAATTATTATGTAATACACGTATATCTTTGTGGTATTTCGATAGGAAATAAAGCAGAGTGACCTCTGTTGCATAGCAAAATATATATATTTCTTAACAATCAAAATTTCACATTCTACGTTTAAGATACGAAATGAGTT
>JAEBDU010013248.1:0-13461 GCA_016802625.1 Heliconius numata
TAAAAGAAAAACAAGGAAAGGAACAAAGAAAACTGCAAACTCAACATAAGATATCCCAATAGCCAATATGATTATTTAAGCAACAATGTCGGTTAAATCTTGCAACGTTTATGCAACTTACTTCCTACTAGGCAGTAGACACTCACTTCTATCTAAAGCCACGATCGAGGATGACTTGCGTAATACGACCCTTGAACCTGAATCTTTACATATTATGTGATACCAGCTAACGGTACTCTTGAACAGCTATTAACATTTAGATTGTTTATCTATATTGAATAAGGGAATACCTCTATAATCTATATCTATATATATAAAATCGAAAGGTCACTCACTCATCACGAAATCTCAGAAACTACATGTGCTAGGAATCTCAAATTTTGCATAGGAGTTATTTATAGGGCGTAGGTGCTCGCTAAGACGGGAATTTGCAATATTCGACTTCTAAGGGGTTGTTTATGGGGTTGAAAGTTTGTATGAAACTTCGTTACTACAAATGCTAGAAGTTTCAAATTTTACATGGACGTCACTTATAGGACTTAGGTACTCATGGAGACAGAAATTAATAATAACGTAGTTCACGCAGGCGAAGCCGCGAGCGGGCCGCTAGTATATGTATATAGGATATAGTAAAACAAAATCAAAATTATATAATTATTTCGTATTAACATTGAAAATATCTAGGAAGAGAAGAGTCTGGAGGTCGACGTTACACAGGGGGCACAGGTATGCAACTGTAAACAGGACGGTTGTGGGTTCGATTCCCACTCGGGAAAATGAAATAGAAATGAGTTACGCCACTTTACACGCAATATCTCGATTATTCGGCGGAAAGTGGGCAACAGAAGAGTTTTAATGGAAACGAAGTGTCTTAACACTTAGTTCACAGGTTTCCTGTCTACCCTACCCTGCTATGTGCAGGATAAAGCGTGGGGTTGAAAAAAGGAAAAACTTTTATTTATCCTCCCTTATATACAGTATGGTTATAATAAAGACTATGTCTTTCTTCAGAACAACTATAAAATGCCATTCTAGGTGACAATCCAGAAATGCATGAAGCACAAAATTACGTAATAGTGTAAGTAACTGCGTAACTGTACATCATATTTACATATTTCATCTTAATTATATTATAAACATAGATAATGTGCGTGCAGCTCGCGATGCACGTTACCGCTAGCTAGAGTAATATATGCTGCACGATAAGCTTTCTCAGCTCAAGCATTGCTGTATACTTATTAATATGTTTAATTAAACTGTAGACAAATTTTAAATTTTAATTATTCTTATAAAAAATAAGTAAAAACGTTTAATAAAAGTAAAATGTTTATATATGCACTAGTAGACCCGGACGCGGCTACGCCTGCTTGAACTATAAGAATATTTTCGCGTCATTCCGAATCAGTGACATCTCCTTAATTATTTATTAGAATGTTATACAGTAAACTATAATTTCAATCTAGATAAAATGCTAAAAGTGACTATTATATTTATTTTCATAAGGATGAATATCAAAATGTCGCGGTAACGGTTGCGTAGCAACGACAGTTGTTATCAACATGGCAGAATAAATTGCATGTCAAATTAGAAAGTATTTTAAAATATATTAGTTTATATGTATAAAGTAATGTTATATAGCCTATAGCACTTCTGAAGAATGCAGCTTTCATACAAAACAAAAACAAAGTAAATCGGACCAGTAGATCCAGAGATCTTAGCGTTCAAACAAACAAACAAACAAACTCTTCCGCTTTATTATATTAGTATACATAATAAAAGTAGTATGGCGATACTAACTTAATTATGTTATTTTTTAATAACTTTAACCTTCATTACTTAGAGATAGAGTTTACAAGCTTATTTATTTTATAACCACCTTAAATAGGTTAAGATAAAACAAAGATATACTCATACCAGGCTCTATTATTTTAGAAAGACCCTCATAAAAGTTACATGTACTTGTTACTTTACAACACAACACTTACAACACAATACTTATTTTTCATTTACAACACAAATAAAAGAGAAGACGACTAAAGACATTATTCGCGAATAACAATTACAGCCTACTAGGTATTTTGAAAGAAACTAAGTGCAGTAGGTCATAGGCATTACTATCAATCGGTCACGGCCTTTCACGAACTACGCAACCAAAGCCTATAGGCTATACACACAATAATATATTATTTTTATCTTTAAACTTTTATTATAATCGTATTATTGTATTTAAAAGATATTATTACTTATTATTTTTAAATAAAAATATGTTATAAAAAAATACTTGAAGAAACTTTTAGACAGTTTTATAAACACGAAATGATAAATTTAACATAATTATCTATCGTTAATAATTTAACGCCTACAATCCATTACGTACTTTATAGGGCGTATCACTATTCAAAACTATTACTGTTATTGCTACAGTAATATTTTAATCACTGTATAATAAAAAGTATATATTGCCGTTCACTGATTTTCAACGGTGCGTAAAAATTAACAACTACAATAGAAAATACTTAACTAACCTTGTATATTGTATAACATTTTCCGTCTGAAGGCCAGTACAGCATCAGCCATCCTCTTGGATGTGCAGCACATGGATTTCGTCGTATATCGGCCCAAGGTGGAGGAAGTACTGCCGCGTGACTCCCACAAAATAATACCGCCAAAAACATCCACGCCGCCATTTTTGAAAATGTTCGTTTTTAACAGATAATCACATGATAAAATGCATTCAGCCAGTTATAATTTTTTTTTTTAGTCTCATTCACTATGTCCAATTTTAAAACGTTTTTATATCACACATTATAAACTATTTATTTCATTTTACACATCACCACTTCCGTGATTCACTTTCATATACAATCACAGAATGCTCTTAGATCACAGAGTGTTCCGCCTCGAATGCTTCCCCGCTCTATTCTGATAATTTCATCGACAGGTAAAGATCAACTAATAAAAATTTTTGTCATTGTAATTTAACGTAACAGATTAAAAATAATAAAAGTCATTTATTCTATTTCAATAGATGAAGCCGAAACTGAAAAATTAACACTTTAAGGTAACGGTTTAGTTACCGTTTGATACGCTGCCTCAAGTTTACTCGTAGTGTCGAAATGGATTTCATCTAATCAGTCACCCATTGCTTTTACTTTACTTGAATTACCTGCAATCACTATGTAGTCTATTTAATACAATAATTATAGTAAAATAACTTAAATTCTCCGATAATATTGTAAATGTACGCATATATATGGACGGCATTGTTAAAAGTAATTATTTGAACAAAAGATTTCTACAATTTTTTGTTAAACTACCAAATTGTTTTTTAACGAGACTTACTTATGTAAGTATTGATAAAGAATATTTAAAAAAATGTACGCCATTTTGTATTCTACAATATTTGTTACATTAAGACATTAAGACAGCGCGAAACAATTTGACTTTAAGCGCGACGCTTTGGTAAGAAAAAGTGCACCGTAGAACTCCGCACTAGTGAAGAACAGTGTTTTGATAGTAAATGCTAAAAAAATGCAGCAATTATAATATTTTCAACTTTTCTCATGAAACTTCTTTTAAGTAGGTACTAGAAGCTAGAAAACAGTTGTAAAATAAGTTTATGTAAAAAATTGCAATACTTTTAATTATTCAATTATTGCAATTGCTTGGGAATAAAACGTTATGGAAAAATATTGTAGCTCATTAATATATTCATTTTACGTAGTAGGTACAAAAATCCTTGCATGGAAATTTTATTTATGGGTTTAATTAAGATATCTACTTCAATTTTATGTACCTATATCATAATATAAAGAGTTTGCATACTGTAAGTACTTATAAGCTTAAAAACATTATAATAGTAATAAATTAATTCATTTATTTTATTTTAGTATGATAATATAACTATTTTATTAATAACTTTAATAAATGTTTAAAGAGAAATTTAGCATATTATTCACAACAGTACAGCACCAAAAAATATTATAATTTATTCATTAATTCCTTGATCGAAACCGGCCTAATGAGTTCAAGAGTTTATTATTTATTATATAATGCCTATTATACAATAAATATGCATTCTACTTTGCATTTCTATATAATACCAACTGTGTACAAGTAACCTAAAAAAACTTATTTACATATCTATATATATAAAAGGACTTGTCCTCACTGACTGAGGTAAGACGCACGCACAGCCGTAACCGCTGATGGTAGAAACGTGGAATTTGGACAGATGTTTACTTTCATATTCTGGACATCCACTAAGAAGGGATTTTGAAAAATTTTAACCCTAAAGGGGTGAAATAGGGGTTGAAGTTTGTATGGAAAAAAAATTAAATCAGCACCGATTTTTATAAAATTTGAAATTTAGATTTTTAAAAGTATTTAATTGAGTACATGTTTCACCGTTTTCTAGAATTCTCCCCCTAAAAGTGCAAATAAGGGGTGGAAAGTTTGTATTGAAAAATCTTTAAAACGCCACCGATCATTATAAAATTTTAAATTTAGACTCTTAAAAATATTTAATTGAACAGATGTTTCATGGTTTTCTAGAATTCACCCCCTAAGGGTGCAAATAAGGGGTTGAAAGTTTGTATGGAAAAATTTTTAAACCGCCACCGATCATTATAAAATTTTAAATTTAGACTCTTAAAAATATTTAATTGAACAGGTGTTTCATGGTTTTCTAGAATTCACCCCCTAAGGGTGCAAATAAGGGGTTGAAAGTTTGTATGGAAAAATCTTTAAAACGCCACCGATTATTATAAAATTTTAAATTTAGACTCTTAAAAATATTTAATTGAACATGTGTTTCATGGTTTTCTAGAATTCACCCCTAAGGGTGCAAATAAGGAGTTGAAAGTTTGTATGGAAAAATTTTTTAAATCGCCACCGATTTTTATAAAATTTGAAATTTAGACTTAAAAATATTTCATTGAACACATGTTTCATGCTTTATTAGAATTCACCCCTAAATAAGCTAGCGAAGCTGCGCGCGTCCGCTAGTAATTTTATAATAGGACAACATTATGTGATGAGTCTTAGCATAAACATGCAGATTTTTAATAATACAAAAAAACTGCAAATTGTTGTCTCAGAATTAAAATTCTACAATAATTTATCGACTTTAACACAGAAAATTGTTTTTTTACCTCAAACCATTATATATTGTCTGAGAGTGGCACATTCAATCAAACAAACTCATCATCTTTATAATATCAGTATAGAAACAAGTAATATATTTAAACAAACGAAGAGAAGCACATACTTTCTCATCATATTTTTTTAATACATATCTACATCTTAATAAAAGTAGACTGTCATCATTTTGGAGTCGAATGGAGGTCGAGGTCGAAGTCGAAATACAAGTTTCATTGTACATATCACGTTTTACTAACAAGTTACTTAAACTCTACATTTCAAATTGATTAAAAAATATTTCTAAACCGACATAATTCTCATGTTTTTTTTTATTATATAGATTCTACAGATAGTAATAGAATGGCAATGCAAGCATGCATTGTATAATAAAGACGAAATGTAGAAAAAGTTAAATAACCACCAGTTGTCCTTTACTTTTGATATTAGCGCGGTACACCATTACGAAACACAAACAAAGTTATCTAAAATACAGATAGCACTTACCTACGATATAAAAGAAGATAAATAAAAATGCAATAGTTTAGCTATTCTTTAAAGTGTCACATTGAAAATAATAAATATATTTTCTTAAAAACCTACGTTTTCTATCGAAATATCTTCTTAAGATTATTTTTGCATTTTTCGAGTTTATTTTTATTAAAACAAGGATTTAAAATAAAAATAACGTATTTCGTTCTTTATATTAAATAATAATTATAATTTATAACATACAATAGAATAATAAATAGGCCTTTGCATAAATACTCGATATAGAAATACGTGCACGTGCGTCTAACGTTTTGAATATGTGCGTAAGAGTCCATCTATGGAGCTTTGAGCTTTTGAGTGGTTTACTATAATAATATTTATCAAAGACTATTGAAAAATCGATTAAATCGATAATGTTTTTATTTCTATAAAATATATATTAAAATTATTATTTTATATGTATATTTTTTTTGAGTGAACTTCAAGTTTAATTATATCTATAAATTTTACCGTTTAAAATTACCTTTAGAATATTTGTTTAATTTAAATTAACAATATTATTTATAATTAAATAAATTAAATTAAAATAAATCACAATCACTAAAACAATAAGCAACACACGTGCGTACAACGTTCGCAGTAACGTGCGTACGAGCGGCTGGTGTGACGACGCGGTTTACACTGCCAGTCTACCTTTAACTTAAAGCTTTCGATTGAAACTTGGATTCTATTTCGTGTTATATTTATTTTATTAATAATTTGACTTTTTAGAGACAACATAATAATTATTTTCATTTTTTTTTTGTTTGGAACGATAAGTCGCGAATGAAATTGTATACCTATTTTTTATACTTAAAAAATTACGGTGATAACATCAATAGTTTTAATAAGCCTAAATAAACACAAAGTGGACCTAAACTGACAGAGTGACCAACCTCTCCTTATACCCCGCAAAATACCGTAAATAAAGGAGCATGAAAAAATATATAAATAGGTAATTGTTACTCATAGACGTAGGGTCGTAATGCAATGGGACGGAAAATGTCTGAGTGTTTAAATCGCAATGATTGTGGGTTCGATCTTCACCTTGGGTATGATTATTAAAAATATATTTACATTTCCCAGCTCTGGCAAACAAAGCGCAGCGGAGTGCCTTAACACTAGGTTCCCTATGCCTACCATTCTATGTGAGAAAATCTATTGCTTTTTTGTTGATTAAAGTAAACATGATGGTACCTACTCCGAAAAACATAAAACCACCAAAAATAAAAAATCTAAGCGTATACGTATTTGTCTTGGTCTTTCTTTTAAAAATGTAAACACCCTTTATCATCGTTGATGAAATGTTGATTTTAATTATTTACAAAGTCAAAAAACTTGTTCCTTCATTTTTACCTCAGAGCTTAATGTCATTTGTGCGCATTAAAAAGTATTTACATGTTACATTCATTAACATAAATATAACATGGATTTTTTAAATTCTTTTTTTATGAATTGCTTGTAAAATTTTATATATTTAGGTTATTATTTGCTATAGCAATTAGTAAAATAAAGTCAAATATATAAAAAAGACATTAAATAATAAAATATCAAGAGTCGTATAATATATTCCATTTTAATCTGGAGATGTCTGTGTATTTCTGCAATTATGAATGAATATTGATCATTTATCAGGTCGTAAGGATTTGAAAGTTTTTGATTCACGTGTTTTTATGGCCCTATAACAGAGAAAACCTAGAGTTTAGACACTATTCCCCATTTTCGAGAAATTGCGCGCGGAGTATAGGAATTCTCGGAGTACATCGGAGTATATTGTTACCAGAGGGAGGAAATCAAAAAAAATATTCACCGAGTGGGAATCGAACCCACAACCGTCACTTACAGTCAGATACTGCATAAGAACTCTACTTACTCTAAAAAAAACAGTGTGAATTACACCTTTGCCACATCAATTGTATACGAAACCCACAATTTGTAAGACAATAGACCTGCAATCATTCAAATACCGTTAGTCAAATCTCGTAATCAATAAGCGAGGTATCTGACTTCGAATACAACCGTTATGGGTAAAGGCGTCGCCACACCACCGGCGTTACACGGCGGCGGTGACGGTGACGGTGTCGGTGGCTGGTGAACTGGTGACGCAACAGTCTATGAATTACCGTTAAACGAGGTTGATCGACCCTGTACGCTCTATAAAAACTGATTTGTATTAACCACGCATTATACCAACATTGAAGAAAAACCAATAAAAATCTTTTGTTTTTGTGTCTTAAGTAGTGTTGTTTTAGAATGGAGGCAGAAAGAATAGAGCATAAAGTCATCCCAAGAACGTAGAGGCAGATTTGAGTTTAAAATGATATCGTTCAGTCAATTATTTGTCTTTCAGCTTTTCAGCATGTTTATTGTTCTGGTGCTTTTTATGCTTAAATTGAAGTGTAATGAAAAGTTCTGAAATAGCTCATTTAGATAATGATTTAGGCAACTCTGCCATGGTAATTTTAATTTACGTACGTTTCTTTAGATTTATAAAAAAAGGTAGATTTATTTAAAAGTGTAAAAAAAACACTAACCTATCTCAATAAAAATTTACGTTACATTAATTACTTATTTATTAGCTTTATTACTTATATATTTTTAAATATATAAATAATAAAAAAATAACAGTTAAAGAGCGAAAAAACATTCTTGATCAGGAAATACAAAAAATAACTACATCCTTATTTTATAAAGGCATCTAAATATCAAGATTGCATATACGGTGTGGCTGATAAAGTCAATTGATAGCATGTCTCCATGTTCCTTTTATGCCTCGTTACGGGAACATCACTTGTAAACGCGTCTTGTCGCTAAAGCTTACTTCAAGTTTGTATAATAAATTTCTCGTGTGCTTCCTGCTGTAAGGTTAAATTAATTACAAAACTTATTCAAATGAAAATGATTTATTAATATGAACTTAGAAATTATTTGAGTAGATGATCATTTCGTGTTATTATAATTAACTGCTAAAGTGGCTTTAATTTTTTTGGATTTTCTTTGCTTGCAATATTATATCTTGAAACGTGCCTAGGCATAAACAATGGTTTTGGGTTCAAATGCAGCCGAGAAACTTTCATATTTTAATCTTTTTCTAATTAGGGAAGCGTTACTAAAACAGTACAAAAATAATCAAACCAGGCAAAGAAACTGGAACGATTCGATCGCTGAATAAGGTACAAAAGACAACATGATATAACTTCCAGACTCCAGTATCCCTTATAAGTAGTATGAAGAATGTAAAACGTCAGCGGTCATCGGCATCCTTTAAATGCGTCTCATGCTCGTCTCATTTGAGAGCATCCTCCTTTGGATCTGATTAAAAATAACGAGCTGCTTCCAAGTCCGTCAAAGTCAAGATAGGCTTTTTAAATCGAAATATCATTGAACTTCTCGTTTCTAGCGAGTGTATGTCCGTATTGGAGATAGTGAATAGTTTTTAAAATGGACTACGTATTATAGTATAAATTCCCTCTCTCTCTCTCTGTCTGTCTCACTCAGCTTCACATTGTATCCCGGATATGACAAGAAAGACAGAGGAAGCATAGCGAATTGGGTGGCGGATCTCAACGCCGCGTTTTGCCTCGAACACAAAGCGAAAATATTTTATTTACACGTACGAGTATATGAAATATAAAAATAATAATTCTACAAAAGAATAATTAAATGAAATTTAATAGCTCAATTAATTAAATATTCAATAATACAGGTAATAATTCGCATAAGTGCTAATGTTACGTATCACGCAAACCAATATTTAGTTTTTTGTTCTAAACTCGCAATAATGTCATGTCCATAATAAGCATTATTAACGTTCAGTGATTTATAGGTTCATACATCAATGTATATATTTAAAGTAAGACATAAATCTAAAATTTTTTTTAATGCTTTACTAGAAAATAAATAATTGAGATACGCACCCACAACCATTGCACGCAATTCAATGACGTTCAAATTTATATATTTTTTCTCCTTATTATTGAGAGAGAGAGAGAGAGTTTATTAACGGCAAAGCAAAGAAGAATGAGTGATAATGCGCTATCACATCATCATAGCTTAGTTTGTTTCTCTCTGTCAACTGTAAATAGTAAAGAGGTCACCTGCGAACAAGTACAATATCACATAAGTTCATTCTCACTATGTAAGGAGTTTTAATTTTTTCTTATTCTTAGATAATTGTCAGCTAGTTAAATATTACCTTTTCCTCCAGGTTACGTAAAAATACAAAGATGAGTCTAAAGTTTCCAGGGTCAAGCTCAGGCTCCGGTTCTCCAGTATCTTTACAAAGTAAAGCATCATTATCTATTACTTATAATATAACTAATAATTTTATACCTATGTAAATTAGACACGCTTCTTACCCGCAACATCTGCATTACACATTCACCATAAACTATTAAAGTAATAACTTAAATGTCCACCATACGAGTACTTAACGTGACCATTTTTTGGTCGGCTCAAAACGGGATATTTTAGGGTGGTTTTCGTTTTATTTTAGTATTTTTTCTCGGCATCTAATAGTGTTCTTTTTTAGGTATAATCGTCACTTTAATAGTTAATACTACCGTTTTTTGCATAATAGCGTACGCGTACTACTGTAATAGCGGAGAATCTTGTTTCGACCGACGAAATTTGAATGCCATACCGAAAAAATATGACATTTGTACGTCCTGGTGGCATGTTTCGGGACACCAGGACACACGAGCAAAAAAAACAGGACAGTCCCATTCAAAACGGGACTTCTGGTCACGTAAACCATACTGGCCGCTGGCCGAGGGTTACCATTTACAGCTATTTATTACCATTACATAATCGTAGTAAAGTAGACTCGTAGTAAATTACGCAAGTCGCACGCGAGATTTCATTTAAATTGTAAATCGCTCCGTGGAAATGTGTTACAATGTTAAGTTCTTGTTTTTAACTCGCCTGATAAAATATTGTTTTAATTATGTTTAAAATTTTAAAAACAATGTTAGAACAACTTTCGAATAGAATTTACATTTAAATGTTACGTATTTTTCTACTTTATGCATCACCTAGATATTTTAATTTCACAGGCAAAAATGACAAAACACTATATCCTACACTTTTCACCAATTTAACTATTTTTAAGTATTAAATCGGACCTAAAATGGAAAAAAATCCACTTCTTCCGGCATGCGGCATTTCCTGTAATCCTCTGTTAGTGCAAGAAGTATTAAGCTCTACAAGAAATATATATGTCTATTTCAGCCTCCTAAATCCAGTCGTCTCCACTTTGTGTTCCCTATCTGCCAATCAGTAACACTAGCGTTTTATTTAAATATACATAAACATTCCTCTGAGTAGGTAGGTAATGTTTTATAAATAGGTAAAAATAAAATTGGTTTAAACGTCGTTATACCTATATGACGATGATTAGTCTATTATTAACGAGAGATACAACACTCGTACATCATTATTATTATTTAAACTTCTTCTCAGGAACAGTTATGTTTTGGTTATTTTAAGTTTAAATATGAGTAAAAAACTGAATATTTCATTAAGTAATTAAATAAAAACATATAAGTATTATTACCATATTATAATTATCTTACTACAATGGAAACTAATTATTCTACGCATTCAACGTACTATATTTATACATCGTTGTATACAATCTTTTAATGATACTTACAAAAATTTCAAGATGAGTGAATCAGCTTCACGCTGTATCCCGCACACAGCAGGGTAGGCAGAGGGAACCTAGTGTTAAGACACTCCGTTCCCCGTTCCGTTCAAGATGACGCCTAACATTTAATTAATAATCTTATAAAATTATCTCTATAGATCTCATTGAAATGATTATAGAAATATAATTGTAGAAATTAAATTACGCTAATGTATATTTTATCTACAGTCAGCTATTTAATTGGCAATGTGCGGAATAAATTCACGCTCGCTCATTTCACTAATGCAATTATTTAAATTTCTATAGCTCAAAATTAAACTATATTTTACTATAACAAAAACAATTATTAAGCAATTAATAATTATTATAACCTTAGAGGCCGACGGCGCAGAGGCACAACCGTATGATTATAACGCGACGTTCGTGTGGTCGATTCCCACTCGAGACAATGAATTACTGTTTATTAATATTTTCATTTCTTCGCTCTGGTATCAAAGTTTGGTTTGAAAATTTGGCAGAGAATGATGAACGGAGTGTCTTGACATTTAGACACAATTTTAAAATAGGAAACAACATACCAAACTAAGTGCTTCGCTGACGTCTCTAACATGCCATATGACAGATGACTTTAGCCAATGTCGATCGGATCGGCAAATTTTAAAAATACTCTTAAATATGAAACGAATGCATAGTAAAAATATGATATTAAATTAATCACAGTTTATTCACTCATTTTCATTATTTGTAGCCGTTCACTAACGGTAGATATAAAATACAAATAAAATTTCTCTTACAGCTTGCCAAAACCATACTCGGAAGTGATGGCTTAGTATTCGCCTCATTTCCCTACGACTGACGCAATAGGAACAATGCAAGATAAATGCTCCACCATTTGTTACGTCCGACGTTGCTTAAGGATTTCGTTTATGAATCACAGACCTTATACTACAATTTGCTGGCATTATTTCTGCGCAAGAGTCGTGTTCGAGCGGAATTATAAAATGGCGTTATCGCCTTATGTAAGCCGCTCAGCTATACCTACAGAAGGTTGCTTAATGCGACCCACGCTGAATTTAATACTTTCAAATCCAATCAACAATAACCCTTTTATATAGAGAGCTTAGAATGAAAATTGTATTTTATTTTGTCGATTATAAACCCAATTGGCTTCGGTTTTGAGGAAACAACATACCAAACTAAGTGACAGGTAAATGGACAGGTAATGCCTGGATAAATCAATGGTTGCATATAATGTTCTACATGACCAATGTGGGTACAACGTGAACCTAGTTATGTTAGGTTTTTTTAATGATAATGCTATTCCTTTCCTAGAGCCGCGGCCAACGAGCGAATGAATCTGAAATGTATGTATACAAAAACAGTAAACTATTAAAACTAACTAACTAACTGTTGAAAGGCTCATGAGAACCGTATTATAAACATTTTTAATAATGAGATAAGAATTTTTTTTTCAGCTTCACGCTCTATCACGCACACGGCAGGGTAGCCAGAGTGAACCCCGTTCCCGACATTTCGCCGAATTTTGGAGACTTTGCGTGCTGGGTGGCGGAACTCAACGCCGTGCTTTGCCTCGATACCAGAGCTAAGAAAGGGAAATATAAATTTAAATAAATATTTCATTTCCTCGACAATATACACCATATTTTTATATTGTTTATAATAAAATCCGATTATTAATTGTATCATATTACACTAGCGTTGTAATACGATTATTATTATGACTGTATATTGGATAATAACAGAGTATAATTTAAAGGCAAACTATGCATACTTTCCAATAAGTGATACCACATACCGACCAGAGGAAAATGGTCCCAGAATTTCCGAATATTTGAATATTTTCATAGTAATTATTTAAAAAAATGCAAAAAATATTTTATGTTAAAGTCTATAAGAAGAGTGCTACCGTAATTATTTATTTATCACTAGGAATATTTTTTTCCACTACTTTTAAAAATTTATCAACTTGCAACACTGACCTAGTCATCATTATGTCATTTACATATTGTTTTGGTTAAGTTTGGAATTTTATTACTTTATTTTTAGGAAATTTGTTAAATTATGGATCCAAATAAAATCAAAAATGCGTCAGAGGGAATTGCCGTAAGTAACTTTTTTATTAT
>JAEBDU010013249.1:0-174194 GCA_016802625.1 Heliconius numata
CAATCTATTCGTTGTGTCAATTTATTTTGTCTTATTATTTTTTGCTAAGGTGGATGCAAAAGCGGAGACGTTTATTGTGTAATAATAAGTGAGTCGTTTATGTTTACATTAGTTACGTATAATGAGTTCATATTTATGATCGAAATTTTCATTTTGACAGGGCTCTTAGCAGTCAACACGCATTAATGCCAGTCGAGTATGTGTATATGGAATAATGCATGTTATATTGCACATGTGAAAATGTGCATGCACATAGTTTAAATACCCATATATTGGATAAAACACGGCATTAAATACTCGATATGTTAAACACTGTTAGTTTTAACATAATTAGTTGTTTAGGTTATTTAGGTTTCACTTTAACATTTTTGGGCACCTGGTCTACCGGTAAATGCAGACTGTTTTTTTATATATATTTATGTAAAACTTATATATGATACTTATTATGTAACTTAGGTATGTAGTATATAAATAGAGTTAGTATTTCGCTTTGTAATGTTTTTTTTAATAATTAAATTTTTATTTAATTTTTTATATATAATCTATTCTTATAACTTTTACGAGATAGAATGTCTGCATTTCTCCGTCGATCTATTAAATAAAATATCGGAAAAATAAAAGTGTGTAACCACTGAATGCATGGTATATTTAAAAAAATATGACTTAAGGTATGTTATTTAAGAACCACGAGACATTATTCATTTCAAATACTCTACCGTACTTAGTTACGATTATAATATAGTTTAGTTAAAACTAGTAAAATTGCTTTCTACGTGGGCATGTCAAAAAATGTAAGGCTCCAGAGTTAAATTATTCATATTAGTTGAAAATAGTTATTATTTCAGTAAATAAAGTTATTTTAATATTTATTCCGATTTTGTAGGGAGGCTAATAGAAGATGGAGTATGGCATTGTCTAGTATGGGACACTCTCAAGCTTCGGCCCAAAGTTTACAATCAATAGCGGGAGCAGAAACTGAAAGGAAAATATCCTTCGTACTTCACGAACCAGAAAATGTTTCTGGAGGGAGCAATGTTACAGTAAGTTTTTCCTTTATGAGCACGGCTATTTTGCGTTACTTCGAAATTGAATAGATTCAATACTCTTCTAATTCTCTATGTGTCATTTGCAATGCCACATTGGAATCTTCTTCTCAACAATATTGTTATCTTCTCAACAATCCCATTTCAAGTGAAAATTATCTTATTTATTATATTATATACTATTAATTATGTTATTTCACAGCTTCCTGAAGCTATTCCAAGTGGCGACGACAAGAAGTCTCGTCTAGGATCGCGCGGTAAAGGCGTAGCACGCAGGAACACGCAACAACATGCCGCCTTTGGATCTTTTAAACGACGGTCTATTAAATTGAGACAGAAGGACACGCGGGAAGTTGATGATTGTAAGATTTTCTTAGTTTGTCTTGTTGCCAAAACGCGAAAATGGGAATAATTTATTCCCCGAGTGGTAATCGGACCCATAACCACGTTTACAGCCAGGCCCTATGCCGGTATTCCTCAACGGTTTCTTGATTGTTGTTTTAATTTCCTTATATGCGTGTATTATATGTGTTTTATGACCGCCTACCCGCTAAATAAAGCTACTATTATCTTTAATTATTATAAAGTCTACATTGCAACCCTCATGTGTGAGTGTTCTTCGCTCTGGTAACAAAACAACGCGCGACGTTGAGTTTCGTCTTTTAACACGCAATGTCTCGAAAATTGAACGGTGTGTGGGCCCATCGAAGTGTCTTAATACTAGCTTCGTTTTGCCTACCCTTCTACATGTAGAATACAACGTGAAGTTAAAAAAGAAAAGTATACATTACAAACCACTTTTAAATTTTGATTCTCAATCTACTTTCAGTTGTGAATCGAAGATCTGATTCCATTCAGAGCAGAAGGAAAGTGTCTTCTTTATCAGATAGAAGTGACACTTCAGAAGTATATCCAGGAACAGGTTAGTTTTTTTTCTTTAAAAAATGTAATTTATGCAACGTAATAATAATCCTCAAAGAATACTAAGTATTTAATTAAAAATAATTATGTTATAAAATATTATCTTAAAACTATTTATTAGCTCCACCTATATTTATGCTTATTAATAGATAATAATAATATAAAAGTGTTATTCCTAGATTTTTTATTCTCTTATTTAACTTAATTCCATTTTTTATGTAGTGCATAAAAATATAATAGGGGATGTCGTGGCGCCACGGTACAGCGTCTAACTGTAGATGCGACATTTGTTGATTTCCACTCGGTGAATGAATGATTTTGATATCCACGCTTTGGTAACAAGACAAGGCGGCGCTGTATTATGCTACTCACCAGAAAGTGGGGAACGGAGTATCTTAACACTAGGTTCCCTCTGCCTACACTGCTGTGTGCGGGATACAGCGTGAATCTGAGGTACTCACCGGGCAATGCCTCAAAATTGATCAGTGGAAAACGGACTTTCTTTTCTGTCTTAATACTTGGTTTCTTCTGCTAATCTGCTATATGCAGGATACAGCGGAACCTAAAAAAAAACGTTACCTCTACATTTTTAGGTGGCACTGTAATAATGCCAAATGAAGATAGCGGAGGTGAGGAGAGTCCAGGAGTGCTGTCAGACGATCACGACCACCCACCTGACAGCCCGGACAGTAATTCTACCGATCCGCCTGATACTGGCAAAAGTTTTCCTTGGCTAAAAGTTAGTTAGAATTCACTTTTAACATTTTAAGCATTATGTTAAAATACAACATATTCCTGTATTTTAAATTGAAATTTCTAATTTTGGCTTAAATATTGGACGAAAATACAACATAATATATGTATATATTAACACGATGACTGCCAACACGATCAGTGCTGACCGACAGCATACTAGGAAATCCCTTGAGGCCAAGCAAAAATCACAGTTCTACCCAAATTCAAAGAAAGATATTTTTTAAATTAATAACCAATCTTTTCGTACCATGTTTTCATTTCTTTTCGCATAGTATCAGAATTTTAAAATTACTACATATATATTTTTACACTACTTAAAATTTCTAGACATTTGGTAAATATTATGGGTATAGTTTGTATGTACTATTATATATTTTTCAGGTGATCGTAAAGTATTTGAATTCGTTCAACTATGTATGCTGTCATCAGAACTTCTGTCACCCTTATTGCTTCAGGCGTAATATGCGATCTACGGTCAGACTTATGAAATCAGTACAAAAGGTAGCATCGATCACAACATATCATTCTTAACACAAAATATCATTCTTGTACGCCAGACTGCATTGCTTGATTGCATCCTCATCATTTTTAAATAATTTCTTAATTTTTACACTCGTCTCATGTGCCGTTTGTGTTAATAAACTTTCTGTTATTTCATCAAGAAGAAAATATATATTGTGTCCACAATATATTTTTTTCTTTTTTATTGTTTGTTCACATACATTTTTCCATATTTGTACAGTGATAGTACCAATTTTATCTTTTACTTCTAACAAATTGATAATATTGAGAATTAAATATGTGGCGCAGTTAGCATTACAAGAGGCTACACCTCTTGGAAAGTCAAATTTTTAAAAAACAGTTTAAACCGACTTAAGCCAAACAATTGGATTTACTCACTACTAGTACAAAGCTCAGCTTAGACCTCGCGGACGCACTGTCTTGTACTTGAGAAATAATTATTATCTGTCCACAGCATAGATAATAATTATTTCTCCTTATACATAGATTTATGGTGAAAAATTTGGACCCGAAATAAATACAACTAATAACGAAGAAGTAATTGGAGACGTTAGAAGAGGAAGGCGAACTCGTAAACCTTCTGAACACGTTAGTGACAGGTAACTTATTGTTTTTCCCTATTTATTTTTATTGTTTTTTTCTAAGTGCTTTAGAGTTGTTGTCGAAATTTTAGCATCAGTTTTTGATATTTCTGCTTTTACTAAAAACAGACATTTTATTACTTTTAATAATAAATAGAAAAAGGTCAAGTGTGAGTCAGGCTCACATAGCGTTCTGTAGAAGTTTCATGATGGTAGGTAAAACTTATAAAAATGAACAATATTAAGTTAGCAGGCTTGGATGACTGTTGGGATGACTTTTTTTCTATGCATTACGCCTTATGCTTATAAAAGAACTCTAGCAATATGCTGTAATACATTCTTTACTATGTTTTATATGTGTACGTGATTATCACAGGATCGACCGATCAGTAATAGAGAGCGCGGGTCTGGCTTACCGCGCGGCGGGCGGCGAGCAGGCCGTGCCCCCCGCCGAGCCCCCGCCCGGGCCCTACCCGCCCGCGGACCCGCCCCCCATACTCAAGTATATCAAGTCTCAGGCGCGTACATTTGTATATATGTATATGTTACAAAATAATTAACTGAAAGTACTTATTACGTCTTCATTGTATATGTTTATATATCATTTCACGTAATTATTGTTGGGTAGTTTGACGGTACTTACTACGGTATATTAACGTATGTAAAGTGAATAGGTTGAGTTCTATGTGAACACGCTTGAGCTGCGTGCACACTGTCCATGGCGATGGCGATTACGTTGACCACGTTATCAATTTCCATCAATCCATCCCGCGACATATGTATGTATATTTGTATAAATCACATAGATCGTTTAGTAAGAATTGTAGGAGCCGATCAGATCTCAAAGAAGCGCAAAATAAATACAAATGTCAAATAGTTATTTAAATAAATACTTATTTTCACATTTATCTAAGAGTTTTTTTATATAGAGATGTATTTTATTAATTAAGTAATATAAAAACCCAGGTCCGGGAGGCGTACCACGCGCCGCTGGCCGCATTAGTAAAGGGCGCCACGACGCTACCGTCGGAGGTGTTTGCGGAGGCGGCGGGCGCGGCTTGGCAGCTGCTGCTGGAGCCCGAGCGCGAGTTGAGCGCGTGCGCTGCAGCGCTGTTTGCCCTGGTGGCGGTGCGGGCGCCCGACCAAGCCCAGCACATTATGCATAAAGCGCTTAAGAACACCGATCCTGGGATACGGTGTGTATGAAATAATAGAAAAAATTAAAGAATATACTCTATGGAACACAAAAAAACATTGCATGTTAATTAAAAATTGTAAAACTCAGTTTTCGCGCTCCGTATCCCGAATAAAATATAGTGTGTACAGCTGGCCAAAACTATGATGCCATGCTATATCAGTGTCATCTAAAAGTAAATTGTATTAAAATTCCAGAATAAACGCCATATTGCGATTCCAAGTGTTGTGGAAACTCAGATATCAAGTGTGGCCCCGTATGGAAGAAGGCGCATCTGTCACGTTCAAAGTACCTCCACCAGGAATAGAATTCACTCTTCCGTCGCCTAAAATAGGTATTGAGTCATTAGCTGTCGTTGATCCGCCATGGTGTCCACAAGTTAAGGATAAGGATATGGAAATGACTTTAAACCAAGAAAGACATGTAAGGTGCTACATAAACATTAATATATTTACAGTTTACGAAAAATCATCACTCAATATATGTTTTCCAGCGTTCTCTAGTAACAGCAACAAAAACACGTAAAAAGCAACAAACCGAGGCAATAAAGAAAGCATTACAACAGAGGGACGATAAGAAGAAAGCTGAGCGTGAAAGTTTCCTTATCACGACGATACCAATAACACGGCAAGCGGCTCGCGAACCCGCCTTGGATCACGCGGCTGATGATCATGTTGAACGTAAGATATAATATATTTTTTATCTTCACGCTGTATCCCAAATATAGCAGATAGAGAGATAGGCGGAAATGCGCCATCTAATTTTTGTCACATTACGGATTGAGTACGGACGTAACTCAACACTGTGAGTTAGTTATATCTTCTACTAGCTAGTAAACGAAAGTATTTCATTATCCAAAGTAGGAATGATACCCATAAATGTCAAGCTTACAGTGCGGTGCCGCTGTACCACGACGTCCTAAATACTTTAAACTGCACATATCCGCCAGTCATTCTGAAATGCAAACCTCTGCAGAACTAGCAAAGCAAAAAAATATCATAATTTATATATGACCGCTCTGGTCTGGCTGGGCCTGGGCTTCCGTCCACCTACTCCACCATCTCCCTTCCTACTCTTTATGCGAAATACAGCTTCGAGCTAAACAAAAAAGAATTAATCTTTTATAAATTTATTTTTATTCCTTAGCTCCAGCTGACGAGGAAATGGTAGAAGGAGTCCGCGGCTCCCACCATACGCAAGTGGCTCCGGCATTATTCCCCTCGGTGTTGTGTTCCGCGGTGGCTGAAATAATATCGCTGTTGGATGATGCCGCGGTTTCTAGAGAGGGATGTTCTGTTTATGAAGTTGCTTATCAGGTCTGTTGAATTGAATTTTTAGACTTGTTTTGACGAATATGTAGACTCTAAGTTTAACGACACATTCACTCTCCAAAGTATTGAGTTTGAAAATGCTCTTTCCAGGTCCAATAGCTTTACAATAAAAATACTGCAAGTTAAGTTATTTAAATCTATCCAATAATTTCGAAGATGTGCATGTACAAACATTTTACTGTATTATTTTATATTATATATAACTATCTAACAAACAGGTAATATGGGGATGTCTAGTAGAAGATTCAGCGCTTTTCCTCCGTCACGTACTAGAACGCTTAACCCGCGACCATCAAGACGACATGTTCAAGTTACTACGCCATCTAATTAGATTTATCCCACGATTGCCTCAGCAGGCTGCCTTTGCGTTGTATAATTATATTATAGGATACGTTATGTTTTATGTGAGAACACCGCATGAAGATGGCCAAAGGCTTATTGGTGCTGCGTTGTCTATTCTGTGGATGGTATGTAGGTTTTTTAACATATTTTACCTTCACTTATCTGTATCTTACTTACTTATTGGTTCCGATTTTCTTACGATTACGAAACTGACAATTCAATATTTTCCTAACATGAACATGTTTGTGCCGAGAGAAAGATATATATAAAATTTTACCTTAATTTTTATATATCATATTTAGTATATTTTTCATGGAAGTTTAAATTAATTGAATAATTTGGGCTTAATATAATAATATTTAATCGCAGGTAGTACACAGTGTTCACGGAATTATGTTTAAAGATTTAAAACAAATATTGCGCAAGGAACAATGTGATGCTTCTATATTATTAACAGCCAACGTTCCTGCTGCTAAGAAAATTATTGTACATGGGCCTTGTAAGCATTTTAATATATTACTTATAATTCTATTCTAAAGTTTTTTTTTTCTCAAAAATATCACGTTATATTGATGTGTTACATTTTAAATTATTCTACTCCCTTTAGCGGATAATGAAGGAAGTATCCCATCTCAATTTCCTGTACAAGAAGATACGCAGTTTGTTCAAATTTTAAGAGAATCTTTAGATTATTTTGGAATACCTGAAGATTTACATAATGAATATTTTTTGGTTGACTTTAAAACAAGTAAGTTATTGTATAATTGTATTTTAATAAAATACTTGAAGTACATAGGGACCTTTATATACATATGTATACCTATTACTTTTATTTTAAAAAAAAGTATTTTTAAATCTACTATTTTTCAATATTTTCGGTTTTCCCAATACAAAAATAACATTATACATCTTACATTAACAATAGGACAAATCCACAATCCACAAGGCTATGTCCGCGATCACTACTTCTTTAAACGCTCCCAATATCCTCAACTTGGGCTCGTGCACATGGAACCCGAAGAAGCCTTCGAGAAGTTGCAACAACAAGAACTGTTACAGAAATTTGTGGAAATCGGCAAAGTTTTATTAACTTGGGCTATTCTGAAAAATGTCGATATGGTATGTTGTGATTTTGAATTATATTAATAATACATTTCATTGGCATAATATTTTTCCTTTTTTTGTTATTAAATGTATTTAACATTGTTTCGGCGTTGACTTCTGCCGCTCAACCCGTAGTGCCTCGAATTCGAGTGGAGAACGGAATGTATATGTTCTCCGTTCTCATCCTATATACGTGGAATATTAAAGCGTAAACGAGAGAACGTATTACATAATTTCTTCAGCTAATCTCTTTTTTTTCAGGTTGTCCAACGAGTAGTGTTTTTACACGATGAACTAATGAAACTCCCGTCTTTCCCGAGAAAAGCTTTAGAAGCGGACTTAATGTTGTATAGTAGAGGACCATTAGGCTCTACGTTACTAGGATTAGATGTTCTGCATAAGTTTATGTATGTATTTTCATATAATATAACGATTCTATGACTCAGAATCATACTCAATCAGCTTCAAGCTGTATCCCGCACATAGCAGGGTAGGCATAGGGAACCTAGTGTTAAGACACTCCGTTCCCCACTTTCTGCCGGATACTGGAGGCACTGCGTGTTGAGTGGCAGAATTCAACGCCGCGCTTTACTTCGACACCAGAGCGAGGAATTGAAAATACAAAATTTAAACAAATATTTCATTTTCTCGAATGGGGATTGAACTCACAACCAGCCGGTTTTCCAGTCACGACTGGCCTCATCTTTTTATGCTGCTGTTTATTTATATGTGGCAAAAAGCCTACAGCTGAAAAAGCGAATATTAAAATGACATAATTGTATAATACAGGTGGGTCCGCCTCATAGCTCGAATGTTCGAAGCAATGGCGGGGAACTTCACATCATCGAGAGATATCCACTTGTTCTTGAATGTACTAAACGGCGCATTGATGTTACACAGCGAGGACTCGTTGATACTGCGATACGTTATAGCTACATATGTGAACGCGGCGTTTAATTTTAAAAATATATTTTCTACTAATGGGTACGTAATGTTTTTTTATTTTTTCTTTTTTTTTCCTTCGTTTTTTTCTTCTTTTTTTAATATTGAATTTTATATGTAGACATAAGCCATTGTAAAGTAATATTTTCATAGAAATTTAGTGTCAAATTGTAAACTCGTTGAAATGCATACATAGCTTCACGCTTTATCCCTTGCGGGTTAATCACGAGAGAACGGAGCGCCAAACACTACCGTCTCTACATACCTCTAAACTAGTTTATGCCTATAAATATTTTTTTTTACGTAACTTTAAACATGACGCTAAACATGATTAGAAAGATTAAATTTTGTCATATAAAAATATGAAAAAATTTTATCTTTCTAATTCTATGCTCATACTTTCAGCTGTGCGTTGTGTGTTAGTAACAATACATATAGATTACATTTAGTTAGTGAATAAAATATGATCTTTCTACTCAAAATATGACTAGTCTATATCAAATTTATTTGAAATGTTTCTTTAATTCTGTTTATTGTTTCTTTCAGATATCTTCTAATAATGCCAACTTTGTTACAAATATACTCCAATTTCCAAACAAATAAACTTGTTACAACCACAATAGAGTATGCCGTAAAGCAGTTTTATCTGCTCAATAGAAAACCTTTTATACTGCAAATGTTTGGTTCTGTCTCTGCCATTTTGGATACCGATGAAGACGCTGCATTTGGTGATGCGAGCAAGGTAAATTATATTATAAAATTATATTATATTATAAAAAGTAATAAAAAGAATTCTTCTTTTTGAGACCTTTTTAAAAATAATTTAAGTCATATTCGAATTACAGGTACAATCAAGTTGCTTATTCAATCTATTACTAAGTTTGGAAACGCCTTCACCCGATCCTCTTCACATAGCGGAACTTATAAAAGAAGAAAAACCTTTAAAACCTATAGATTTTTGTTACCGAGATGAAGACGAAATGGTCAATGTATTGGATTGTATCAGTTTATGTGTAATGGTCGTTTCGTATTCTGCAGAAAGTATGCGCGGATATCAAATGTTGGTTAGTTGTAGTTGTTAATTTACTTTATACTTTTCTAGATTCACGTTGTATTTCGTTTAATACAGGGTATGCAGGATATTCTGATACCCTCTGATACTTTGCGTATTAACGGACATGCCCAATGCTGCGCTTTGTATTGTTACGAGGGTGAAGAATTAGTTAAAATAATTCATTCTCCCGAATAGAACTAGTGCCTAAAATCGTAGTTATAAACACTGCACCGGTATACTGCTGCGCCACGACGGCCTTAACTTATTTAAATACTGGGTTGTCTCGGCTTTCTCATTTTTAAATAATTCTAATTAGATGCAAAATAAAAGTTTACTTTAATTTACTGTATATAAAACAAATGTTTGTCTTGTTACAGATAATACTAGAAGCTATACTACCGTGCTATGTTAAACAAATACAACTCCCAACATACAATAGAGAAGGAAAGACTGAAAAGGAAATAATACAACAATTAGCCATAGCCATTAAAACTTTGGTCAACAACTGTGAGGGCTTATCCAAGTAAGTACAAAAATTATATTTTGTGGTATGCCAACTTAAGTATATTATTTTTATTTAACTAAAAAAAACAAATATTTATAAATGTATAAATATTTTGACATAGTGGAACTACAACCGGAGACCGCTTAAGCGCTCTAGCCTATTAAGCCATATATTCTTATGAAGCTACGTCGAAATACTAATTTCGATATCTCTTCTAATTCTTCTTTTTTTGTTGAAGGCATCTCTGTGAGAATCAAAATGCATTAAATATTATTTTAGAACATGCTAATCTACATAACTTATGTGCCTATTAACATTGTTGAATGTCCAAAAAAACAACTTAAAGAAGAGCCAACCTAAAGTCATTTTTGTGTTCAAATCAAATATTTTTTGTTATTTATGCATAAAAATGATTAACAAGAAACTACAGAATCATCTAAGACTCAGTATATTGTTGTCGGTCATGTTTATATAAAAAAAGATAAATAATTTTGATATTGAAGGGCTGGCATTGATTTTCCTAATTTTCACATTAAATAACCTTAATCGACTACCACTAGTATTTAATACACAAACAGGTCGTATAACGGGCCATACCGCACCACGCCGGAGCACAAGGGCTCGTCGCAGCGCGGCTGCCCGCGCGCGGCGCCCTTCACGCCGCTCGACATACTGGACGATGAGTCGCACTCGCGGTACGTCAGCGATCACTCGCGCCCGCCGCCCGCGCCTGAATACACCGATACTGAGGACTCCGAGGTATGTTGCTATAAGTCCCAAACTTACACGTTTTGTATATCATTTACAACAGTTGCTATACATATTATACAAAAACAACCTGAAATGTATTCATATGAAAATTTTATTTATATGTATGCCAATGTTTTCAAAGACTTTCTAGTATATAAATGAGCAAAAATCTGTGGTAAATGCTTTTATTTTTATGAATTATCACATCTACGAATATGATCTCTCATATATGATCTGAAAGACATATCTAATTACTTTCACTTTTTTATTAAGACTCATTTCCTACTTCCTATAAAATTTAAAGATATATATTATTGTTGTTTGTTGTCATATTATTGGTGTTAAACATTTAATTTCAGTTAGTACGTGCTGAATATCGTCGGCCACGGGACGTGTTACTATCTTTAGTGGGAGAATTTATAGGACGAGCAACCACCCGCTTACTTGAACTAAATGGATCTAAGGGAAGTGGCGGCTCTGAAGGGAAACCTGTTGAATTACTGGATTCTAAGTCACACGCGGTAAGACTAATTATTACTAATGTATTATGTAAAAATCATATTTTCCTTTTTTTTAGCTTCACGTTCTATGTCGCGCATCTACATGTCGCGTGTCTATTTGCCTATATTTTCGTTTTCTACCTTTATCCCCAATTGTAAATTATTAATTAAATATGTTTCTGTAATTCTTGGAGATAAGATAAGATAAATACTAATACATACACATTTTTCCACAGCGTCTAGCAGAAATAGCTCATTCTCTCCTCAAAGTGTCACCCTACGACCCTGAGTCCATGGGATGTCGAGGCTTACAACGGTACATGACTCTAGTTCTGCCAGCAGCCGACTGGGCCGACGACGCGCTGCGACCGGCCCTGAATATGATATTGAGAAGATTGGACAAAGTATTCTTGAAAATTGCTAAGAAACCTAGTATAAGGGTAATTTTGGATTTATTGTGTGTATTTTTAATTATTATTTTTTTGTTATTTCTTGTAGCAGTAAGTTTTTTTTTTCAGCGAAACACTGATTGGGATTCAGCAGCTGTGTTATTAAAGGGTGTATATGAAACAATGATTCGCTGTCCCTACATCATGCAGTGGCAACAAGTTAAAACAATTCTCAATACTGTACAAGTAAGTACTAAAAAATAGCAAGTAAAAATGTTACTATTATTGTTACTATAAATGTTAAAACTAATATACTTTACAGGCTTTAATAGTATCAGACAGCGGTACAAGCGAGAACTTCTCGTCAGCGACTACTGCGTTGATGCAACAACCACCGCCGCCCCACTTCTGTAGCACCGTGGTCCGGTTGATTGCTTTGCAAGTTATTAATACTGGGGTTTGTAGTTTTTTTTAAGTATAAAGTTTTGAACGTAGCAGTCGGATTTGAACCCACGCCTCTTGTAAACTATCCAAACGTGTGTTCTAATTGAACTACTATAAAAGTTTTATACGCTAGTCACAACAATTTTTTTTAATTTTTAGTATTACTGTAAGAATTGTTTTGTTATTTTTTATACGTTTCTAAAATTTTGGTGGCAATAAACTAAATAAACTTTAGATTGACACTAACTTTAAAATATGTTATAAGTGCTAATATACATTTTTTAAAAATGTAAGTAATAATGTCAACATAACGAATATTTACTTTAATATTGTAATATTTTGTGTTACAGGATAGTTACTCCTTAGAACAGATGTGTGGAGGAAGTGCTATATTCCCTACAGCTGAAAAAACGGAAAATATGCTCATGAATCTATTTATGCCGTTATGTTTGCGTGTTGGCAGTGGGAGAAAAGGTAATATATTTTTTTAATTGAGAATTTTGTTAGGATGTTTTTTTGTTTGACGTAGACTATATGAGATACATACACTACATCCATACCTATATTATAAATTCGAAAGTAACTCTGTCTGTCTGTCTTTTACGCAATCAGGGCCAAACCGCTAATTTAATTGTGATAAAATACTCATATAGAGATACTTGAGGGTCCCGGGATGAACATAGGATACTTTTTTCTCTCATATTTGTATGATTTTCGATATATACCAATATATTAAAATACTTATTAATTTGACATGCAATTTATTCCGCCATGTTAATAACAACCGTCGTTGCTAAGCAACGGCTTGCAAAGTTTATTGTTACAAAACGTCACCCGAAATGAGTTTGCTTAACGGATCTCTCTATTGAAAACTGACAATCATTTCATAAATATATTTAATAAATATTCGTATAGTTCAAGCGGGCGTAGCCGCGTTCGGGTCCACAGCACATATATAAAAAGGTAATGGATTATATTGAAGACATTCATGATCATCATCAGCAACAACCATCTTTTGATGACATTAGATAAATTTTATTAAAATATTTATTATGAATTATCAAATTATCAGAGAGAGACGACATGAGTGATAAGACTGGACTGCAATATATAATACTGGTATCGTAATATAACATATATTACAGACGTATCGGCCCACTCAAAAATATGAGGTAGACAATGGGGGATGGAACAGACTTAAAACTAAGTTCCTCTGCCGCCTGCTTTCCGAGAAAAAGCGTGAAGCTATAAATAAAAATATGTTTGTCTATTTCGCAGACGTGCCGCCTCTCCGGCAGTCGGACGTGTCGTATCTGGTGTCGGTGGCGGTGTCTACGCTGTGCCCGCCCGCGCCGGTAGGGCAGGCGGCAGCCGCCAACGCCAAGCTCGTCACTGACGCGCGCGCCAACTCGCTCACCTTTACCGGCAGCCGCGACACTAGGAACACCGCCAGGCTGTCCAACCATTTGTACAGGGTCGCTTTTCTTGGTGAGACTTTTTATATTCTATGTTCTATTAAAATATGATTCGTTCTGTAAATTTAAAATGCAATAAAAGTTTAAAAAATATTAAGTCTACCTACAAATTTTATTTACATTATTAAATAAAATTTATCACAAAACGTTCTGTTTTGTGATAAACGTTATTTAATAATATTTTTTTGACGCATAAAACTGTTCTTTTCTATCTTGAGCAAGAACTTATACACCAACCTAGTAATGCAATGATGCTATCGTAAACTTGACAGTTGTTATAGGTATAATGTGGGTGTGTATACCTAATTCAGAAGGTGTTTGGTATTCGGTTAATGAGACACTATACACTATAACTCGGTCTATATCATGATATACTATATATATAAGCACACAAACACTACTGTAGTTGTGTCCCTACAGTTGTGGGCTCAATTTCCACTAGGAAGAATAACTTATATTAAATTCCTCACTTTGGTAACAAGACAAAACGCGGCGTTGAATTCCGCCCCTCACCACGAAATGTCTCGTCAAATTCAGTGGTAAATTTTAACACCAAATTCCCTCTGCCTACCCTGCTATATCCAGAGTTCAGTGTGAAAACAATACTAAAATTCCAATACTTCCAGCTCTCAAAATACTATGCGCGTGTTTCACAAGCGAGCTGTGCAGCGAGTGGGGCCGCATAGCGCGCGCTATGAGGGAACTGGGGCGCCGTAATGAGGCAGCGCACCACTTGTGGGATTTCCTCGAACACGTCGTTACCTACAGAACACCCTTGTATGTGCTATTACAGCCTTTTATAGTGCATAAGGTAATTTGTTTATCTTTGTTTTACTTATATAAAACTCTCTTATTTACTAACTTATAGACAACGCACAACCGAAATTTAATACTCCCTAAATTCTTACAAGAATAGGATATTTGTAGTATTAAGTAAGTACAACATTTTCACTTTGTGTATTAATAAAATTAATATATGTGTACAGTTATCACAACCACCCATCGGTGATCACGAGCGCCACATGCAGTTTGTGGTGCGTGAAAGAGTACGCGGGCTAAGATTACCCGCGGCCAGAGCACGCGGGGCACTACTTGCCGAACTAGCCCGTGAATTACGCACTTTGAGGGATGCGAGAGATAACTTTAAAGCGGGTTAGTTGCGTAATAACTATTTTATTGTTGTATGATTTCCTTTTTGTGATCATGAGGAAGATATATAGCTTGTAGTTCACGCACTACGCGTACGCGCGTTAAGACTACTCGCGACTAATTACTTGCTAAACTGGCACGAGAAATTCGAGGGATAACTTTGAAGCTCACCAGGCTGATATTGATATTTTTTTACACTAACTGTTGGAATAATTACTATTTTATGGACAAGTGGCATGCAAGTTACGCATATTCTCTTAACGTGCGTTAGATACTTGATTTAAATGTTTAAACTGGTATGTAGTTAAAAAGTATCGCTTTATATAATCTAATTATATAAAAATTACGATTTATTATTCTTTACGGAGCAAATAACAACGTATTCAATTAGAATATATAGTTGCACATTTCATGTTAACATTATTTTTTGATACCCTAACATTACTAGTCGTATGGTTGGACATTACAAGAATATAAAATGTCTAATTTGACAAATAAAGCTAATAACCCCTAAATCTACCAACAGAACTAAGCGCAGGCGGCCCTGGCCCCGGGGCGGGGGGCAAACGGGCATCTGAAGCCCTACCCCGAGATAAACAACAACATCGACCTTCCCTCATATCCATGTTAGTGGGACGTGCGCCGAGGACACCCGACCATCCCGCTCCATTATCCGCACCGAGGGGTAAGATTTTATAATTGTAAATAAGCGCCTTCGCGCTTTTTCCCGTATAGCAGGATAGAAAGAGAGAACCTAGATAATTCATTCCTTGGAACCTAGACAATTCTTTCCTTCCTTCATTTCCTTTAAACCCACTTGGTGCCTGATCTGTTATTTTCAAGAAATAACGTATTAAGTAGTAGAGTACTCAATGCCTGGGTTTTTCTACCAGAGCGAGAATGAAAATGATTTGTAATATCGTCCCCCCAGTGGGGTTTAAACCCACAAAGGATGTACTTACAGTCAAACGTGCTGCTTGTAATGAGAAAATTTACTTAGATTTGATGGTGCATTTCAATAGTGCCTCCAGTCCAAGACATGTTGCTTGTATATAATATATATATGGCAAATACATAAGATAAGAAAATCCTTATTTGTTATGAGATCTAGCGCCGTTTTTTAAATTAATTAATTTAGTTAAAAGTTTAAAGTTGGGTTTCGCCACTCAACACTCAATGCCTACGACGGAAAGTGGAACGAAAACTGTCTTTATTTAGCAACGGAGTATAACACCTTCCCTATTATATCTCCCTGTGGGAGATAGCGTCAAACTAAAAAAAGATTAAATAAAAGTAAACTTTAAAGAGTTAGAGTTAGTAAGAATATAAATGGAAATTACATATATTTTTACAGAATCACTGTCAAGCAGTTCTACCACAAGCCAAGCAGTATATGATCTCGCTTCCAATAACAATGGAAATATCAATACTAATATTAATGCTAATATAGGTATAGTAAGGTTTTATGAATATTCTAATTTCAATATCTTTACTGTTATACATATAATGAGATATATGTAAAGAGATTTTACGCAACTCATCGCCGCACTTTGTCTTTTTACCAGTGAGATTAGCGAAGAAATGAAAATAATACGTACCTCCGAGTGCAAATTGAAACCACAACTGCGCTACGACAACCCCATCTGTCTTTATTCTTAAATGCCACAATATTTTTTTATATTTTTAATGTACAGAAATGACTTTTCCATCCTTTTATATAAGTTAATAATACATTATGTGATTTTATATTACAACAGGTACAGTAAACAACAACTACAGCGGTGATCAAAAATGTTCAACGAGCACTCCGCCGTATGGAAATATTCAAACTAAACTACGGTTCATGTCATCTGTGGAATTTAAGTTGACTTCGGGTACTATAGTTAATATTATTCTTGCTAAAATTAACTACAATGTTATTCTCATATTAAATAGCCTGTTCTGGGTTCGATTCCATAGAGGGGAATTCAGTGATTATTAATTATTTCCATTTCCCCGCTCCGGTAAGACAAACGTGGCGTTGAGTTTAGTTATTTAACACACAATGTCTTTATGATTAAGCGATGTGTAAGAAACGGAGTGTTAGTACACTCCGGCAGACAGGGCGAACTAGTAGTCCCCCTGTCTGCCTTGCTGTATATGGTGTAGTATAATATGTGGATATACTGGTGAGTGATGGGGGTAGATAGGGGGAAGAGGTAGAACTGTCAGAGAGACACTTGACACTGGAAATGCGTCTGCGCCGGACGCGTTTCGTATCACACCAGGTAACCGCTATACCCAGCACAGGGCCTTATTGTAAATGCAGGATATAACATTAAGCTAAAAAAATATATCTACATCATTATTTTAAGGTTATTATTAATGATGAATGAAAAGCCTATTCAGAAATCTTTTAAAATAAATTTTCTATTAAATGTAACAAGTGAAACACAAAATGTTTTTTTTGTTAAAAACAAAGTAAATTTTATACACTGTTTTAATACATACGTATATTCCAGGTGAAACATCTCAAACACCACTATCCCCAGTGTCAGCAGTCTCCCCGTTATCCGTTGGCGAATGGGAGGAAGCGGAAATAGAAGAACGACCTCGATTACAGCGCGCGCACGGACCTTCCAAGAAGACGTTCAAGTTTAGACGCAGTCGGAATGCTAAGCCTGAGGTGCGGTGGTTAGAGTTGTTTGACTATCAATATTTTTTAGGAAGGTTTTTAAGTGAATAATAAGTTACAGTTAAAAAATTAATTAACAGAAATAACGCGACTATCTTATTAAAATCGCCTATATTAGTAGGCGATTATAATTTAGTTATATGCTACGATGTGACATGGAATATACGGGAACTAGCGTGAAGGACACGGGGTGTAGAGGAGTATGGGGTATATCAATACAGTACATACATATTAATAGTGTGCGGGATTACCGTCAGAAAAAAGGGGAAGTCAATAATGAGTAGGAGAAAAAAAAAATCTACTGCACCAGTCAGATTCTTTTTTACTTGACTGTCCGCGCCTATTAGACCGATTTGTTAAAATAATAATAATAAATAATTCCACCGCTGAAACCTCGCGCTATATTGACTAGCAGGCCACGCACGCCCGCCTGGAGTCGGACGAGTGCTCGTCGCCGTGTGGGGAGGGCGGGGAGTTGCAGGGGGAGGGCACGCCGCGGCGCGCGCGCTGGCCCACGCTGCTGGCCGCGCCTCTCTCTGTCCCCCTGCCCCTCACCGACACCTCCTATGACAGCGAGATATCGCAGACCTCGTCCACCTCAGGGTACAGGTTAGTTGTGCTAGATTTTGATTTATAAGACTTCTTTTTTTGGTAACATTGTGTTATATTCTATATTTATTTTAGCTTCAGCTGTCCGCTCCTGCGTCTAGCAGGATAGTCAAAGAGAATCTGTTATCAATATAGTCCAACCCCTACCTGAGATTTTGCATATTGATTGGTAATATCAAACACAATGTCCTGAATTCGGAAAGCAGAGGACGGAGTATCTTGACACTAGGGTTCCTATGCTTAACCCTGGTGCATACATGATAAAGCATGAAGTTAAAAAAATGTACAATTACCTAAAGGACCGTTCTATACTATACATAATTTATTGTTTTACATTTAATTGTGCGTATTTTCTATCCAAGCTTTGCAAAGAGCTGTTTGAATTTCATTTATTGTAAATCGACTTAAACTTAAATTTATTCATAGAAATATATATATTTAATTTTACAAAACTAACTCCACAGAGAAAGCTACAGCCTCCAAGCGTCCATGTCGGAATCACCGGGCGGGTCGGTGCGCGCGCGCAGCGACTCCGCCACTCCCCACGTCTCCCCCGACGGTAACCCCCCCGCACCACTAGTATGTATGCGCTGTGCTGATACTCCCCTCACGCCCCCTATGCCCCTTGTACCCCCATACCCAGCGCCCCTCACACTAGTGCTCGACCCTTGACAATGGAGCCAAGTAGCATCCTAGTATGTGTGCGCTGTTCTGATACTCCCCATCACGTTCCCTTACCCCCCACACACCCTCACGCTAGTGCCCGAGGACCCGATGTCACCATTGACAATGGGGAAAAGTAATATCCAAGTTAGTTATAGTCGTTTAGATTAAAGATTGCGGTGTTATTTCTGTTACTTGATTTTAACTATAACTTTTATTTAAAAAATAAATAAATCATGTGAGCATCGAAGTAAATCCTCAATCTCTAAAAAAAAAATCGGCAAATCCGCTTCATTACATTAACACTATTGTGACATTTTCGACCCCAGCTTTTATTTGCACTGTTTCTAATGACAATAATAAGGACAACGTGTTATGATGCTTCTGAGTTTCACTATGAGTGCGTTTTAGGTGGTATAGGGATACCACTACGGTACGGGCTACAAGTTGTGGCCGCCGTGAAGTTATCTGCAAATGGCTGATTACTAATCACAGATTTGATTTTAGGATTTATTCTTAATTTTCTTCTCAAGTGAACAATGTGCAAAAGTTCTGAAAGCCTAACTGTAGGGCGGCTACGACTCGTTAATTGTACTCTACCTCTAGCACTCGCGAGTGCTATGATTTTAGAAAGATTTCTATTTGTTGATGATTTTAAGATATCAAGTATTGTTTGCTATTAATATTATTATTTATTCCTTATATTATTGTTACCGATATAAAAAAATATTCAAAATGTGTTTAACTCTAAGTGAGTTCATAACTTGATTTTGTTTGTTATTTAAAACTAACACCTAAAAATATTCTAACTTTAGTAGAAAAAATAAAGATTATTTACTACACCAGTTTATATCATAACACTTTGCCCTTATTATGTTTTGTTCATATTTCTTTAGGTTTCTTTGACTATTTATTTCGAGCATCTTCCTGTATGTATGGGTACATAGTTCCATATTTCTGCATGCCATTTTTCTTTTACTTATACCTAAATGTCCGCATGTCTTGTGTCCTATTTATTTCATGTACGATTTGTGAAAAATAAATATGAAAATACTTTAAAATAATAAAATATTTTTTTTAAATGATGGGTGTGATTTAAGAATTGGGCTTAAAAATATTTATGTACAAATTCAATATATGGATTTAGAACATTATAGACTATATTTAAACCCACATCTTTTCGTTGACATATTAAAGTGATATGCGGGGTTGAGGTCCGCCACTTAACGCACAATGCCTCCAAAATTAGGTGGAAAGTGGGGAAATCAAATGTCTTAATGGGAACGCCTAGTGTTTTAATACTAAGTTCCCAGGTTCGTATAGTAAAATAAAAATATAAAATGAATACTGCCACAGCAATAAATATTCTAATAATTCGACATCCTCTTATCTTTAACAATGCTCGATTAATCTGTATTTACAAATAGGTATGTTAACAATATTAAAAATCATATTTATAATAAACACAATATAGGTACGCGAATAACGCAGTTTGAGAGTTTGACCAGCTTCACGCTGTATGTATATTCTGCAGCAGGGTAGGCAAAGAGAGCTTAGGTGTTAAGACACTCCTTTACATGTTGCGTGGCGGAACCCAACACCGGGCTTTTGTCTTGGTGCCAGAGCGAAATGAAAATATTACGAAATAATAATTCATTCCCTCGAGTGGAGATCGAACTCACAACCATTACGTTATATTCACATCCTTGTGCCCGCTACGACGACCTCCATGCCCCACGACGGTTTGAGAGCTTCATTTAAACATATCGATGTTTATTATAAATATCTCACTATGATATATCGATGTTTCAGCTTCCCTAAGCTGTGAGTCAGCGACGTCGTCAGCGGAGCGCACCGCCCTACTGGGCGCCGCCAGCCAGCGCTCCCTACTGTTAAGCGGTGAACTGCGAGATGAAGATACTCTACTATAACGTACTATATCATTCGTTTCGTTCGTTCGTTCGTTCGTTGTAGGTTATGAAGAACTTAAAATTGTTAGTATTATTTTAAGAAAGGCATTTAAATTGTTTTTCTTTTCTGGATTTCATTACTGAACATCTGAATACGGATTACTTTATTATTTATTGTATTTATTCGTAAATTTAAAATTCTAAAGAAGTACAATTAACTTTGATTTCTTCGGTTTTTGTTAGTTTCGATATTTTTTCCGTATGATACAATAAGTACTATTGACTATTTTTATTAATAAATGTTAATTATCATTGGAACTGAATTATCCTTTGGCAAGAGAGAATACTATTTATTAAATATTTACACCTACAGAGATCATCAAAATTAAAATATTCGAGGCATTGTGCGTCGAGTGGCGTAACTCAACACTGCGCTTTTGTATTGGTACCACAGCGAAAAAGTGAAAATATAATTAATAAATAATCATTATATATCATCGAACCCACAATCTTCGCATTACAGTGTGTGCACCTACGAAACGATGTCCCAAAATGGTAGTTGCCTTCTGGTCTTTAATTTTAGAAGCAGATCTGGAAATACCTTTATTAATATTTATGTATTTTGTTTGTTTAATCATAAGTAGACAGTTTATATTATAGTTAAAAATGTTAGAAGTCAATTAAATAATTATAGTTTTCTATGTATTGTTATGATTTATAAAAGATTTTAAATAAAGTATATTTATGTTGTTACTTTCTTAATATTAAACAAAACTCTTATTACAATGTGTGTTTCTACTGAAATTAAAATAAGTAATTCTTTATATTACACTATTTCTAGGGAATTGTATGCCTAGTCAATGTGCCTAGTATAAATCTTAATTTTAGTAATTGCTTAAAAATTTTATATATAAAAATAAAATTATTTATTTTATAGATTTTTTTTACAAAATGCAATGTTAATTACTGATATTTTTTAGATATAAAGACATTTGTTATTTTAAAATTAACCTTATCCATCAATGTTTTATTATAAATAGTCATATTATTTTTATTTAAACTATATGAGTATAATATGATAAATAAAAATAAATATTATCTGTTAAAGAAGACAGTATTCACATTATGTTAAATGTTGTGTGAGAATAGATAACTATGAAGTTTATTAAAAAGTTTTTATTTGATATTGTCTTTATTTTTTTACAAATCATTCTTAAAAACCATTAAATATGTATATCATTGCCTAAATGCAATCATGACGGTTCTGTGTTTAATGTCCTTTAAGGAAAGAACTTGTTTTTAGTTTCTGAAAAGACGGTGCGGCACTGATGAACTGCCTCTCAATGGTGTCTTGACTCTATGTGGAAAGCGAATGAAGTGTTGTCTTAAGGCGGTGCTCCCTCTCTATCCTGCTGTATGTGGATTATAAATTTTGCCAAAAACAAGATCACAATGCAATACAGTTACAATTGCAAACACTGCTAGAAAATGCTTTTTAAGTTAAAGTGATATAAAATTAAAAACAAGTTACAAAAATATAATTTTATTAACCTAACACAAGATTCATGCTTCTTTACACAGTAGAAATGGTTGTATAGCTATTTGAACATCAGGGTCCAACGGGATTTCATGAATAAATTTTGAAAATGTAAGAACAATTTTGTACAAACTACGCTTTACTGACGACAAGAGGGAATTTCTTATTTTTATAGCAAGTGCGTCATGTAAAATATGTTTTCTTGGTACTAAGCCTGGCTTGGCCAATTTATCTAAATTCTGCTTTAAATTAACCAATGCAGTTATAACTACAGGTAAATCATTTTGTACAACACCATATTTGTCTTCCTTTAATGAAGCTGACACTATGTAAGCCAAACCTTCACATATCCATGTCACTGGTTGAGCTTGAATCAAAATGAACTTCAGCTTAGTATCAACTAATTCACCAAAAAAATAATTAATGCCAGGTTTTTGGCACAGCTTATGCAGAAAATTGTTGCATTCTTCTTTAATAGCACTGGCAAAGGTATCATCAATTTTAGTCTTATTTTGATCATTTTTCAGTTCAAGCAAATAGGGTGATTGAGCCATATTTCTTAAAGTTCCTGAATATAATGGTGGAGTTACAGGGCTTATGGGTTGAAATGTTTTCCTGTGATGTGAGATATCATTTTCAACAACAGAATTATCACCATTCACTTGTTCCAATTCCTTATTAAATTCTTTCATAACAAATAGACATGTCTCTAATAAATTATTCCAGTTCCTGGGGTGACCACCGGGTTGAGAAAGTGTGAAAATCTTTGATCTTCTTGTTTGGTCAGTGAGTGCCATGTTTTTTAAATCTTGAGCACCTAAATATCCGATAAATTGCAATCTCTGAGACAAAGCTTTGTTTAGTGTCAACTTATTATCACCTTCAACAGGAAATTTAACTGGTTCAGTGAGTACTATATTAAAAACAGTTTTCATTGTGTAAATTGAAATAAAATATAAACTGGTATAGAACCAAAGTCCGATCCAAATACCAGAAGTGATCAAATTAAAAATGTTATCCAAAGCAGGATCTTCTAAATATAAACTGTACACATCAGACACAACATTCCTAGGTTTGTTACCCCATAAACAATAAAATATACAATAATATGCAACAGGTGTAACAGAATGCTGGAATCCCATTGAAATTATATTGGTAATTACTAATTTCATTTGTTGAAATTTTTCTTGATAAATGTGAGGAAATGTAAGCACAGCAGTTCCATATAAATGAGCACTTATGAAGTAATATAAACCTATCCACATCCCACCAAATTGCAAAAACAAACTTTGTTCAATCAGGCACTGCCCATCATATTTTTCGCAATTTTTCTTTAAGACATTAAAATTACTCTTAGCTAATGATGAATATAAGCTCATAGTAAAATATCCATTTAAAGAATATAGAATACTCAATATAATATTCTGAATAGTAAAAATATTTAAAAACATTGAGAATCTAGTAAAGTATTTAGGCACTGGGATTGAGTAACAGCTTCCATACATCCATGCTTGAAAAAACGAGACTAATCCCAGAAGAATAATATTCAAGCTCATTTTCCAGCTAAAAATATCATTGAATGTATAAGTTACCCATGTTACAGGATGGATAACATCGACTTGAATAATAAATACTAATACTATGGCCAGAAACGTCTGCAAGGAAATATTCCATACTATTGCTTTTATTAAACGTTGAGAAAAGATTTCATTTTTGGTTTCCATACCGGCTACTAGGTTAGTTTTACTTATAAAACAGTTTAACACGTCTTTATTCCAGTCAATTCACCAAGAAAGTATCACTGAACACTACTATTCTTCTATTTCAATTTAGGTTCATATTTATAACGTTAAATGTTTTAAACAATCACAGTAAGATAAAAGTAACAACGGTTCTAGTCATTTTTAAATTTGTGATTTAAAGCTCATTGTCATTTGTAGTTTTGACTTTTGTTGGGTTTTGACAACAGATAATGCATTGACAGTGTTCTTACTCACAATTCTGAAAACAAACATGAAACACTATTACGGTACGATATGGTACCGTACGCCAAGCATTCTTTTCTATTTTTTAACCCATACATCTTTCATAATATTACTGAAAGTAAAAATAGTAAATACTTTGGGTTATGTTAATTCAAATACATAAGTCAAACCAATCAATATGCATAATATCAGTGATCTATTTGTATCAAAATTATTATTAATTATTATTACTCTCTAATTTTAAGTTAGATCGAAGATTTTAAGATCTTACCTTATGCATCGGTTTTGACTATAGATATTACCCTGCTGTTCGAACGGTAATAAAAATTAAAAATACTTAACCTAGGCTGTATGGCACAATTCTCTTGTCTTACCTCCTGAACCGTTGAAAAGAAAAAAAAGTATCTGTCATATATATGTATATGTCACTAGACACTATTATATTATTTATTTAGAAGTACCTATTTGACTTTTTAAAATAAGTGTTATGCATGAAAAGGTGTTTTTACTTTACAGTGAAGTTGCAAATTTATTTAAAACATAAATAAAACTACATCAATTACTTAGAAATATAAAGTGCTCGTAGCAATACGTGTATAGACATATTAGAATTTTGGTTACACCTGTAGTCGTCGCGTAAACAAGTGCCCTACATTTCATACTTATTCTCAAATGGAAGAAAGTTGTAAACTTATTCTTCTTTTTAAAGAAATAACGTAAAGTAATCTCCGTAATGGCTGATTTTCACAGTTGTAACTACAAGAGAATCGATTGAAAATCTATTGTTATGTATACTTTAATAGAGATAGCTTTGAGCATTGGAGTGCTAGGCACTCTGATAACCGCCCTTTCGGCATGTGTTTGTGGCTGTAAGAACTCTAATCAAAAGTAAGTCTGCTTAAGTTATTAGTTGATAATTAGTAACTCTATATTCAAACAAGGTACTGAAAATCTTATTGGTTTTCAATAAGTATACGAAATACTAAAATCAAGTCTAAGTACTATTGTAAAATTATATTAGTTGTCAATAAGCATATGAAATACTGAAATGAAGTTGTAGTATTTTGGGTATACCTAATATAATACCACTAAGAGTGAAATTGAAACTTACTAAATTAATTATGGACACTATTAAGAAGTTGAAATAGCAATATAAGTTAAATTGAATATTTTAAAAAGTCTTATATTTAACAGAAGTGAGTTGGTTGGAACGGCCGGTGTGGTGAAAATCCGTTTGGATGAGGAAGTTCCTTCTCCAACACCTACCACTCCGGCCTCCATAAAGCGGTTTGTTTTTAGCATGCCCTATGAAATTTTAATTAACTGGGCTAACATAGTTTAAAGCTAATTACCACTAATACTATTATTATTATTTTATATTATTTTCTCAGATTAATTTGCTATTGTAACATGTATTTCTTTAGTCTCTTCTTATTTCTTCTGTGTATAAGTTTTAAGCTGTATTATATTAATAAAATATATAGTATCAGCTTAACAGTACTTCATCTGATAATTTACTAACAATTATTTGTGAGAAAAATGTTTTGCATGATTTTGTTATTTTAATGTAGGTATTTCTATATGATGCTATAAATATATTTTATCCATTATTACTTGTATAATATTCCATCATTGTAACATTTATACTCTGTTACATTTCTCATAAATATTTTTAGTTGGAGTAGTAAAACCTTTTCTCTTTAGCTTTATGCTACTACGAAAATAAATCATTCAATTTCCTAATGGAAATCAAACTTACAACCATTGTATTTATAGTGAAACACATTAGTGTGCTACGCTATGATGACATTAAATAAGATATTTTTGTGTCAATAATTTTTATAATATAGCTCTTATAACTTCATAATGTTTTCGTCAGGGCATCAACACAAAATAGTCAACGTAGTCTGCCTGAAATTCCACATCCTGTTGGAAGACATGACAGTGGTGATACTGCTTCGGAAATCTATGCTACTGTCAATCTTGATGAAGGTTAGTAAAATGTAAACTGTATGCAAGATAAAGTGTGAAAACCTAATATTATTTTATATTAACCATTCAAGAAATCTTATTTAGAAGCAAATTATTTTTCATACTAGTATAAGATTTTTTATAATTATTAGTTAATTTTATTTAAGTTATGGTTAGTAATGAATAGTGGATAGCTTGATCTGGACTGATGTCTAAGGTGGAGTGTATCAACCAAATGATGTAAATTTAAAAATAACAATAATATTCTCAATAGAAGTAATTACTTATGTTTTATTTTATATGTTCCATAAATTATTTTCTTCCAATATACCATGTGAGATGAATTGAGAAAAGAAGTTGTGTATTATTTCATTTTAAAAATAATTTTGTTTAACCTTAATTTATATATTAAGAAGTTTAACATAGAGTGTAGTCTATTATTATAACAATTATAAGTGTACCTTAGTGCTGTAAGATACCTATCACATTCAATTACTTAGTCTTTAAATGTACACTAATCTCATTAGTATGAACGTTTCAATGTATTAATTACAATAAGAACATAGTTACCTAGAATAATAAAATGAACATTTCTTGGTAACAATGCAAGCATGAATCATCTTTTGTTTAATGTTAGTAATGGATGTAACTTATAGATACAATGTATGTATATGAAACACGTAATACATTCATACAGGCATATGAAAAAACCAATTATTCTGATATAAATTCAGTTGTGGCATACTTTTTTTATTTATAATATAGTATGCACATATATATTAACATTACGCGATCGATTATATTTATCGCAAATCGCAACCTCTTTTTTTTCTTGCATTGATAAATATATTATTAGAAAAACATAGCTTCTGTTTTCGTTACACTAATATAAACATAATAGCATAGTATTTTTTTAAAGAAATCTAATCGACAATCGCTATGTTATCTTCGTCAGCATACATTAAAGGATGGGGACCGCTGGAGTAATTGGGACATCCTCGTCGATTAAATAAATCTATATATTTCATATATTCATATGTATATAATTGAATTTGTACATGTATGACATAGGGCATGTGTTCACAGGAAATAAGGCCCCCGCAGTGGCGTCTACGAGCAGGGATCACCCGTATGAACACGCCTATGCCAAATTGCAGAACGAGAGTCATGATATGTAAGTTAAAAAAACATTTTATGGCTTATAGCTTTACGCTTTGCCCTTGTCGATTGGTGGAGCACAAGGCATTTTACCTCGACACCCCAGTGAAAAAATGGTAATATTTAAGATTTCCTCGAGTGGTAATTGAACCCACACCAACCACTATCACATTAGAAATAATAGAATAAAAAAATCGACAAGGGCAATATTGATGTCAAGCAATAAGATACTGTATACTACCCTACGATTATTGCTAGAGCTTTTCCACGACATTTTCCTTTACTTTTATTGTTAACATACAATATAATAAGATGTAAAGGTTATTTGTAACACATTAAAATATTTAAAAAATTTACTACCAGGAAATTATTATAGGGAAGAACATAGTAATCGAACATTGCATCTTCATTGAATTCTTCTTATAAAAGATACACAAAAAAGAATTCTTTATGTAAATAAGTAATTGGATTATTTCACTAAAATTAGATATTAAAATCTTATCTAGATTATCTTTAGATTATTTTTAATTAACAAGATTCACGTATAAATTATTAAAAAGAAATACTCAAGGACAATTAAGTAAAATGCAAATATTAGTCTCATAATAATTATTTGGTTTTCCAGAATTGTGGAAATTACACCCGATGAAAGATCTGATGGGGATATCCAAATCGATGAGAGAGAAGTCTCATCTTCGGCTGCAGGTATCTATATTAATAATTTATAATATTAATATACTAAGAAAATGAATATAAAGCTAGTTTGTTGAATGGACTAATTTTAGATAGTACTAGTTGGAATTGAAAAAAGACCCGGACACAATGTGACCGGACAAGTGCTGTAAAATCTCATTGTAGAGATCACTCAGCTCGCGTGCAAACAGAAGTTGGCACATTCTCTTAGAGGTATATATAACTGGGTGATAAAAAAGCCTATGCCATGACATTTTGGCGGTTCAATTAAAATTTTGATAGCTGTCACCAAACATCTCACGCTGTCCATAGATGATCCAGTTTTCATTATATAGTTATTTTTATTCCAGAAGCCGTATTGATATCAGCCTCGGTGGCTATCAGCGGGCAGCTGCCGTCCAGTCAGGAGCTGCCGTACATAACGCCACCCTCTCCGCGGCCCCCCGACCCTGTACACTTTAGTGGTGATTCTACTGATTCTGCTAGTATGTTTATGATTGTAATTATTTATAATTTGAATGTTAAAAGTGTATTTCTGTGGCATGGAATTGGTTTTTTATGAGTGTAATTTGATATCGAAAAAAAATATAGGAAAAATATCAATGAAGAATATCTTGCCTATAATGTAAAAAATGGTAATGGTAAAGTAGGATGTAGTACCAAATACGTTTAATCAGAAAATACTAGATAACTCAACTTTACACATAATACGTAGAATTCAAATAAGGCAAATTATTAAAAATTGATATGAGAGCCAAGTTCAGTATTGTAGAATGTGTCGTTATCAAAATTCCCGACAATAATCAGAGATCTTTATGGGTATCAAATTCTGTATTCACTCACAATATAGCAAAGCATGAATTACATGTTCATGATTTCATTGACATTTTTTTACGCTTACACTATATTACTCAAATATAACATGTCGCACCTTTAGAATTATAGAGACCTAATAAAAATATCAAGCTTTGGGAAAAGTCCAATAAACATGTGTGCGATTACATTTTTGTACAAAAATTATGCTTACAAAATCATTTTATAAGATACAGTAGTAAATGCTTTTTAAATTAGCTATTGATTTATTTATCTATATATATTTTTTCTTACTCAAAATCATGGTGTTTTTTTATTAGGTCTCTATAATTCTAAAGGTGCGATGTATTGTTCATATCGTACAATACCATATAACCTGTAAATGTATATGAAAATTATAGTTATATTTTTGACTTTATGTATATGTATATTGTTGTCTTTCCAGAGGGCTACACGAGCATATCAGTGCGAGAGCCGCTAAGTAACATTCGAGCGCAGGTCACAAAGCCCATGCAGCACTACGCCACTGTTTCTGATGATTCGGGTATAGTATTTATTTATATTTAATAAATGTGTGTTTTTTTAAAATATTATTTTACTAATTTTAACTACCCTAAAGTGATTCTTAAAAGTAATTGGAAAGAGAAAATTATTTTTGATTAATATTTTAAAAAGTTTATTCATTCAATTTTATATGTTAGCATTCTCTCTCGCTAATTGGTAATTCTAATAAAATAGTAAAAATCTCCCTACAGAGATTCATTTCTACAGTGGTGTTTACAATTTTAGTAATTAACTAGCTAATCGCTCACGGCTTCGCCTGCTTGAACTTGAAATGTTAATTTACTAATCTGCATAATTTTTGTTTTTAATAACAATATAATTTAAAAAATAATAACCATACCTATATAATTTTAAATTTCTATAAAACAATAATTTATAGCAATTTTGAACAACACTTTAGTATTCTAAAAAGAGAAGGTATACTATTGTATACTTTTTTTATCAACCAATTGAAATAAAACAAACATGAAATATCAAAGGATGGTTGCTAGAATACAATAGTAAAATCTACAAACTTAAATCCGTTAAACAGTTTCTGAGATTAGCATGAACAAACGCACAAAGAAACAGACAAAAAGTTCATTGTTTTTGGTTCTGGTTCTATAACGTTATTAAATGCCATTAGTAATAATTTTATTCTTATATCTTCCATATACAGACACCTATTTTTTACGATTTTATTATAATTGAGCGAAGCGAGCGGAACGCTCTACTGGAGACTTTTTACACTCTTTGTCACCAATAGGCTCTCAAACCGTTTGACCGATTGAGATGAAAATTTGCAAACATATAGATATGACCACATAGATGGTTTTACGCGAAAAAAAATTCTAAAATTTATTTCTTGCTTCGCTTCACATGTGAACACTACCGAGATTTTCCGAGCGCAGCGAGTCAAAATTGAGGTCCAGTTCGCGTTCCGTACCGTTTATTAATAAAAAAATTCTTTTACTCAGATGAAATGTATGCGGCAATAGAGGAAGCAAGTGTCGGCGAGGGCTCAGACACGTATGCGCAGATAGCGCCCGAGCCGCGACGACGCACGCCCCCCGCCCCCGCGCCCGTTGCCCCTACTGCCCCCGCGCCTGCGCCCGCGCCACCGCCCGCCCCCTCCGACCCTCATGCTAGGTAAGTGTGCTGCGACCGACAATAAAGGAAAGCTCAGACACGAACTGCCCCACATACCAAACTGCCTCTGCGCCCCCGCCCTCCACCTGCAAGCCTTATGCTAGATTAGTAAACTGTGACTGACAATAGTGGAAGACTCGGACACGAACTGTACCCGCGCCGCAGCCCCCACAACTGAGAGTTCCTGTTATTCCTCTTATTTTCTTATGTACATTGAAAGAATCATACCTGGCCTCAAACGCCACTCTCTATAGCAACACTCAGACACGTATGCGCAGATACCGACCGAGCCGCGACGACGTACGCCATGCATAACACATTAAATCTCGCTGACGGAATACAATATTTTTTTGTAATTGATACAATGTTTCTGAATAAACATAAATATTGTTATCTGTTTGGGATTATACTGAAATGAATCATTGTCATTTTTTATAGGAGGAGTGCCCCTCCGGAGATAGGGGCGGCTACTAACAATTCATCGCATTCTAGGCAAGGTAACTATGCTTTTTAGAAATAATTCTATCGAATATTATAACTTTAAACTTTTTGTATGTACCATCATATTACGTAAATGTTCTTGCTTATCATTATTTATATACACGTACAATTATATGAGGATTCCTTAATAAAACACTGCTAGTCCTTTTATATTTGTCAAAGTTTGTCTGTAAGAAATTGCTTATTTCTTTTCCGTATGACTTTATTTTTGTTTTATCTGTGCGCAAAAAAGTAAATTCTATCCTAATCTAATATTTCCAGCATCAATGTCATCGTGCTCCAACTCGACGGGCGCGCTCGGCTCCCCTAAACCAGAGAAGCGCCAAGCCAACTCCCCCCTACCCCCACCCCCGCATCCGTCACACGCGCCGCACCCGCACCCCGCACACCCATCGCACCCCTCCCACTCACACGGATCGCACCCCCCCAGAACTGCTGATACAGTGGCGCAGCGACATCAGAGGATTTCTAGTACTGGTGAGATTTTATTTTTAAGTAGATAATTTAAGGCTATCTGTTTCTCATTATCTATTGCGTTGATTGTCGGAACTCAACGTCGCAGTTTGTCTGATGACGTATTTCATTTTAATATTAATTTCTGGCATAAAAAGAAGAAGTAGAACATAATAAAATAGTATATTAATAACTTATCTAAATTATATATAATTTAACAGGTGACCTCCATTTCAACCACGACAAACTCCGACGCAGTCTTAACGAGAAGCACCAACGGAACAATAGCTGTGTAAGCTCTTCCGACTTCTATGGCTGCAACTATCCCGTTGAGAAGCACCGATTTAGTTCCGGCGACCTCGTACGACCCCTTGTGGCTAGGGAACTAAACTTCGATATCGATCAAAAGGACAACACTAATGATAATTTCTATAATTCCATAGACGGCCCCGCTTACAGCGATTATTCCTCTGCCGATCCTAACACAAGCATTACATCTGAACGCATAACTGAAAGTCCATCGCGTAATGTAGAAGAAATGTACGCCAAAGTCATGAAGAAAGCGAAAACAAAAGATGAATTTAGAAAATCTAAAGATATGAGCGATGAAAAGACGCTAAAGTACAAAGCGGATGATCCCGGATATGAAACAATAGACCGCAAACAATCGATCAACCATGGATACGAAACTATCGCTAGGAAAGAACGTAAAAGCTCAAACCAAGACCCCGGATATGAAACAGTTAAAGATATTAATAAACCTCAGTTTACTAATAATGTTAAGTTAAACCACCTCTTGGTTGATAGCGGGCCTAACAGCATTATAAGCAGTGACCCTGGATACGAACATATTTCTAAGTCCGATGCAAACGCCTCAGATTCTGATCCCAATTACGAAGTGTTAAGGAATCAGCCTCCAACACCTCCATATGCGACGATCGCGCCCAATTATAAAGTTCAACCGACGTATTCTACAGTTAATAAAAGGGGTATCAATTACAATAACTGGTCAGGGAACAATAACGATGAAGCTGCCACAGAGCCCAACTACGAATCAATGTCAAACGAACCTTTCTATAATACAACTGGAAGTGAATCCGACCCAAATTACGAATCAGTGCGGCCTAAAGACCCCAACTATGAGAGTGTCAACCAGGACCCAAATTACGAGTCCTTGAGATGCAAGGACCCTAAATACGAATCTGTACGATCGAAGGACTCAAAATATGACTCGGTGAGGTCGAAAAAGGACCCAAATTATGAAAGCGTCAAGTACTTTGATTTAGCCAAAAAAGATCCGCCTTACGAAAAAGTAAATAACATACCGGAAAACTCCGGAGTTGACAGATCAGACTCTTCAGCCGGATATGAAAAGATCAACGTACCACCGAAGGAAGCGAAAAACAGTATTACTGCCCCCGAATGCACTGTGAGTGATTACTTTCAAGTTTAACTTTTTTTAGCCTCACGCTGTATCCTGAATGTATAAGGGTAGACGGGGTACCTAGTGCTAAACCGCTACGTTCCCCACGCATCGCCCTATTTTCGAGATATTGCGTGCTCAATGGCGGAACTCAACTCCGCGAAATTAAACTTTTTATATGAATTTTTTGAACATTTGTTAGCTGACGTCATAGCTGGTCAGCAACATTTAGATCACTTTGAGATTTTGTGCTTTTTTATTTATTTACATTTTTTACACATGTACTGTGTACTGTGTAGTACCTCAAACTTAGATGTAATCTAATATCTTCCTTAGGTGTCTGTGATATATATTATGAGTGTAAAAATTATTTTACTCGATTAAGTTTTTAATGTCCAATGGCGAAGTTGTTCATTTTAAGATACAGGCTTTTGAAATTTTGAAATATTTTTTTTTATAGAAAAGCTATAAAAAATGGAACGTGGCGGGACTCGATTGAAGGACGATATCTAAGAGGCCCCGGTTCGAATGCCGCTACGTTCAAATTTTATGTTATCTAAAATATTTTTCTATCCCTAGTGTGGAATAACACTATAAAAATGTTAAAAATATTCGAAATCTCCCAATTACTTTAGTGTATTTATATTTTTTTATAAATTGGTGTATTGCAAGTATTTTTATGTACTGCATGTACAAATTGTACATACTTAGTAGATAAGTTGTATTTAATTATAATAAGGTATGGTTATCATAATGAAGATGTTTTTTTTTATTTATAAATATTTACCCATTTTATATTAAATTGGGTAGTTGTGTTGAAACAAATATTATTTATATTTTTTCATATCTAAATGCTGTATTTTATTGTTCAGAACTTCTATTAACAAACAATATAAATATTTTTTCAGCTTCACATTTCATCCTCCATATAGCGGGGTAGACAGAGGAAACATAAAGAAAATGGCAAGGATGTGTTCCCCAAACAGAAATCAAACTCACAGCCGTCGCGTTTACAGTCAAACGTTCTCTCACTGTCCACATGATATTAAAATTAGACTTATTAATATTAGTTTAAAATCCGAGGACACAACTTTTTATGATAACCTCACTTTGTAAAATGAATAACACCACAAATAGCTTAGTAGTGCATTGTATTTAATCATTAATATTCATTTATAACATTATCATTCACCAAACTATGGCACACTAGACAGCCAAACTCCGCATTCCTTTCTAATCAATATTCTTTTTTACCATTTTGTTTTATTTGACAAATTAATTAAGTTATTTAAAATAATTTACTTGTTTCTACATATAATCAGAATATTTGAAAGACAGACAGTCCTCAGTTTTACCTCACATTAGGTAAATCTAGAAACATTTCTTCATCATTTGTAAGGTTGTAGTTAACTTTTGAAATAATACATTTAAAAAATACCAATCATTTTTATTTATGAAGTAAATATGTTATTATAATAATACAAACAGTTTTACGTTAATAATACGCATTTTTGCGTTCTTTACAAAATATTTTGTAAAGGACGCATTCGTTTTAATTGTTTCTTTCTATTTTCTTAAATTTCTTGATAACATTTACTGGTGACTGAAATGTATTGTACACTTCAAAGAAAACTCCGTTAAAAATAAGAATAATCCGAATCTTTAACGGAGGAATTTAAACGCGACTGGTTCTGGGTTCAATCCCTACTCGAGGATATGAAATATTTGTTTAAATGTATATTTCCGGTTTTGAGCTCCGCCATTAAGCATGCAATGCCTACAGAATTCGGTGACAAGTGGGAAACGGAGTGTCGTAATACTAGGTTCCCTCTGCCTACCCTGCTGTGTGCGGAATGCAGCGTGAAGCTGATTTTTTACAATATTTACGTTGTAGCTTAGATGTGATTAAAAGTTTGGATTAATAATTTATTTATTTAACTATGATATACAGCACTACATAAAACACCGTAAAACAAGGATTGTCTGTATGAAAAACACATTTAAAACTTATGATTATTATCTTTACTAGAAGGAATATTTTACTTTAATTTAAAGGCAATTTGACCATATTTAATTGCATTTAAAATTGTTGTTTTGGAAAGGCTGGTTATTTTATTATAGATTATTATTAAAGATGATGTTTTCTTGAAACTTTTTATTCATAGTTATGTTTTGTTATAAATACGCAAAGCTAATATTAATATTTTCACATAATTTAAGATTAATATAATTTATATTTAAAGTATAATATGGTGACTTATAAAGTAGTACCTGAATTTTTGTTTTAAAGTGATTATTTATTTGAATATGTTTTAAAATTCAGTTGGAAATTATTAAGATTAATTATAAGTACTTATGGTAGAATTATTATTATATGTAGTTTTTATGTTAGCAATAAAATATTGTTTATCATAATGTATATTTAAAGCTTTTGTGTTTCGTGATAATACTCTTGATTATACTTGTATTAAACTATGGTGCTTCTGTCGGCATTTGTAACTAAATTATATAATCAATGATATAAAAACTAAAATAAATATGTATGATACTCACTACTCATACTTGAGTCATATATCAAAAAATGATGTGAATTTGGTTTTGGTTTACAGTTTGGTTTGGTTTTTTTTCAGTAAACAAGTATTGACGGTTTATTTTAAAATAATGGTAATAACAGTACAGGGGAAACTAGATTATCCGAATTTCAATTATACTGGTTCGCGATTATCCGGATTATCAATCCGATATATTGAAATAAAGACTTTAAAAAAAGAATGGCACCTCCCTACCCCTTTTCACACAATGTCACTTCCTCGACACCTCCAAATTTTACCTGTGACGCAATTTATGAATGGCCCCGTGTACAAACACCAGGCCAAATATGAATCTTAAAAGTATTTATTTTTTATGTAATGATATATTACTGATAAATAACCGTATTACGTTGTAGTGTAGTTGTCATTTATTCACAATATTATTGAATTATTATACTATATTAATATAAATCGCATAATTGACACCATATAAAACGTTTTGTAAGAGAGTTCAAAAACGTATTAAAAATGCAATGACAATTGACAATATTTAACGAAAGACTGCCTTCTTCTGAGAAAATTGGTCGAACTCTCTTATAATTCGGCCTTAAATGTAAACCAACCATGTAAATAATATTTATGCTAACATTGCTAATTTTTCTATGTATGAAATTGAAGCTTGTATGTATACTTTTGTATTTGTACTCTCCAACCATTCCATTTAATGGCTAAATAATATTCAAGGAAATAAAGTATGCCATATAGTACAATGATAGATTATTTATGGTGTTTTATATCCTTTTTTTATATATTTTACTTTAAACCGTTACTCTAAAGTTATTCTCACATTGGTTTTTGTAGGAGTTTTTTGTATAATAGATCTGTTGAGAAAACCTAGTTTTAAAACAATATTTTCACCATTATTCGAGACGTTACATGGGTGTAGAGAAAACTAAACGAAATTTTAAATAATTAATTTTCTCGAATGCACAACTATTGCGTTTGTAGCACGTAAGTTATTATTTTACAATTTTGAATTTGCAAAGAGCATAGATCATTTATGTATGTATACTGTATTCATAAATTACATATGCTCTGTCTACAGTATACACTTAATATAGGTGGACCAATGTTGCTTCTATGTGAATCACTGAAAAGAAAACTTCTCACAGCTAAGTACTCTCAAAATCAATTTTTACACATTGAAATCTAAATATTTTACATTAAAAATAAAATCAACAGTGGAATGCACTTTACAAATATAAATTGAATTTTAAAATTCATAAATAATAATTTAATTTTAGAATTTATTTTAAAAAGACATGATAAATTATTATTAATGCGGTAAATTATCAATAATTTTTAGAAATTAGCTAAGACACTGAGCGCGTCTTACTAACCACACTGTATTTAAGCATTTTTTTTTAACATAGAAATATATGAAATAATCACATTTAATTAGAACCGTGATAAAAACTGTGCTAAAAACCTCGAATCCAAGTTGCTTGTGACGTTGTATCTCTAACGTAGCATTTTGACATTTTACAATTACAAGTTGACAGTTCGACAGTGGAAATTACAAATATTTAGCAAAACATAGCGAAAGTGAATTTTACGTTTTAAATTGGTATACAAGTACAAAAATTGTACACTGACCTATAAAATTTAATATTCTTTCAGATTAAAATCCTAGAAGCTTCTAAATATGTCTTACGCTAATCCAAATGATTATTCTTGGCAACCTCAAACAAATAACCAAAACTATTCTTTTAACTCTTCAAATACGTTCGGAGATTCACAAACGTTGGGTAAGTAAAAAATTAAACTCCAATTTACTGTTAATATAATTATTTGAGCAAAAAAATATAAAAATATTATTTTTCCTTCAGACTTTCAGAACTTCACTGCAGATCAGCAGAATTACTCTTTCGACCAAGCTCCAACACCGGCACCACCCAACAATAACCAATATTATAATCCAAATTTATTCACACCTGCCCCCATACCTGGGGAACCAGAATCTGGTGTAACATCAGAATTTGATGAACCACCACTGCTAGATGAACTAGAAATATATCCTGATAGAATATTAGAAAAAACACTAGCTGTACTTAATCCTTTTCATGGTCAATCTAAAGCAGATGATGCAAATTTTTTATTGAGAGATACAGACATTGCTGGCCCTATTGCATTTTGTTTAGCATTAGCTGTTTGTTTATTTCTGTCAGGTAACAAAGCACATTTTGGCTATGTGTATGGTTTATCAGTAATGTCTGTTATTTTAATGTACTTTTTACTTTCACTCATGAGTCGAACAGAGGGTGTGTTCACTGTACTTAGTGTGGCCAGCATACTGGGTTACTGTATGTTACCTATGGTAGTTTTGGCAAGCTTAGGAATATTTATATCTCTGGAAGGAGCTATTGGACTTAGTCTGTCTGCCTTGGCAGTAATATGGTCAGCTTTGTCTGCAAGCCGTCTGTTTGTTACTATGTCAGGGGATTCTGAACAAAGACCACTGATAGCATATCCCTGTGCACTAGTAAATGGTGTATTTGCACTCCTTGTTTTATTTTAGATATAGTATTTACTGTAAGACCATAGTAATTTATAATTGGTTAAATATTTTGAATACAATATTAACAACATTTATTTACTGTTTATTGTGTATCAACTATTTTTACATATTATCTAAATTCTTAAAGAAACTTACACCATATAGAAAGTTTATTTTAACAAATAAATTATATTAAATATACATTCTTTTTCATTTTCAAATTCTAAAAAATAAAAACAAAGGTAAATTCACCAAAGAAAAATATATTAATAAATACACTATTTGATTTGCTATTACATTTTATATAATGTAGGTCTATCACTAAAGAAATTCTTTAAAATCATAACTTGTGCGATTGCAACACAAACAATGGCTAAGGTTTCACCAGTTGACCACCAGAATACTCTTTCATTCAGATCTTCTGCCCTTTTCCTACTTTGAGCCTCTCTCAGTCTGTGGTGAGTTTGATGGTCAATAATCTTATTAAGAGATGAATGGATCTCTTCTGCTGATGTTTCCAACTAAAAAAAAACAGATTTTAAAAATACTAAATAATATTTCCCTCATATTTTAATTAGTTAATCAATTGTTTGTTAAGGATTTTATATTTTAGAACATAAAAAAAATAATGTAGAAGGATTCTCTTGAATGCTTACCAAATCATACAATCTTAGTTAGCTATGTTGAAATTCTTATTATTATGATCACACAGAAAAGACTCACACTTTAAAAGATCTTAAAATATTAGGTTGAAAATACCTGAGTTAAAACTGTGGCATGTTCACCAATGCCAGGCAGAGGTTCTTCTGGACCAACATTTAATTCCATGTATACTAATTTATGAGTAAAAGTACTGAATTCATTACTGAAACATATTTTATACACTCCTGCAAAATTAAGCAATTTATAAAATATGTCTTAAGAGATCAATAATTACATGTATTATTCGAACATTAAATACCTTTATGTTTGGTTGTAAATTGATGTGAGTCATATTGCATTTTTTGCTGTTGATACAAAATTTGTTTATTAGGACCTTCAATCTTTACATCAACATCATATTGACCTCCAGTTATAACCTGAAATAATTTAAATGTCATTAGTGTTAAGAATAGTGAAAGTATAATAGCATTGTTAATAATGATTGGAAGATCGATAATATAATACAAAATATTATTCAAAGTTGTATACATCTTTACATGAACTGCAAGTTCAATAATATTGAAAAAAATATTTGTCTAGAAATAGAAAATATTATAAATTTCTTTATCAAATATATAAATATATATTATTATAATAAATATATAAACCAGCTTAAAATACCTGGTATTCCAACGAGGCAGATACATCCTGGTCAATCTCGTGATAAAAACATTCTACGGCGTTATCAGGTAACTCAAATGTAAGTTCTACACTTTTACAATAAATACCGTTAATAACTGTGACTAGTACAGTGAATATAAGAGATGGAATATACATTTTGGTTTACAAATTGCGATAACACCTAAAATATCAAAAATAATAAGCGCCTATTTAATGCATTCCTCGAATCTTGTCAGTAAATGACAGTGACAGAGCAAACAGCAAGTACACGTAATGTAGTCATATAATTTTTTTATGTGGCATCATTTGAATTGGTTTTGATATTAAGTAACAATAAGAAAATACAATTTAGAACATTGTATAAATATAATTATGGTTAAATATAAATCATAAGAATATGTATTTTATTATAATTTGTTTATTTATAAGCAATATGAGCGTTAGATGTCAATTTTATTAGAAAAAATATATATACTTCGAAAATGATGTAATTAAAATTTCAAATAAATTCTAAAAATTATTTGAAATTTTATTAGTTGATTACATTCACCATAAAATATATTCAAAAAGTACTATTGTTAGCGTACAAGTGTAAATGTGGGTAGATTTAGGTGAAAAGGCAGTAGAATTGTGTCAAACGGACACAGTTGCTTGAAGGCGGAAGCCCTGATTGGAAGGTATCTTGAGTGTGTAGTGTGATTATGTGTAGTGTGATTATTGAGTAATACGTGTCACTTATTAAAATCAAAAACCTCTGTCCGAGTATTTTGGAAACATATAGACGGTATGTGTTTTTATAGTGTTTGTTTTAAAAACGTTAACCGCTTCCATTTTCTAACAATATAATAATAGAATACAGGCTTGTGTCAACTTGTGTTATAACAGTTTTTTCATACACCCATTTAATGTTTCTTTACAAACCTTCCCGCTTCTAACAACGCATACGAGGTGTCTATTCACCCCTCGATTTCTATTCTTTGTTTCGTTTTATTTACGACATTTTCTTCCCCATAAAACTGTAAGATCTGTTAGTATTCCACGTTCTTTGTATATAAAATCAGCTTCTCACTGTATCCCGCACACAACAGGGTAGGCAGAGGGAACTTAATGTTAAGACACTCCGTTCCCCACTTTCTGCCGAATTCTGGCGACATTGCGTGTTGAGTGGCAAAACTCAACGCTGCGCTTTGCCTCGACACCAGAGCGAAGAAATGGAAATATAAACGTAACTAAATATTTTACAAATATATTTTTGTATACTCATACTGTATTCCTTTACTCTAGGTAGTACTGTTTCGTTTTCTCATCCATCTTGAGAGTTCAATCAGAGAATTCAATCTTAGAATCATCTAAGATTAATGAAGACTTTTTGCAGATTTTTAGATAGGCATTATCTCTTGATTATTGATTACATATTTATTGACCTCTAAATCGGACTAATAAACAATGTTCATTTGTGTATATAGCAACACTGAAATTATTGCCACATCTTACCTATTTTTTTTTATGGAAAAAGGACAAGGCAAACGAGCGTTCGGGTCACCTGATGATGATCACCGCCGCCCACGACCCCGTGCAGCACCAGAGCTACAGGTGCGTTGCCGGCCTTTGAAGTGGAGATGGACGCTCTTTTTGAAGGTACCCATATCGTACCGACCTGGAAACACTGCCGAGGGTAGGCCTATATCTTTGCTATGCAAATATATTTAGCTTAAAACTAAAAACGTTTAGGTACTAAATATCAGAAATTGTACTGGGCACAATCACTAAATAAAGTCATGTTTTTATTTTTCATTGAAGAAAGATTTTGATAATTTTACACCATAGCCATATTTTGTTGTCATTTTAGTTTTTAATATATAAAAAGTAAAAAAATGTATAATGTAGAACAAAATGTAAGAGACGACAAATATGTCAATGCAGGTATTTTTCTTGAAATATTATTTATTATTTACATAAGCAATAGCAATAACAGTAAAAATAAAAAGAAAGTACATATAACAGTAAAACAATTTATTTCGAAAATATAAGATGATACAATTACAAATTGAAAAAATCCCTTAAGGTTAATAACAATGCTTCACTTAGTACAAATAAAAAAGCCATGATTTCGAATTCATTAAAGAAAATACTGTGAATATAATGTCTTAAAAGTTACGCTTAAGTGCAAGGGACTATAATGGAGTCTTTAAAATGCAGACAATACTTTATTAATAATCCTTATAATTATTGTTTAGAAAGCGAGTCCAGCGTCCGCGTAAGTGGTGAATATCTTCTCAATGGAGTTGGCATATGCCGCAGTTCTCAGATCTAGACCCAGGTCGAATTTCATGGCTGTCTTCATTATAGCCTGGAAACACAATGTTTTTATTAATATCTAGTTGATATGTAAGTATGTGTGTTAATCTAACCTTTGTGTTAGTTTGTTATAAGTAAAATATAAAAGTGTTTAAAAAACTTGTTAAAACTTACCCTAGCTGACCTCTCCATGGTATAATCAAGTCCGGAGTGCACAATATCCTTCTCGGAGGCACCAGAGATCCTCTTCTGGAAGGACTCTGAGGCGGTCACGGGGATGCGACCACCGACACGGCCGAAACGTCTCTCAAGAGACTCTTGGACGGATTCTGAATAATAATTTGATTGTATTTGTTAGTAATTCACTGAATTAAGATTTTTTTATGGATGAAATATATTTTTTCATTAAAGATGAAATATATTTTGATTTATTTTTATAAATTTCTAACCTAAATCCTAACTATATAATTACACATTTACGTATATAATCTTTCCGCCGAATTCTGGAGGCATTGTGTATTGAGTGGTGGAACTGAACGCCGTGCTTTGCCTCGACACCAGAAAGAAGTGAACCAAATAAATGAAAATAATAATTTCATTTCCTCGATTGGGGATCGAACCCACAACCAGTCGATTTTACATTCCTTAGTACTTTGTGCTCCTGAGCCACGACACAACTGGATTATTAATGTATGTATGTTTATGTATGTATGTATGTTTATGTATGTTACCACATAATACTCATAGTATATGCATAATAAAACTCACCCAAAAGATGATAATTGGATTCACGTTCATACTTGAAGGTGAGACGTCCATAAGACACGTGGTTCAAGTTCTTCAGCCATTCAAAGAAAGAGACGGTGACGCCACCAGCATTGATGTACAAGTCGGGGATGACCAGAATGTTGCGGTCAATGAGGATTTTGTCAGCTGCCGGTGTTGTGGGACCGTTGGCGGCTTCGGCGATGATCTATAATTATTGTTTTTATTATATTTTTGTATTAATATAATTAAATAATATAAACGTAGGGTAACTTATTAAATGTAAGGTATTTTATTGTACAAAGGAGGCAAGCGAGTTTCATTATTCAGAGGAATGTCTTTTTTTTATAGTTTGCTCTTGAGTTTCACCACCAAATGTAATGACTCTAAAAAATTTAAAGTGGCTTCACTTTTCTCAATCTTTTGTTTTAATGATCTAAACAATAAATTATCTACCTCGTTGAGAAAACACCAAAATTATTAAAATTAAAGAAAGCCCTATAAGTAATTATTTAAGTTTATTTTTTATTTTAATTAATTTTTTTATTAATTATATCATGAATTGGATCCAGCAAACTATAGAGTACTTCTTAATTTATACAAACATTTATAGACATAATATAATTAGTAGTGTAACTCAACACTACTTGGACTAATAGACTGATATGTTTAAACTTACTCAATATAAAGCAATAAAAACAATCTACTTTTTTATCAAATATTTTTATAACAACTTTATGTTAAATTTTCTTGTAAGTTTATAAAGAGAGTATATGTAAGACTTCTCCCTTCTTTTAGTTAATAGCACTAAATACTTACATATATAATTTCGATACTAGATCTATATCTATAAACTAGGTCAGTGACCTATTTAAAATAAGATTTTTGTCACTTGGACAATGGCCAAGTATGGCCGCATTTACATATGAGTTGTGAATAACGACACTAATGTTTTTAAAATTAGTATGTACCTATTTCCAAGATATTTTACAAACATATTTTTGCAGATAATGTTTAAAGTGTATAACAAGATAATCCATAACCTTAGATATGAGCGTTATCTTACTTTTTTTTTATATTTATGAAAATTGTTTTTTATTTAGGAAAAGAAAACTTATAGCATTTATTATTTATTATATTTCGTTAAGGTCAAAGTTCATAATATATAACTCACAAAATATCTTACTAGATAAAGATAAATGGAAAAAGGTGACTGAAGTTATCTTAATGGCCGCGGCAATGCTAATATTTTGAATCGATAAACAAAGGTGTAGTATAATATTATATCAATTTTCTTATCAATTTATCGTTGGCGCAATCGCTAATTTATAACCTTAATAGAAGGTCACAATTAAGAAATATTAAACAATTGATATTAGGTTTTAAAGTATAACTACTAAGTTTAAAAGTTTTATTTTCATGTTTACTAAAGTTTGACCATAGCAGAATAACCAAAGAAAATTATTTATAGTCTCAAGAGGAAACAAGAATTTCTGAAACAGTTGTAAGTCGAAGGAAGGCATATAATACGTATTATGTACCTATGTTTTCATAGAGCTACATATGTATTTGAATTTTCTTTACCGACAATTATCTAGAATTACAAAGAAGGTCATAATATAAAGAAACTTCTTAAAGTATCTTTACAATTTACATAATGGATGTACAAACACAAGGTCATTTAAAATAGAATTCCAGGTTTATTTAAATCTGTTAATTCATGAGATAAGAGGTAAATAATACCATATCAATGATATATTATGATTTATATTGGGTTATATAATAAATTTTTTAACATTATCAGATAAGATATTAAGAAACAACTTCATATTTTGTTGTCACATAGCAGTCTATATATAGGTTGGGAAATTCTTGTATGTAACGGAAAAACCCAAATGCATTATTAAATAATAACGCGGAGGACAGCGAAAATAATTTCAGTTTTTTTTATAAATAAGTACTGTTATTTATTACAAATTACAATTAATGCATTGACTACATACAATTTGAATATTAGCATGCATTCTTTATATTTTTGACGTCATTTTGATTTTTGTGAAATATCCTTTTACGAATGGGAATTCCACTGGAAATATGTTACGAGAGCCCTATGCCGACTCAGTAACAAAAAACATCAGCTTCACGCTGTACTCCACACTCTGTTCCCCACTTTCCGCCGAGTAGGTAGTATTGCGCTTTTGACTAGATACCAGAGCGAAGAAATGGAAATATAAATGTAAATAGATATTTCCTCTCCTCGATCGGGGATCGAACCCACAACCGTCGCGTTACATTCACACCCTTGTGCCCCCGCGCCACGACAGCCTCAACTAACGATGTGTTGAATTCAATATGGCATATTTTGTCGCAAATTTTCTGGACCCGTGTATTACATATTCAACGACAACAACACAATTGACATTTCAACCAATAATAACATCCTCATATCTACAGTTCGGCCAACGAGTCGTGGGCCTCGTTGCCAGACTTGATTTTAAGATTTCTCTTTTGATTATTTGCCTTCAAGTGCACAATGTGCTAACGTTCAAAAAGACTAACTGCAGAGCGGTCACAATTCGTCGACCGTGCTGTACTTATTTAAAAATTATTTTAAAATGTCAAAAATAGTAATAAAACATACATACCTTAGCCTGTATTTTGTGTGCATTTTCCTTGTGGATGACCTGCTCGACGGCGGCGGGAACCAAAATGTCGCACTTCTCGTACAGCATGTTCTCGCCCTCGTAGGGTTTCGCGCCGGGGAAGCCCACAATAGTGCCATTGTCAATCCTGTAGTCTTCTAGAGCCTGATGTAAAAAGTTAAAAGTTTAGTTAAGTTGCTATGGAAGTCCTTTTAATTAACATTTCTTATGAAATTACGATTTCGGTACAAAGTGCGGTGTTGAGTTCCGCCACTTAATACAATGTCTCGAAAATTGGAGGAAAAGTGAGGTACACTTAATAACACTATTTTCCTTCTGCCTACCCTATCTATGTAGTAGAAAGATAGACTTGTAGTTCATACGTTTTATTAGATTTTTTTTTCATAATAAATACTTCATTAAGGACTAGACCTAACTATTTATATCGTTAAAAGAGTCCATTCATTCCTTTAAGTTGCCAACTTGACTAAGCCTAATATGAGGTTGGTATTAGAATTGATTTCTGGAACTTTATATTATTTATCATAGGGAGGTCCTTAAACGGTGTGATACTTATAATAGATTTTTTTTTCAATATTATTTCAAAAGAAAAAAACACAAAAACTACTAAATACGTAGTAATACAATAATAGTATAGGAAAATATTATTGCAAATAATAAATGAAGTGAAGTTAATTGATGGTGTAGGTAATGTATGCCTTCTTGAGACTATCGGTCTTTCTCATGTCAAGATAAAACTATCAATACACTTTCTTACAAAATTGAAGTGGCTGAATGGAAAAGCGATACGAGTATATCAATAATTTATCAACATAAAAGATTTGTTTCGGTTAATTGAAATTTTCCAATTGATATGATTAGATATTTTGAAAGATATATAGCTCTACTTATTACGTTTAATAATAACAATATTAACGGTATATATAAATAACTATTAATAATTACTTTATATCTTATAGTAACATTGTTACAAGTTTTACTCTACACATTATGTGACAAGTATTTTTAAATTTCTATTGAGTACCTACCCATATAAAAAAGATACAGGAGACTTCTTCATGCCATTTATTATATTTTTTCTTACCTTTCCCAGAATATATCAACGATGTATTAAAAATAAAAATATGAAAATCCTATTCTACTCAGACATAAAATATACAATAAAGACATGTTTTAAATTATTTGACATAGAAAACATATTTTTCATAATAACAATCTGTTAATTTTCATTTATTTAAAGCAACCTTATTTATGTATACCTAGGTGTAAAAATACAATTACACTCGAGAAGGATAAAGATAAAATTGAAGTGAAGAACATAAGGGTTTATGGAGTACCACTCGATATTTTTAATAAAACAAGATTACACATAAAATTACAAGCCATAAATTTTACATTATTACTTTTTTTATTTAAAAAAAAAAGCTTAAAATATTTTTTGTCAATTCTGTCAGGGACAAAATAATGTAAGGAATGAAATTTATCACATATGGTCAATTTTGGACATATATTTGCATTATTCACTAGTTTTAAACGTCATCAATGACAAATGGAATATATAATCGAAAATATAAAACAGTACATAAATGTTTTACATTATATAAACAACAAAGTATGCAATTTGTACCTACTGAAAGATTCTCGAAACGGAATCAGATTATAGCGTCAGTCTTAGCCCTTGCCAGGGTTATTTCGTTAGTGTGACCTACATTGATAGGTTTCTAGCCCGAGTGTGATTGCCTATCTACTATCATAACTTATCACTATACTAATATTTAATTATGCGTTTAATAGTTATTTTACTTTTTATAAAAGCATAAGTAATTAATAATTTTATAATATTTAAAACTGGCGTTTCACAAGTGACCTTAAAAGTTGTTTGGATCTTAATTTTATTGAGTATCATCTATAGTTTTTGACGCCTATCAACACTATTGAAATACTATTAGAAGTTAAGGAAATTGCCGGTAAATATTTTAATTGTCTAATGACTGTAATTTTATTATTTAATAACATTTAATTATGTACACCAAGGCGAGGAAATGGAAAAATATTACATCCATTTCTTCGAGTGGGAATCGAACCCACAACCTGTCACGTTTACAGTCACACGCTGTTCCCTATGGCCTCATTATAACTTTAATTTTTACTAACGTAGGTTAAGCAATAGTTTACTAACAAAATTATATATGGACTATGTCTGAAATAAAGATTTATTATTATATATTCATATATTACATTTAATTTTTTGTTTTGTGTATAAAATTTCATTTATAAATTTTACATTTACCTAAATCATTAAACCATTGCATTACCAACATGTCATGTGAAAAAAAAGACTTATTATAATGTCATTCTATAAACATATACAAAAAAACAAAACTCGTTATTTTCTCGACTTCAGCATGCCATTACGATTTGAATCAAGTGCAAAAACTGAGGTAAACGAACCTAAGGTCTATCAACGGCGGAAAATACATGGATTGAAAATATTAAAGTTATAAGTACTGTAAAGTTAGAGTAGAATAAAATATAAATAAATGTATGTCTATACTATCTATCTGTCTAATAAACATTAGATTTAAGTTTAATTTAGAAAGAAAAATTAACATTAAACAGCGATTACACTATATTCTAGTACAATGCATCATGTAGGGATGCATATTTAAATTTTGTAAATGCATGTAAAAATGTCGAAACCTAATATAAATAGTGTAAGGGGGAAACTCTATTTTGTAGTGTTATATCACTTACCTAACCTAGTACACTAGAAGTATATGTATACAATAAATAAAATATTGTATAAATATTGTAATTTTTTAGATTTATTTAAAAACAGACTATATCACAAAATAGTTAATATAAAAACTAAAAATTATTATTAAGCAAATACATTGTCATAATAATGTTTCCGTTTTGATAACAACTTATAAAGATAAAGCTAGACAAATATAATATATTTTTTATTAATAGTAATAACAATAACAATATTATGTTTTATAACATGTTTGTTATACAAATATGTTTTAATCTGGCCATCATTCTATCACAGATGACGTAACGTCAATACAATGAAACGTCAAAAACGTGACATAGTGACATGATTGGTTTAATTAATTAATTTCAAATCAATTACAATTATTTTTAACTTTCGTGTAGATAAAGTTTTGACAACTTAATTAGGTTAATTAAAGGTGACTTTGAGTTAAGTTAATTATAAGTTTAGGCATTTATTTTGTAATTTTCCGAATCCCGCACCGTGATAAAAGTTCGAGGGTATTTGATGGAAATTAGGAATTGTTATATTATGATTTTTTTATATTATTAATAACGATATAATAATGTGAATACTTTAAATAAAAGAAATACTGATTTATGCATTAGGTACTTATGACTTTTGATCATAAAACATATACACAGCCGTTATTAAAATTAAAAAGGCAACTTTAAAAGATTAAACTTTTTTACCCTGCAAAGAAAACTCCCTATTACAAAACAACACTAATTTCCACACATATTTATATGAAAATGAACTCACCTTAGGGTCAATACCGTCAGGGTTGTGAATAGCGCCGTCGTGCTCAATGACGCCGATGCAGGTGGCGCCGGCGCGGACCAGGTAGCGGCAGGTGTGGAGGCCTACGTTACCGAAGCCCTGCACTATGAACGTCTTGCCACCCCAGCCGGGTGTGGTGCCTTTGTTTTAATAAAAAAAAAATTATGAATACTAAAGAGAAGAAATTTTAATTTTTCTTTAATCACTTGTCTTAATTTATTTGTCTATTCAGATTTCAGCCCGACAAAAATATATAATACTTGTCTTCCTTTCACTTCACCAGTACGTACAAAAATAATGATTTTAAAACATTAGATATATTATTTATTCTCGGCTTCATTCTAGTAATGCATGAATTGTTATTTATTGTATTCTGTTTTAACGCGTATGAATTATATGCACGTCGGTGGGAAGCTATTTTGTTTTATACTATATGTAAGTAAGAAAATGTTATATAAATGTTGGGTATTATAGTTAAAATTGCGCTACAATAGCGTCCATAGACGTAAGAAAACAACTTGTTAATGTCAACAAGATACTGTCAAGATTGTAGGTACAGAGAGATGTCTAAAATATGATAAGAAATACTAATTTACTATAAGTACTTACCTATTGGCTATTACAATTAATTTACCAAATAGAAATCATTAATAAAAATATATTTTCGTTCTTTGAGTTAATAAGTCAATAAATAATCGATTGTTTCTTATTCTAAAATTCATCTATTTCTTTAACAATTCTTAATTTACTTATAAATATATAGATTTTTACAAACACTTACCGATCATGCTCATGTAATTAGCTTCATTGATGAAGTTTTCAAGACCGTGGAACACACCTCTGCCGGTCGCTGATACTCTTCCGTGAATACCTCCCTGTATAAAAAAAATATTTTATGAAAAATAAGAAACTAAAGGACATTATAAGAAAATACATATTAATATACTTATAATGTAAATATATATTTTGTATAACTCTTATCTCTCGATATAGTGAATGCCATCGATTAAGAATTTATTATACGATGGCAAATGCTGTCGACGTAAACAATGTAATAGTAAAAACATATATTTTTTTCACGTCTAATAAATATATTAAAATTCAATTAATAATAATTTTTTTCTTGTTTGTTTTACCACCATTTTAAGTCTTTAGTCTTTAATCTTTTTTGTACAAAACTAGCAATGTGAAGTGTGTGTGTTGTTAAACATGATCAATGAATGAAATATGTGAAAGGGAATGAATCGAACCAACATTAGATCAAAAATAGTTCTTTTTTTTAAATATATTTTTACTTTGAAATGTATGCCTAAGTAGATAAATACAATGTAAATTAACAATATATTGCGTGTAAGATTTATAGTTCCATAATCTTTAATTTATAACTGTCGATATTACTGACGACATTTATTAAGATTATTAAGGTACTATTATCAGTGAAACAAATGTACTAAAATTAATATAAAGACATATAATAAATAATAATTTCAGCTTACCTGATTGATAGGCTTGCCGGTGACGCAAGCATGAGCGTTGATGTCTTGAAAGCCGACGGTCTTGGCGTAAGTGTCCGCGATCCAAGACATCTCGCGTTCTCCAGTACCCATATCTGGGGCAGGCACGTCCACACCAGGCCCTGTAGAGTAAGATGGAAAATTATATTCTATTCTACATTGTATTTTATAACAATCTTTCCTACATATATGTAGTAGTATAAATTGTCAATTCGAAAAAGTCGCTGTATCCCACGTGTAGCAGGGAGCCCAGTGTTAAGAGATAAGACACTCCGCTTTCCATTTTCAGCTAGCGAGCGGCCTTGAGTGGCGAAACTTAACGACGCGCTTTGCCTGGATGATTAAATAATATATTTAATTTTCTCGAATGGGAATCGAATCCACAACCCGTGGCGATTGCAGTCACGCGCTCGTGTGCTGCAACTGACTGGGTGCATTACATTGCTATTTTTTTCACTGAAAATATTTTAACTTTATCAACAATCAAATTTATTATGCAGTTCAAATTAGTTTCGACTGTCATTTAACAATAAGTGTGACTGCAAAAAAAATATAGTACTGTTTTATGTGGTATTCACAAAATAACCGCGAAGTAGAAATTTATTATTACAGTCAACTGTTACAAGAAAGGAAAAACAAAATTTGTATATTATAAGAATGTTATAAAATGTTATTAGCGGACTTGGGCGACTATACGAATATTTATCAAATATATTTATGAAAAAAATTTAGTTTCGGGGGTGAATTCTAATAAACCATGAAACACGTGTTCAATGGAATATTTATTGAAAGAGTCTAAATTTCAAATTTTATAAAAATCGGTAACGATTTAAAGATTTTTCCATACCAACTTTCAACCCCTATTTCATTCCTTTAGGGTTAAAATCTTTCAAAATACCTTCATAGTGAATATTTACTACTAAAATTAAACAGAATTTTTGTAAAAAACAATTATATATTTAAATTAATGACGATATAAGAAAAAAAATAATTTGTTTAGTTTAAAATTTCAATTAACATCACAGACATGGGGTTAGATTACATAAAATTGCTACCTCAACTCATTATAATTCACACTAACCGCAAAAACTATTACGTTGGCAAAATTACAAAGTACATGTCTAAGTATGAGTCATTACAACATGCTCTTAGAAAACTTACGCCCACTGATATTTTGTTATAGAAATATTTTCTATAGCTTCAAATTTCAATAGTAGTGTAATGTTATTCTTTAGTAATTAAATCGAGGCCAGTCGTGAACTCGTGAGGCAGGGCCACAAGTGTGTCTGTAAACGCTACAGGTTCCCGCTTGAGGAATTGAAATATTAAAATTTTCATTTCTTTGTGTTAAATGTGATGTTAACCTTTAACTATGGACGTGATTTTTTTATAACACACATATGGACGTCGGGTCTGTCAGACCAGTGTATTTATTGGTTGTATTCCGTCTGTTTTTTAAAGGAAGAAGACAATTTTATGTTTTAGTTTACATAAATAGCCTCTAATCAAACAAAATCAATATAAATAAAATCGCTTTTTATTAAACTTTACGCATCACAACGATTTAAGTAACTTAGAGTCACAATTTCAGTCTTTGGCCACATGGGATGACTCTTAAGAAAATAATACTATAAAAAAAAGACAGATAATAAAATAAATATTTTTTTTACAAAATATAAAGTCTAACAATTAAAAAAATTAAGTTAATTACATCTTATGTTATAAAATAAAAATTTTGACAACACCTCAAGATAAGGTACTATTGAACATCGATACACAATGGCTTTTAACATTGTAAGCTAACAGGACGATTGCAGTCAACATAAGTATGTGTTTTCTTTCTATATATCTTTTGGGGGCAAAGTATACATATTTTTCAAGAACCGAAAACTATTTTTTTAGCTTCATGTTCAATAAATGATAGATCAGATCGCGAAACGCGAATCAAAGTCATTCTCAATTCTTAGACTAGTTTAGTATACGAAACGCGTCTTTTTATTTGATAAAGTGCTATTTTCTTTATAAAATGTCGTCGTCCAATTCTTTTGTTTGATGTTGATTATAAAGTACCGATATATTTGTCCCTGACGTGCTTGGTCGACCATTTTTTTCCATTTTATCATAAAAACTAAAAAAATTGAATCTTTTTTTTAAGGTAAATAATATTTATATTACTAAAATATATAACAAATAATGCACAATAATATATGATATATAACAATATAAACATTTGAATACAAATAATACAGTAAAAATATTAAAGTATATTTTGTAATATTATAAAAATGTATGGTGTTTTGAAATCACTATGTATGGAAAACATGGACGTCGGGTCTGACAGACCCAAGTCCCTTTTAGAAAGTTAAATACTCATGTGTTTTGAACCCAGAGACACAACCACTGCTATCTACATTCATTTTGTCATTAATACGAAAGGTACTGAGCGACTCAGTGGCGGAGGTCACCGAGAAGTGGCCGATTTGTAGAATTCGTAGACCCTCATGGGTCTGTCAGACCCGACGTCCATACTTAAAGGTTAAGGGAGAAACGCGGCGTTGAGTTTCACCACTCAATACGCAATGCCTTTGGAATTCGGCAGAAAGTGGGGAGCGGAGTGTCTTAACTCTAGGCTCCCTCTGCCTACCTCGCTCCATGCGGGATACAGCCTTAAGCTTAAAAAATGTATAAAAAAAAGAGAATTATTACGCAAGATATGCAGAATATAATAACACTATTGTAGTTAGATGGAAAATATCAACAAGTAAGTAACTATTATTTAAATAACACGTGCAAATTACTCCAAGTCCATAAATTAAATATCGATCGAGGTTTTGTAAAGTCAAAGCGTGTAAATTCAATTAGTCTCATTGAAATTTGAAATTATTAATTAAACTACTTATTCCATCAACGCTATCATTTTAGCAAAAATCCATAAACTTGTTAATTGTAAGATATCAGCTACCACTTATTAGAATGTAATTTCCTACGAATGTTAATTATTAGATAAGAGACCAGAAATTGACTGTTAATAAGCAATTTACTACACTCTAAGCAATTTCCAGCGAACGGTTATTGACTGTAGGGAATGTTTTCATCAAACTCCAATTAGGTTGTCATAACCATACCTAGAAATCAAAATCGTGATCGAAGATACATAAGACAAAAGATTAGAGGTCGTCGTGGTGCAGCGGCACAAGGGTGTGACTGCAACGCGACGGTTGTGGGTTCGATCCCCACTCGTGGAAGTGAAATATTTATTCTATTTCTTCTCTCTGATGTCGACGCTAAGCACGGCGTTGAGTTCTGCTACTCAACACGCAATGCCTCCAGAATTCGGTAGAATGTGGGGAACGAAGTGTCTTAACACTAGGTTCCCTCTGGCTACCCTGCTATGTGTCGTATACAGCGTGAAGCTGATTTATAAGACAAAATGTTATTGGTGGCATTTAATAACGTAATAGAACTACAAACAATATTTTTTAAAATTATAGCCCGTCTATATGTGCGTTTGTTCACCTTAATCTGAGAATCGGCTTTTTCTAGCAGACATTTAGTGTTTGTTTTACTTCAATAGCTTTATACATATAAAAGGTTAGAATATACCATTTTAAAAAACGTTTTTCGGCAACATTGTTATAAATAATTATTTTATTGATGTGGCTACAATTTTAATTTCCAATGTACGTATATTGTTGTTTAAGTGGGCGAAGCCGCGAGAGGGTTGATAATATAAATAAAATATTACAAAATAAAAAAATAAAAACGAGTAGAGCCTAGCTAGATGCTCTAGAGCATAATATTTACATATACACATGAAAATAAATAAATATGTACATATTTATTTTAACAGTATCGTTTTAAGTCGTGATATTGCAATTGATATAGTAAACATAAATATGTATGTACATGTCGTAGCTTAGTTATACTTGAGCTAACAATAAAAATACAACGATAAGTATAGAATAAATTATTTTTATGAGAATAATGAAATTACAACTATTTCAATGTTTTTAACTAAGCCTTGTAGAAATGTTTATTTCTATAAAATCTAAAATTGTTAGAATACTGTCTCGAACCATACTAAATTTAAATTAGTTCCGTGCTTTTTTTAGAAACTAGCAAAACACGTTTATTAAAGTATTGGATCATTTTCAAGGGTATTTTGTTGTAGTAATAGCTATTAAAGAGAGACAGCTTTATAAAATAATGTCAAATAATATATTATTATAATAATAGGGCATCTGGACACCCTTGGAGAATTGCAGAAGAAAAAAAAATGGATAAATATCAGCTTTTAGGTACATACTTAAAAACCAGTGTTGCTATAATAATTAACGGCAAATTTATAAATAATTCAAAATGTCTTACCAATAAATCCCTTTTTGGCCAATTCCAAAGTGAATCGTCTCGTGATCTTCTCGAGCTCGTGCTCAGAGTACTCCTTAGGATTGATCTTGATACCGGCCTTGGCGCCGCCGAAGGGCACGTCCACGCACGCACACTTGAAGGTCATTAAGGCTGACAAAGCTTTTACTTCGTCTCTTGTCACGTCGGTTGAGAATCGAATACCTGTTGAAAGGAAGAAAAAACATTTAACGCGTAGCTATGTGAAAATTACATTGATATTTCTTTCTTTTCAACCCGCCATTTCTTATTTTTACTAGGGTAAGAAAACTTGGCGTTTTGTCCTTTGAAGTTCACATAATGACCAACAATAAACAAATTACGTAAGAATTTTAATCGAATGTCGTAGCGATATATTTATATTGTAATATACAAATGAGAAGCCATTGCATATTGTGCTCCTATTAAAAAAAAAACTGCGTAGATCTTCTGCACACGTATAGTTTAATCAGGTGTAATATTTGTTACGTACATATTATTGTAATAAATTAAGGATAAGTTTTAATGAGCACATATTCTTAATATTAATAAATATTTTATTTAAAAAAATATTTGATGAATATTATGTTTCGTTGGATTTTGTATATTTAATCAATAAAAATATTAATAAAGAAGCGAAAAAGAAAGTTAAATTGCGAAATAAATTCATTATTTAATTTCATACATTGCAATTTCTAATTTATTATTTTATAATTTATGAAGATGTACACAGTTCTCATCGTAAATATTTACCAAATGTAGTTGTCCTTGGTGCAGGAATTATACATAAGTGTTCTAAGTTAGAATCCTAACAACTTTTTGCATTCATTTCTTCATTTAATGTTTTTAAACTTTTACAATATTCATTTGTATTTGCTTTTATTATATTTTTAACTAGCGGACGCGCGCAGCTTCGCTTGCGTATTTAAGGGTGAATTCTTATAAACCAAGAAACATGTGTTTAATGAAATATGTTTAAGAGTCTAAAAGAGTCGGTGGTTTAAGAGTCGGTGGCGATTTAAAGATTTTTCCATACAAACTTTCAACTCCTTATTTGCACCCTTAGGGGGTGAATTCTATAAAACCATGAAACACATATTCAATTAAATATTTTTAAGAGTCTAAATTTCAAATTTTATAATAATCGGTGGCGTTTTAAAGATATTTCCATACAAACTTTCAACCCCTTATTTGCACCCTTAGGGGGAGAATTCAAGAAAACCATGAAACACGTGTTCAAGTAAATACTTTTAAGAGTCTGAATTTCAAATTTTATAAAAATCGGTGCCGATTTAAAACTTTTTCCATACAAAGTTTCAACCCCTATTTCCTCCCTTTAGGGTTAAAGTTTTTCAAAATCCCTTCTTAGTGGATGTCCAGATAACGAAAGTAAATATCTGTCCAAATTACACGTTTCTACTATTAGCGGTTACGGCTGTGCGTGCGTCTTACCTCAGTCAGTGAGGACAAGTCCTTTTATATATATAGATAATAAAACGAAAGTTGTTTAAAATCATACACGAGGATAAATTTATATTGCAAATTTTTTTTGGAGGATTTGACTAAATTGCAGCTTTGCATTCTCGCGCTATACACGATAATTTATAGAAATTGAGGTATGAAAGTTAACTTATTTTAAAAATCAAAGAAGCTAAAATTCTTTTAGCTATGCAACGTCTACTATTAAAGAAAATGCTTAGGAAATTACAACGATGCATTAGGTAGGATAAATGTTGGGTGGTAGATTTTATTAAATATTTTTTATCTACGCTACCAATGCTCAAATAAATGTGACTAAAAACATACCTACTTACAATTTAAATAGTCGATGACGTCACTATCAATTCAGATGTTTATAGAAGCTTATCAAACCAATCATTCTCAATTTCCTTTCACTCGATTGATAAAAGTATTTTTTATTTTGATAAGGCATATCCTAAGTATTATTATCATATCTAAACATAGCAACAGATTGGTGATGTCATACAGACGTTTTGCAACGTGACCGCTAAGCTGAGAGCTAAATAGGTCTAGTTTACTCATTCATTTTGTGCTTTATTCTTTGCTAAATTCTTGGCAAATATATTGTGTTAGTTTTTAGTATATTATATAAGGTAACAATTGGATTTAAGCTGGTTGTATAACGTTGTGACGCCCCCGACTACGTCATAGCCGCGCCTCCTGTTACCATCGGCCCACTGTAAACACTACGTGGGTTTTATCTACTTACTCTGTTTAAGCCAATCAACACTGCTATTTTTATGTGAAATAAAATAAAAAAAATATCAAGTGACAAGTACTATATGAAATTTACAATTTTATTGTTATTTACAGTTTTTGAAAATAAATAAGTAGATATATATAATACTAGCGGCCCGCCCGCGGCTTCGCCAGCGTGAACTATATTAGTAAGTGACCATGCAAGATTTGAGACTCCTAGCATTTCTAGTAACGAAGTTTCATACAAACTTTCAACCCCAAAAACAACCCCTTAGAAGTCGAATATTGCAAATTCGCGTCTTAGCGAGCACCTACGTCCTTTAAATAACTCCTATGCAAAATTTGACATTCCTAGCACATGTAGTTTCTGAGATTTCGTGATGAGTGAGTAACCTTTCGATTATATATATATATAGGAGAAGATTATAGTTGAAAAATCATGTGACTTATGTTAAATATGTTTTACGGTCCTAGACGTCTTTCATGTTGATAAAATAGTTTTTCTCGTTAGCGGTCATAAAACACGAGCGCGGATGTGAGCAATTGTTTCGTTTATTGCATAAATTAATCTTTTAAATGTTTAAATGAAGCACAATAATATGTTTTTTTAAAGTTTCCAAGTTTTCCTTGGAATATTTTAAATCATATTATAATCCTACCTTACAATAATATATTCGGTCATTAAAATGGAACCCAAAATTTTTAGAAATGTGTCTTTTATTTTTCTACAAAGCATGATAAATATATTTTAGAAGTTCACGCTCCATATATTTTATTTTAATATCCAACGAAAACCAAAATTATATAACAAAATGCAATATCAAAAACAAAAGAATTGAAATGTAAACTGAAGCCTTGCAAGCTGTTGATCCTATAAATCTCTACATACAATAAACTATAACAATGTTTAAGCAACCTTTGTTAATCCCAATACATTTTTGGGAATTAAAAATTCTTTTTATTCTTCTTTTTTCTCTACTTCTTATTTCTTTTTGTTAAGTTTCAAATGTACGTCATCAACAGGCTGTATATCACGAACTTTTATAAATTGAACAGTAGAAATTTTCACAATTGGTGTGTTTCTGTTGTTACACAATAAATACTAAAAACGGAAAAAAATAAATATTTAAGGGGCTCCCATCCAACAAACCAGATTTTTTGGGGTTTTTAAGTAATGCTACGGAAATATCGCTCGAAAACGGCTCGACCTTGGCCAGTGTTTAATATTTAATTTGGTAATTTAAATAAAATACATGTCACTATCTATAATTATTTAAATTTTCTTACATATTTGTATGGGGTAATTATCTATGGATCATTGGTTAAAAAAAACATAGGATTATAAGACAGGTACAATTTGTTATTCAATTTATATTATGTTTTGTTATACGATTAAAAATTTTAATTGAACATATTTTTAAAAATACACAAATAGCTTATTGCCAAATCATTATTTCGTGTGTTTTAATAATTAAGGCTCTGGTTATCCACAAAATATTATAATTTAAGTATTTTTATTATCTATGTTATATAAGTAAAACATAATAACTAATAACCAATCACGACGGTAAATACGAAAGAAATGATCATAATTTAGTTATTACTAAGAAAATGTATCAGCGACGATTTTTAGGAATTAAAGCAAAAAATATTGTAATCTAGTCCATGATTTGTAATTCAACCAAAATTTATGCTAAAAATATATATGCGAATATATATTTTTATATTCTATGCGAAAAATATGGAACAAAATATTATTTAAAATAGTTTTTCAAGTCATAATATCAATCAATCTTTATATAGCTATAAGTAGCTATTTGTGACTAATCCAATAAGTTTTTTAGTGTGGGCAATGGCTTTTTTTTAAAAAAAAGTCCTATCGAATTTTGTTCTAAAATTATTCTTGTATCATATAAAATTGAAAAATCTTTTAGATCCTTGTAAGAAAAGTCCGTACTCTAATGCAATCTGTTATCTATTTATCTTAACAATTTTGCCAGGTTTGTTTATTCAGAATAATCTACTTAGTCTAACACTAATTGCTAGACGGAGGTCGCAGATTCTACAACTAAGCCATATGCTAGCATGACTTCTAAAATTAGGTAATACCTAGTTATTAATTTTTACGATAGAAATTATATATTACAATGTATAATTTGTCAGTTTAATTATACTTTTTTCTATGTCTACATCGGGACTTAATAATCATTATAAATTATACGTTTAATTAGAGCAAAAATATCCAGATTCTTACATTTTTTACTTTTCTTTATTGGCAATACGGTAATTTAAGCTTTTTTTGTAGTTTATAATACACCTGCAGGGGGCCAAAGAGGTTATGCTAAAACAGATTTTGGTTATCTACGTAACATTACGGTCGGCGAAATCACGTGTCTTCTGTGCTATAAATAAAAAATCCCCATTAACAATAAGTAAGACAGCGGGATTCGCGGTGATGTAAGTAACGAGGAATGGTTTTAATAATGCCTACCTCCTTTTGTTGGGGTTCTGTGTGAAGAATGCTGTGCCCGATATCCTAAAATCATTTCGTAATCGCCGGAATCACGTCTCAATGGGAATTGGATTTCGATTATGTGGTCACATGGCTGCATAAGTTTGAGGATACCGGCCACCTTCTTCTTTTTCTCTTCAATGGAAACTCTCGATTTCATGTCCTCAACTAATTTGTCTTCGATTACTTGACACGCCCGATGGAAAAAATACTCCACCATGTCAAAAAATCTGGGATTAGCACTGGTCGGTATGTCTTTGAGCCTGTCTGGGATATCATGATTTGCGTAGGTACGGCAACAAACGTTTACTGCTGCAGGCGTGATCCTTAGCATATTATTGACTGCCTCATTTTGGATGGTATTTTTGAGAGGCGGCACAACCGATTTTGCGATATTCTTAAGATGTAACATTTTGTCTGGTTTAAGTACTTAAGTCCGGTGAGGTATCGGGTCGCCCTACGATTAAATCAAAATACACAAATCCACGAATACAATTAACAACCTGCAGAGACGACCCGCCCCGACGGACTGCGAATCGAGCCCGACAACGACTAGCTGACTCCACGAAAGTGATTACAATTTACAAAGTGATCATAGACATTAGACATAGACAGCGACAAATAATCACGAACGCTGATCATGCGGGTGTGCTGTCTCTTTCTAATGCGCAACTTTCATGTACGGAAAAAATGTACAGCTTGTGTGCAATTTCGTTCAATCTTTGTGTACTTTTTTTATTTGTTGTTTAAAAAAATGTAAAGCATATATTCTTTAGTTGAGTTAGCTATAAATATATAAAATATATATGTATAGATTACTATACATATTTTATATAAATAGACATTGAGCTAATACAAAATGCATAGACAATTCTTCATTTGTATTTCTTTATTATAGCTAGAATAGTACACGTAGTGTTACCAGCCCTACTGTTTTTTAGTAGATTGACTGTGTTTGCCTTGCTACTGGTCTTTGGTTGTTTTTTTCGTACTTAACTCTAAAAAAAGCCGCAAAATCGAAAATGTTGACAAAGTTAATAATTTTAATAAAAATAAATTGGTTGGATCTTCTCATTGTAACTTCATTTTCTTTATAAATCTAAATGTAGTTGTATAATTATTGATAAATTATTGTATTTCATTGTTTTCTACTGAATATTTAAGTTCTATTTGCTGGTTTTTATTTATCTAAGGTTGGCAATACTGAGTACACGTTAGTTTTATGAATTTATTTGCCCAGGCCCATAGACAACTGTTTGTTAAATGTTTTACAAATTGTAATGTTATGTTTACAATTTGTCTAATACAAAAATAGATATTACAATGATTTGCATATCATTAAACAAAATGCAACGTAGTTTCTTACTATTCATTTGACCAACAAGCAAGTACCTATCTACTATATAACCAGGTGAGAAATGTCAATTTATTTACATCGTACTCGTGTATTATTTTTACTACATTTAAATTAATGTTTCATTTATAGTTTTACAGATAATTATTTCAAAAATGACCATCCCTAATGATGAAAATCAATTTGCCGAAAAAATTAACATGCTACCAGATGAGCTATTAATTCATATATTCAAATATTTACCTTTGGATAGTATTTTGTCTTGTGAAAATGTGTGCAGACGGTGGCGAAAACTGGCTCTAGATCCAGCTATCTGGAGACGCATTGTTTTAGTATATTCAGGTAAACCAGGTCAAACTGAAGTGAACGAAAAAAATTTAAGCATAATATCATCCCATAAAGACTATATTTATTGTATAAAAATTCAATATGTATATTGTTACTCCACGATAAAGTCTGTGATAGAACAATGTAAGAATTTAATAAGCATAGAACTAGTTATGTGTAGACTAAGTAAAGAATTCGAAGATGACATTGTACAGTGGCCAAAATTAAAAAAGATAAATTTAAAAAATTCTATATTATTAGTAAACAATGTCGATTTATTGATTCAATTTAATTTGTATAAGGAACTGAAATACTTGGCTTTATCTGACTTTGGCCTTCCTACAATTAGTTGTGATAGTTTATTGTGTTGTAATCATTTAAGCCATATTTTTATTGAAAAAATCAAACATTTAGAAATAAGCTTTATGAAGGAGTTGATTATATCTCAAATGAATATATTGGAAACCTTACATATATATGGTGGTGATTCTATTGATGATAATACTTTTAAATTGATGTCTAAATGCCCACTATTAAAAGATTTAGCTGTAATAAGATGTGAAAATTTAACTGATAAAGGTTTAATTTCACTGACATATTTGAAAAGCATTGATCATATACAACTGTGGAATAATACACATTTTACTGAATTAGCACTACTTAAAACTCTTAGTTGCCCTTCAATGATTTCATTAAATAGCTTAAGTCTCTCTAGGATACAAAATATAACTCCTGGTGTAGTTGATATAATATCAGAATATTATAAGAATCTTAAATTTTTAGCTTTATATCAATGTCAAAGAATAATAAATACAGATTATGAGAAACAACTCAAGTCTAAATTTCGAAATATTCAAGTGGTTCTTTATTAATTAAGATTTGTTGTGATGCAGCATCTGACTGACACAGTCTCTGGCTAAAAACGCAAAAGTTGTGGGTATGCTTCCCATTCGGAAAAAAAATATTTTCATTACCTTGCTCTGATAAAATATCATAGCATTTTTTCAATCAATCCAGAAGCAAAGCATGATGTTGAGTTCTGCCACTCAACATGCATTGTCTCGAAAATTATATAGAAATTGAAGTATAGTGACAAACACTACATTTCCTACCTTGCTATATGTGGGACACAGTGTGAAGGCAATAAAAAAATCTATATAAAATTCAAAACGTAAGTGTATTTACAATAAAATGATGGCATTGTAATGTGATATATAGATTTGTAAATAATAACTATATTCCTTGAAGAATTGACATCTGTATTGTACTAAAAACAAAATGTTTATGGGTAACTATTCTGTATAATCATAATCAATTATGATTTTTTTTATTTTAGACTATAGATATATTTCCTGAAACAAAGTACAAATAACAAAAATCATAAATATTTTGGACATTGATCAATCAATTGAATCTATATGTATATGATTTTTAAACTGTACAATGAAATCTCAACTAATTAATTGAAATATTGTAACTAACATGTATATTATCATATAAGTTTAATGTTTATAAAAATATACTTCTACCTCACTTTTTACTTGAGACTGCTTGTCACTATAACCCATTTGTGTCTCCTAATTTGAAAAGACAAAAGTAAAAGTTTAAAATACCTAAAGCTAATAGACTATTTAAATTCTTGATTAAATATAGTTTAATCAGATGATTATTTTGAAATTTTCATCTAAAATAGTGTAAAAATCTATCAACTTATTTAAAAAATCACACAACTTTTAATTAAGCTTTTTAAGTAGCAAAATATTTAAAACAAACGCCAGTCAGAAAATAAAACTAATTGAAGTTTTCATATTATTGAACAGTATGTCATATTTTTTAAAAGTACATTCTATAATCCCAAAAAAAGAAACAGACGAATTGATAACCTTTTCTTACAGAAGTCTGTTAAAGACAATAACATTAAATAACATACATCCTTTACATCCTTTTTGGTGTAGTACAGGAACAAAGATAATAATTATTACAAAAACTTAAACTAATACAGTCTAAAAACATTAATTAATAAAAATGATATAAGAATTTTCGAACTCTATTCAATATTTACAATAAACTCAGTGTATATTATGTGAAGCCCGGTGGCTTTACCTCGCGTTTACAGGCAGTGGCTGTGCACCGGCACAGCCACTGACTGTAAACGCGAGGGTTGTGGGTTCGATTCCTATTTGGAGGAATGAAATATTTTCATTTTGTCTCTGGTAACAAGAACAACTCAAGTGTGACCTTGAGTTACACAACTCGGCAATGTCTCGAAAATTGGGCAGCAAATGAGGAATAATGTCATTACATTAGGTTCCCTTTGCCTACCTTCCCATATGCGCATACAGATACAGCATGCACCTATAAGAAAACTTCTATAGTTATGTTTGTGTATGTATTTTACTGAAAGTAAAGCGTTGATTTAGTCACCCAGCCTATTCATCATTAATCAAGTAATCATACTTGTGTTAAAATATTTCTATCAATATATATATTATGTAAAATCAGTTGTTGAAATATTCTCTATTTTATTTTCTTTTTTCAAATTTATTTTTCATATTGTCTATTTAAACACCATTTACTAACAGGTAAAAATGTAATTGAAGAGTTTTAAGAATTAAAATTTCATTAAATATAAACAGTACAGCTAAGTCTAAAAACTGATATCCTTTACATCTTAATTTTAAATCGATAGAAGAGACATAAACAGACGACATACGTTCATTATTTTTGTTTCAATATATCTTTTCTTATATCTTTTTTTTTATAAAATTATATTTGTAGCTCACTTAACCCATACTTTTACATGTTAATCTACAATCGTGAAATTGGTAAGAAACTTTAAAACAATGAAAACAACATATTTAAAATTATATTGGTGAACCAATTCATTTGCTGATTTGATAATTTAAATAAGCGTTGTGGAAAAGACCAGCTACAGGCCTTGACATATGGAGTTATAAGTGACACCAAGGTAGAATGCTATATTAAAATTTCATAACAAATAATAAAATAATTCAAGTAATGTTAGATACTTTATTCTTTTTTATTTCTTTGTAGACCTGGGTAACTTATATAATAAAGGTATAAAATATAAATAAAATAATGTTATTTTTACATACTAATCTAAAATGAATATTTTTTTATTATTTTATCTTAAAAATAATATCTAGTGATATTTATTATTCCATGTGATGTAAAAGGTGAATGTATTACACAAAAGAAAATGACTATAATAGGATAGCCCTATTTTGATAGTATGTATGTCATCGTAAGATTATAAATACAGTTCATATTTTTTATGTGACGTTGTAAAGTAACGAAAAATTGTAAACTCTTTAAAGTTTAAATTTTAAACTCTTTTGGGTTGTGATCACAGGGCTAAGAATCTAAAAAGGTGACATATCAGTTTCAGTCAGTTTTGCCATACAATTCGTAATTTCTTGAAGGTTAGCGGTATAGTGGTGAACACATTGTCTCAACGCTAGGTTCATTTTGTCTATCCTGCTATATGCGAGATATAGCATGAAGCGCTGATATATGCGAAGTCAGTTTTTAATTTTATAAAAGTAAGTTAAGACAAGCCGATGCATAGATGATACATACAAAGTAAGAAGGGCAATACTATGTTGACAAAACATTTAATTGGCATCAAAATGGTGATAAACAATATAGAAATATAGAAAACATATTTATTGTACAGTAGTAAGTAAAACTTTATGTAAAAAAGTGATTTCCCTAATGTTAAAAACTATCTTGCAGCATATTATAAATTAATTGAAATTTTATAAAAAAAACCTTTAAAATTGCATAATTTGGATCCACATATAAGCAAAAGTAAGATCAATTTTTTTTTAATAGAAAATAAGGTCATCGGGGCACAGCGGTACAGTGGCTGACTGTAAGAGTGGTTGCAGATTCGATTCTTCCTTGGGGCATTTTTATTTTCATTCCTCTTTAAATTTCTTTCTAAAAAACACACATCGTTAAGTACCGCCAGATAACATGCAATGTCCCTAATATTGGGCGGAATTCGTAGTAAATTCACACGAAAATAAAAAAAATATCCTTAAGGTTTATCATCTAAGTGTAAAAATAACACGTTTTATAAATAGAACTATATACATATAGTTAAACAAATCAATCATCGCTTCCTGCCTCTCATAAATTGTAATGCCTTCGCCATTAATGGGGCTTTCTTAGGTTTAAAAGACGAAGACGAGGTGGTGACCGGCATGGGGGCCGCCCTGCCCCCTTTGAGTACGTTGGGAGCTGCCGCTAGGGATGCCACTCGCGCTGCGGGACTGGCAGTCGCTGCGAATGCTGTACCGTGCTGAGCCTAGTATAAAATACAAAGAAATGAATATAATTACTGGTGGTGAGTGTCGAGATATTGTTTGTTGAGTGGCGAAACTCAACAAACAATATCGAATATATAAATATAAAATATAAATGGTGTAAATTATTTTTATTTCTCAATAGTGAAGAAATAAAAATAATTTACACCTTCGAGTGCGAGTCGTATTCATATATCTATTGAGGGCTCCTACGTATAAAAGGATACGTTAATAAGATCAAAACTTATAGAGACAGTTTTTTCGCTAGAGTTATGGAAGTTTAAAAAGTAAATACTTACTTGTTTCTTAAGTACATTCCGTGGTGGTTTGACAACGGAGTCAACGTACGCCATTTTAGTTTGTTTAATAGGAGCTTTCTTTGCCTCCTGAGCTATTTTAATATTAGCAGTCAGTGATCTCAGCTTTATTTCCTGTTCTTCTTGACAGCGCTGGAAATACAAATAAGTTGTTTATTTATAAATTAAATATTAATTTTAGTCCTTATATTTGCTTTAAATTATTTTTAATTAGTGCTTAAATTATTTTTAGAGTGATAGAACTGTACACCACTCTGAGCCACCACCCCGATTGGAGATTGAATTTTTCCACAAACATTACATTTGCAGTTGCACATTTCCACTGTTCGACAACATCCTCCATTAATTATTTTTTTGATCATAAATTTATGCGTAAAACAAATGTAAGATCAAAAAAATAAAATAATACATTAAAACCTTGCACTACTTACTGTAAATATAATGGTTGTGGATTTGATCCTCAAACGACGAAAAGAATTATTTTCATTTCCCCTCTCTGGTGACCAGATAAACCGCCGCGTTGAGTTACGTCGCTCAAAACGTATGTAATATGTTTCGAAAGTTGGGCGGTAAGTGCGGAATGAAGATAATTTTTGCGTTGCACGTGAAGCTGAAATTAAAAAGGAAAAAAAAACACCTTACCATATACATTTCACGCCAAGTTTCCATTTCCTGTCTCTTCTTGTTCCTAAAGTTCTTTTCACAAAATTTTTGCCACAAATGGTCGGTGTCCTCCATTAAATAAGGATTGTAGTGTTCCAATACAAATAATTGTTGTGGTGTCGCTTTGTCCACTATGGGTTTTAGTATTTCATATGGAACTCCTCCTGTGTACTCGAGAGCTAGAATAAAATGTATAAAAATTTGTAAGTTTTTCTGTATTAATAAATATATTCTCTACATATATGATCTGTATCATATGACTTTGGGTTTGGTCGAATAATTGAAATAACCAAATGGGGAGGACCAGTCTTGGATTAGACGAGAGTACAAAGAAGAGATCTATTTAAAAAATAATTAACCTTAAATGAGAAAAATAACACTTGCATAATTTAATACTATATCATTAATGTAAATATGTATTATATATGTAAATTTAAACACTACAATAACATGTATCAATTTTTTAACAAAACAGTCAATTGTAAACTTACCATCAATATGTTCTTGTAGTACCTGCACACACATTTCATATAATGTAGTAATTTTTCCAAATACTTTGTTACCGGAGTATACTTTAGTTCTGAAATTTAATATAATTTGTAATGAAGTAAATCATTACAAAATAATAGTAATAAAATAATTATAAAAGGCTTTTTTTTATTTAGTCATTAAGATACCAGTAAAATATTTTTGTTTTACAATAAAATATTATGACAATTTTGTTTTATAACATTTAAAAATAACATTTTGGTCAAGTTGCTATCGAATCTGGTAGGCAAATTTATTAATACCTTATAATTTTACATTATTCATATGCTAAGGGAAGGAAAATGTTTAGAAACAAACAAAAAATATTTTGTTTCTAATTAACTCAAGGAAATAAATCAAAATTTATTTACAAAGGAAAATGTTTAAATATCTACAGTCTATAACTATAAGTAATCGAGATTTACTCGCTTAGGTAACGGCGGAAGTGTCTTGATGGGAACAGAATGTCTTAACCCTAGTTAGGTGAGGCTATGTTTTTTCAATTCCACAATAGTCTTACCTTTGGTTTTTAGACGATATACCAGCACTTATGGCGTCTTCATCAGTAAAATGAGGTAGGAACTTGGGCGGCGGTCGAGGTCGATAGTTCGGATTAATTTCAGGTAAAGATGTTATCTCTAACATCGGCAATGGCGCTAGTTTAGCTGTGGGCGCTAGTAATGAAGCCGGACTTAACTGTAAATAAAATAAATGATTATTAAAAATACACGCTGAAAAATATATTTTAGTTAGGGTGTTTGAAAATATTTTAGGCGATGGAAATATAGTAATGTCATTAGATTTGAACGCAAATAGTGGCAGAGTAGAAGGTTAAGACCACTCCTTAGATTTTCCGACAATTTTTCTATAAAATTGTGTATTTAGTGGCACAACAAAAAGCCCTTGGTTCTTTACCAGAATGAGGAAAATAAAATTACCCTCGAATGGGAAACGAACCCATTACAGTGCGCTCGACTGCGCCACGACGGCCTCAAATTTAAGCATGTATGTAAATATTCAAGGTAATCCGACGCCAAAAGTAGGTCGAAGTATTGTTACAAGATTCTCTTAGCCTTATTAAATTTTAAATATATAAATACAGATGATAATAATAAAAGACTAAACATAATTTTATTATACACATTTTAAATAAATAATAAATAATTGAAATAACAAAATGGTAAGTCGAGGCCGTCGTGGCGCAGTGGCACAAGGGTGTGACTGTAACGCGACGTTTGTGGGTTCATTCTCCGCTCGAGGGAACGAAATATTTATTTACATTATATTTTCATTTCTTCGCTTTAGTGTCATCACTCAACACGCAATGCCTCCGGAATTTGGCGATACAGCGTGCAAAATAAATGTAGGTCTTTAAAATTAAAATGTTATTAGATCACGAAAATAATTCAGATGACAAAATAATTGTGTATCACAAGTGGGGAAAACCATGAGCGATTCGTTAGTAATAAATATATTTTATAAAAGTAGTTAACATTCACTCACATCATCATTTGGTGACATAGTGTTATCTTTAGAAAAAGGTTTTTTCTTAGGTTTTGCTGGACTGATCATACCTAGTGCTTCTGCAAAACTTGCACCTGTAAGATATATTTTTATAAGACATTCGTGTTTCACAATCTATACTAATAATATAAAGCTGAAGAGAGAGAGAGAGAGAGAGAGAGATAAAAAACTCTAAGTAAAATTACTCAATATTTCAATGCAATATTACATGTAAACATCATATTCTGGGTTAATTCAAATAAAGCAGGATACAGTGTAAACTAAGAAAAATAAAAAAATAAACTAACCGGAGCCACAGTCGATGCCATCATCATCATCATCTTCGCTGTGTTTCTTCTTTGGTTCCTCATTCTTAGACTTACTACTAGAACTTGATTTATGTTTACTTTTCTTATTATTTTTATCATTATCACTATCTGACTTTCTTTTATCATCTTTCTTTTCACTATCTTTTGACGAATGTTTCCTTTCACTCTTATTGTAATCTTTTTCTCTAGAGGAACTTTTGTCTTTTGATTTTTCTTTACTAGAAGAACTATGCTTATCTTTACTGCTACTACTACTAATTTCTTTTGACTTGTGTTTCTCATTATTTTCTTTTTCTGATAGATGTTTGTGTTTATCTTTATCTAATTTGCTTGAACTCTTTTCTGAACTAGAACTTTTGTGTGAATGAGTTGAACTTTTTTCTGAATGACTCTTATGTTTTTCAGCACTGATTGATTTATGTTTGTCTGTATGACTACTACTAGATTTATGTTTATCAGCACTAATGCTGGACTTATGTTTTTCAATACTACTACTACTACCTTTTTGCTTCTCTAAACTTTCACTAGATCTATGTTTATCTGAGCTGGTTTTATGTTTGTCTGTATGTTTGTTTGATTCCTTCTTATCTTCCAACCTTTGTTCTTTCTCTTTCTTTTCATAACTCCTCTCATGCTCTTTGGAATTTTTATGTGTGTGGGACTGTGATTTATCCTTTGATTTGTCAGACGAATGTCTTTCTTCTGGGTATTCACTTTGTTTGTCTTTCGATGTTTTTGTATGACTTTCGTGCTTATATTTATCTTTACTACTAGTTGAATGACTTGATGATCTATGATTTTCTACTTTCTCATCTTTTTCCAGTTTTCGTTTTGTATCTGGTTTCCTTTCTTCTTCAGAAGTAAGTGAGTTTTCGCTTTCACTGTCACTTTGTGAACTATCGTCGTGGCTGTCTTCACTTTCTACAGGCTCAGATTTTATTTTGGTTTCCGTTTTTATCTTGTAGCCATTATCTTTTGCACTTGAGTATTTAGATTTTTTTGTATCAGGTTCCTCTTCCTACCGAGAAAATAAACATAATATTTAAACTAAAATAATTTCTTTTATAAGGATTTTGGGATTTACTTACATTCGGTATATGTTTTCTGCACAACCAAGTTTTTAAATAATTTAGTAACAGTAGTAATTTGGGCCATAGTGGCAGTCTAATTGTAAACAAGATTCCCAATTCATTCTCTCAATGATTCCCAATTGGAAGAATGAATTATATTCGTTTTCTCAATCTCAACACAGAACTGTATTGTATTCTGCTACTTAACAAGCAATTATGAATTTATGTAGAAACAAGAGAATGGAGTGTTTTTATATATTGTGGATACAATTTCCATTTAAGATAATATAATTTATCATTTTCTCATTCTGGTAAGAAAAGAAAGCACAGCATTGAGTTCCACCAGTCAATACACAATATCTCAAAAATTTAAGAATGGATTGTCTTAATATTAGATTTAAATATATGAATTTACCTCACTACTTTGATATTTTCGCTTATGGACATAATCTCCATTTGTATGTTTATGTGATTTATCTTCAGGGTTTTGTGATCTGTCCAACTTCTCATGTCTGTTATGTTTACTCCTGGACTCACTTGAGTAGTTGTCGTAACTTTTTTCATTTTCATGTCCATTGTGATCAGTAGCTAGCAAATAATGCTCATATTAAAAGGAATATTGTCATGGCACAGCCGCACAGCATGTGATTGTTAATATGAATTATTTTCATTTCCTCACTCTGGTAGCAAAACTGATGATGAGAAAGCTGGTGTAGATATCCACACCTCAATACACAATATCTTGACATTTGGGTGGGATGAAGGCAATGGTGTGTCCTAATAGTAGGTTTCCTCTGCCTACCCTGCTATATACGGAATTCAGCATGAAGCTAAAAAAATTGAAATATAAAAAAAATATTTTTATTGTTCAACCTTATAGTTACATATACATAAATAGCATGCACAAAACGAAATATATTTTGGTTAACTAAAATTTTGTTTTATGCTCACAATCAGTATTGTGATCTTCTTGGTCACTTTCTTCAGCTGCTACCATCATTTTCCATTTGTAAACAAGGGCTCGGGCCGCTTGGCCCACATCTCCTGCTTCTTTTCGTAAGGCATTTACAGTTCTACCTACACCTGTCTCTTGTAAATGTTGGACTTTAACATCCAGGTTGTATAATTTGTCAATACATTTTAAAATCTGAAATTTGACAATAATAATGAAATAGAAAAAATAATGATTTAAGATTACAACTTTTAGTGAGCGTGAGGCTACTTTTTCTTTGTTATTGAGCTAAGTGGGCTTATTGAATCGTGCAAAGTATAATGGAAGATAAAATTGACATAAGAAAAAGGATGACACGAATTTTATTGTTTACAATAGGGATTTCTACCAAACTATATGGTATATCGTAATAAAAATATTTAAACAATAGTTTGCTAAAATATTTTTTAACTTTTGTGTGCAAATAATAAATATCTTATTAAAAAGTGATATATTTTCTTGAAACATATTAGATATTTTAGTATAAAAATATTAATTAACGACTTCTTGTCTTTGCTATAAGGTAATAATACGTATTAATCTTTTGTTAGCCTACAAGTAATTATCCTTTTCAAATATATTTGTGGTGCAGATTTTATTATTAAATTACATATCGGAGGATTCGCAAACATCATTCAGCACATTAAACTCACAACTTACCTTTTGTTCATCATTCGCATATTTTTCAATAGAACGTTGGTAATGTTTAACTAAATCCAAGACAGACGCCATACCACTACACTTAAAAAGCAGTATGTTGATTTTTGTGATCAGAAAATAAGTGCCAGCTGGTAAACGGGCACCATTTTTGTCACACACATGTATGTGACGTATAAAGTTACGAGCCCATTGTGAAGAAACGTTTAGATATTGCTATTTGTATTTGAAATTTTAAAATATTTTATATAATATAAAATATATCATCTGTAATAAAATTATGTAATAAAAACATTTAGTTCCATTTCAATTAATATTGTACTTTAAGTAGGAATTGTATCATTCTTATAATCAAAAATCGCCTGTTACGTAAATATGTTTAATTATGACACCTATATTTGCATCAATAACGAAATATTTTTGTATTCAATTATCTCTTGAAATTAAAAAAGCAATAATCTTTCAAATTTATATCACAGTTTATTTAATAAAATAGTAATAGTTACGTAGTCTATGGTAGGTAATTTTTTAATTTTTTTTTATGGTAGTTAAAATTCTATAAAAATCAGGCAGCGTCATTATTAAATACGGGGAATAAATCGGGGAATAAAAACCCCTTCCTACGCTCTTGGTCATTATGACAATGTCACTGGAACAGTTCATTGAAATGTTAAAGAGCCTAGATGAATCTTCGCGGTATGTCGGTCTCTGTATGAACTTGAGCAAGTATAACGTGTGCGTGCTCTTAAAACTTAATAGGCGTCAGGTGGTATTTTTTGTAATTTTTATTTAGATTATTATTTATTAGCTTCACGCTTTAACCCCCATAGGAGAAAAAAAGAGAGATGCTAGTGTTAAGACATTCCGCTCTACACTTTCAGACGAATACGAGGCACTGTGTGTTGAGATTGGCACGCTCGAAACGCCATATATCAAGAATTCAATTCAATTCAATTCTTTGTGTTGAGTTACGTAACACCGCGTTTCGTCTGTCCAGAGCGGAGAAATAAAAATATGTGTAGATCGAATCCAAAAGTATCTCGCTTACTGTCAGACAGTGTCCCACTGCACTATGATTATTGTATGTAGAGTAGTCCAGTATTATGTCTTAGTCTGGGTGTCCCATATCTCTTGTTTAGTACAATACAAATATAAATATACGAGTACGCTTATGTTTACTTCTCTGATCACCGTAATACAGGTTACATTCAGTTTGGGGTTCATTCAAATAATTTATTTTGGCTTTGCATACCTACTCTTGAATGCTCACTGAAAACAATGTTATATAATATTAGTTTAATTATATATTTTGATTAAACTTAAATAGATTTGTTTACTTCATTATCAATAAGTATATTGACGCAAATATATAATCCAATATTAAATCTATAGGTACTACAACATTGAAAATAATATTAATTTATTCACAAAATTCTATTGACATAGCTTCCGTGAGTACCAAACGTGCTTTCTGTGGACATTCAATTAAATATTAATAATCTAACATTACACTGTTGTCATCTACATGAGTAATGCGACGGCCAATAGGTCAGGGCACAGCCTCCAATTGCCAGCGACATCCGTGACCTTCCTTAACGATTTCTACAGCGTGTTCTTTATTTATCAACTGACACCGCTTCCACTTCGTGCAATTTCATACCCATACGCCTTTTAACTCTTTGAACTTCGGCATCGTTTTTCCTAAATACTCTGTAATTTTGCAGTTATTTAGATTTACGATACCATTCTTCACATAATAACATTGGTACTTTCGTGATTAGTTACATGATATGCCATAAAATATTATTGTTTCTAATGATGTAGTGGAAATGAACGTTCAGGGCTGAGCAATGTGTGTAATATATTACCGGTTAAACATGACAAGGGCAGTTAAGTCAATAGATTATATGGAGTAACTTGCTAAAGGCTATATAACCCACAAAGACTGGCGCCGTCTTCCTACGCATTGTATAGGTTTTCGAATTCGTATTCGTATATAAGTTTCTAGTATTGTTATTGGTGTAAATAACTGATTTCAAATTTCAGTGAACAAGATTGATATTGTATTTATTTACTTTAAATATCTATTATATTTATTTATGTAATGTAATTAAACCTATTTGATTTTAAAATAAATCACTTACTTGGTTATCACCTTGTATTTACATATACTTAAATTATAATACAACTTATTTTCTTACACATACGAATATATTATAATAACTGCATATCGATTCTATATGTGACTGTAGGTATTTTATGTAAACTTTCATGTAAGAACCTGGTTCAAAATTTTTGTAGTTGGTATTGGCTTAATTTTCAATTTTTAAATATTTAACATCATTAGAAAAGTTACATATGCAAAGCTAAACATAGTAAGGAGGCTTATTGCTAGTGTAGAGTGGATATCTATTTTAGAGTAGCAATGAAAATACGCAAACCGTACAGGTATATTTAACTGTTAAAAAAATCTGGGTCTGTCAGTTATCAATAATGGGTTTCTTGATTAATCGATCGAACAAGAGTAAACAGCAAGTGCCTATTACCTACCTTCTTGCTAACACAATATGTATAATTGGATATGTCATATTCTTTATAATTTAATTTGTAGGGGTGCACTAGGTAGGTACCTACCTATAATTTTTTTATAGTTTGGTCATAGATTCGTTTTAAAGCTATTTATAGTAACAAATTATTATTAATAATCGTAAATTTGAATTTACTTATTAACATAGCAAACAGAGCTTACGTACAATACGCCTGCCATTTGATTTTAAAAAAAATTGCTATTATTTTGTTATAGGTACAGTTGCTATTTACCATTTTTATAATTATAGAATACAAAGATAGACTTGTCAACTTAAGACTAAAAAATTAAAAAATAGAACTTTAGTGAAAAATATTAATTTTATTACGCTAATATAAACAAAATACTCCAATAATATAAAATAAAAGGCGAAAGTTGTTGCGCTTGTCACCTGGTGGCGCATCAAAAGGAGATTTACTTGAAAATAACAATATTGCATGTAGGTAAAGTGGTAAACTAGTGAACTTCAAATTGCCTAGTTGTGAATAGTCCACATGTCACTTGCGGTGAAATATGGCTTGGGTAATGCGAACGTAGAAAGCCTCTGCTACAATGGAGTTCCGTACGCAGGGAGATCGTAATCATTTGGGAATCACGCTAACAAGTAAACGTGCACCAACGCTAGCCGGTGTTTATACCGAATTCAGTATAGTGCGGAAGTATGGCCACGGCTAGAACTACAGATCAAGATATTTAGTTGTATGCTAATGGACCCTTACCAGTTACCGTGCGACCACAAACTACCTGATGTGATAATACAGATCAGCACCCTTATGCGAATGATATGGACATCTACATATGTAGATAACGGAGATTGGAGAGAGACAAAGAGACAAGTGGCCGTGTTCACGACTACTGAATGTCTATGTCTCTATAATAAAAATACTTTTATTGTGAGTATATGTAGTTTTATTCTGGTGTTGATAGACATTTCAAAAGGTAATGGGATTATGTAAATAGGAAAGGGTTAAATAAACTGAGTATTCCTGTACTACAACTTTAATTTCCTGGCGCGTGTAAGCTTCGTCGATTCGTATCTGGATTATCATCTTCAGGTTAAGCCTTTTATATATAAAACGCGACTGCTTCACTACTTACTCGATTTATGAGATATCACGCACGCACGCAAAAAGTTACTTAGCTAATTAATAATAATAGCATACAACATTATTTTATTATTTGTACTATATTTTAATATTAATAAGTATAGATTTAATTAGATAAATGTTAATATGGTGGAAATATTATTTTCAATATAAAAATATTTTTGTTCATAATTATATTTTCTGCTCTAATATATTTTAAGGGCACACATATCAACTCTGATGGATGTATCAATCTATAAAATTTTAATTATCCGTTTCATTAATCATTTATTTCATTATAAATGATCTGGTAATGAATAACTGGATGTGAAAGCGGCGTTCTTGAGCTCGAGTGCAGATAATCTGATCAACCGCGCCAAAGCTTCACAGTCCAGAACAAGGGCTTCGTAATGTAACAGTATAATTGCTGATACTCGAGAGATTTATTAATTTATAACCATCTGGAACAGTGCCTTTGCAAATTATAATAAATTAATCTATAGTCTGGTAGTCCATAATGCTAGGAGTTGGAAAGTCGCAGCCTAGATATTAGGTATATACCAATTTGAATACATATTTTTTATCAAGACTTCCTAAATAAACGTTTTGTTTATCTATATAAAAAATGAAAATACTATAGTTATAAAATTAATTTTAAATATAAGAAATAAGCGTAACCAATAGCGTGTGTTATTTGCAGTCAGTACTCCAGTGCATTCACATCCAGCTATTTGGATTAGACGCTAAGATAAGTCCTGATATTTCCTCCATGATCATCCACTCGCGCCTTATTACATCGCCATCAAATTGATCGATGTCCTGTCCGCGATTGAGTTGTATGATTCCTGCAGCAGCTCAGCACTATAATAATAATAGGCTTATGCTATAGTTAATAACTGATTGAACGACTCAACGTATTTTATAATGAATGGAATGAAGACAAGACTAAAATTTACTTATTTATTTTGTAATAAAATTCTCCATCCTCCATTCTCTGCCCGTTGTATCTGCATGTAGCCAGAGAGATGGAGCCTATTGTTACGACATTCCGCACTTTTCGCCGAATTCTGGAGGAATTGCGGGTTGAGTGGTGAAACTCAACACCAGATCGAAGTAATGAAAATGTTGTATATTTTATTTCCTCGAATGCGAATCGAGCTCACAACTTGTCTACAGTTCCGTTTGTTCCACTACGCCACGACTGGTCTCGCTATTGGCCTAATAATTTATTATATAGTTTATTGAACTAAAAAGATTAATATAAATGACTAGACAAACATAATAAGCACAAACCAAATTAGAAAGTACCCAATTTAAAAAATATATTTGTTCATTATTTATTTAACACAGAATGAGATAGGTAAACCACCGCACCGTGCCCATATTTAGGAATGTTGAACATCGTTAGGCTAACATTAGATTTAAGGCCGTAATAGATTTTACTTGCATTTGGAACTCCATCCTCCTCATCCTAGGTACCTAGAAATTCCATGCGAAGTGTAATTTTCCCTCGAGCAGGTTCATTCGTAATTTCCATTACTCGTCCCAGAGGATCGCGACCTACTCTAATTAGCTTAGATGCTTATGATTAAACGGCTCGGTCACGATCCGTCGATTTACTTCAAATCAGCTGCGGTTTTGTGTTGATAAGCTAAACATCCGTCAAGTCTGTTCTTGAGTTATACCTTATATTTGATTGTCTTATCGCAGTGCTTAGGTCAGCTTTGATTGTTAATTAATTGGAGTTTTTGGGATTTTCTGGACCTTAAAAGAAAGAACGGAAAGAATGTTATATTTGTCAAAAAACTTATATTTGCAGTTTAAAAAAAGGATCAGTCGTTTTATAGAACGAACGTAGCAAAATATTCTTAAGTATCCAATTTTCCCGTTGTTTGGAGTTTGTTGGTTAAATAGGCATAGGAACTTACGACTCTAATGCTGGTATTACTCAAGTATGTTCTCTCCAAGTAAAGTATCCAGTTGGCCAATTTGAAATAAGAACCTCTGTTTGTTATCTTGATTTAAACATTTTCTTAATAATATCCAAAATTATATTTATATTGGCAATTATATTATTTTTTGGTGTTGCTTTCCGGAACATAGATGATGGAGAGACGGAGTGACTGACACTTTTTCTTAATTTTTCGGCCATAAGGACTTATCACAGACTGTGATAGTCGCATTTTATCAAGTCGCTAAAAAAAATAAAAGTACAAAATGACTTGTATTTTAAATATAAATATTACTATGTGGACTTGAACTCCAAATTAATAATCAAACGTCTCACTTCCGCCAAGACGGCGCCATGACAGTAGTCAGTTGTCTGTAAGCAGCAATTAATTACGATCAATCTAGTATTCAATTTAGTATATCTATACATCTGAAACCGGAAGTACCTGTTTTATAGCAGTACCAACACTATAAATATAAAGCGTAAGTATTTACAATACATTCTTAACGCGATCAAGATTGCGGTAATGCCAACTTTAAATTCATGATTTTACTAGTGATATTTCTAATTCAACGTCTTGCTCGGAGTCTTGAGACAGTTTAATTTTATTTATTCTCTTAGATTCTATCATTAGTTCGTGTGAACTTCACTCTAAATTTGCATGTTTATCTGTTTTTCTCTGCTAATTAAAACAGCTAAGCGTCAATCCGTGCGATAAACTTGATTGATTTAATTGCGCTTATTCAAAGTAACAGCTGTATTGGCGATTGTAAAATAATTCGCTTCTCGTAACATCCTGTATATACTACATCTTTTTTAGTGATTGAAATAAATTAATTTCCATATAAATACCGAGCTGTTAATATAATAGGTAATAACGAGAGTTTACTCGTGTGAGTTTTCTTATCGCTGAAGATTAATTATTGACATTAAACTTCCTGTATTCTTCAATATTCACTTATTTATTGCTATAGTTAATTAAATTTTATGTTTAAGTCCCGTATATCGCAATTTCTGTAAGGTTATTAGAACTTTTGTTTGTTGAACTTATGACGGAAGGTTTTATAAAGCTGTGGGCAAAAATTGCCGCTGTGAAATATTTTTTGTAATCTTTAAAAAATAATAATGTTTAAACTATATAGGTATATTTTATAAACAAATAACAATATGCCGCCTTTGCAAAACCCGACCTGTTCAGCCTGATACAAAAACTCAAAATTACGAATATTTGCCGAAGTACCATAATATTGAACTAGTATACGAGTAGGTATACGAAATAAAATAATGTCGACGTAACAAAAGTTTATCATTATGGTGAAAAATTATAGGAATATGTTGAAACATAAATAAAAACTTAATTTTTATTTACATCACTTAATATTCATACATAAACGATAATTATATTTAAATTATAATTTATACTAACATAAAAAGCAACATTTTCTAATATATTATATCATAAAAATGAAGTGGTTAAATATAAATTTAGTGAAAATTACCAGCTCAAACCGAAATAGCGACAGAACAAATACGGTTATAGTTTATGCAAGTTATTGGTGATAAGCGTCAGACCCTCTGCTCCGTGTGAACGGCCATTAAAAATAATTATTAGTATGAGTTAATTTTATTTTACGATCCTACGGTTAACAACCTATGAGCATGTACGTTCTATTTGTTTCCAATGTAATGTATGCAACTTCTAATAAAAGTACCGTTATTTAGAAGAATTCATTGTTCTAAATACAAATTAGACAAGCCGCCTGGAGATAGATACTAAAAAATACAATTAATAAGTTCGTTAAAAGCCGCGCACTAATTGCCGGTCGAGTCGTGTGCTCGGGGCTGTCCTCACATTCTAGAGCAATGCATCGCATCCTAGCTTACTTTATATTATAAAACACAGCCGGAGGGTCGGCCCACGGTGGCTTAATGGGTCCCTAGGGAACCTGCTCTCTAATTATGTGAGGTCCCTCGTAATTGTCTGGAAAGGTTTTATTAATTTGCGTCGCCAGCAGTATATCAGAGTAAGCAAATACATGCTGGACTACATAAATGCACGTTCCTATATCGTATTGCAGTTGTGATACGTCCATGTTTTATGTTAATGATAAAAATAATTAAAATATCTAGTTGTTTGTAATTTATTGTATAATAAAAAAATATTAAATTTAAATATATAGTAGATATCTAGAGAATGAAATGTGCATCCCGAATAGCAGTGTAGGCAGACGGAACTTAGTGCTTAGACACTCTGTTCTCACTTTACGACAAATTTTCGTGGCCTTGCGTGTTGAGTGGCGGGACTCAACGCCGCGCTTTGCCTTGTTACCTGAGTCACACACTTGTCACACAGCGTTACGAAAGTCTCTATAATATTTTTAATAGTATATACTAATATAATATGTATATAAAAGAACAAAATATAACAGATGATCACCGAGACGACCAGCGCAACGTGACTTTCTACTAAACATATCTGGCTCACTAGTTCAGATCGTCAGGTAAGTAACGGATTTACATCAGCCACCAGGTTCGCACGTAGCTGCTATTGTTTCCGTTCACTTATGCTGGTATTTTTCCATTTGCGCCGGGCCTGCATTGTGGTTGATGTAGGTTGTGGTCTGACTGAGGCGGTGCGGTTCCCGTTCGTACTTGTACTGACCGAGTCGCGGTCAAGAGTCCTCTCGACGTCCGCCTGCCGGAGTATTTGCGGAACGGCTTTCACTGGGTCATCAGCGCGGCGCTCCTATCCATCTACCAACACCTGTCGATTAACCACGCCTCGACCCCTTTAATTACTACCTAAATATCGCACGTTATAATTACAATGCCATGTCCAATTTGCTGGCTGTAATGAGTTGGAGAACGTTTTTTGTCAACGCAAAAAACTAACAACTAACTAATAGCGTTATTTTTGTTTTGCATATCGGTTTCGGCCTATTGATGGTCGCCATTCCGATCGTACGGTCCGCCCCCGGAGAAATCAGATATCGATGTGTCCATTAGAGGAAAACACAGAACACAGAACGTACCACCTGTAATAATGTACGTTCATCCGTCAAGATGCTATCGTCTTAAAATAAATTAATGAATATAACACGGATGATTCAACGGTGGTGAAGAATGACGATGCGGATCGCACCTCGCAATTTGGTATCAGAAAAATTATTATCATTTAGCAAATGTGTTTAATACAATAGTGATAATGGCTTATAAAAAGTGTAAGATAAGATTTGTATGCATTTATTTGACGTTCATTTAGATGGATATAGTTTCAATTATTTATTAATAATGCGAGATAGTGGTTGGCCTATTTAATGTAATTTATTAAAGTGCACTACAGAAAAAAGGTGATAATAGAATTAGAAAGTATTGTTTTTATTCTAAAATGTATTTCATTATCTACCTATCTCGTGATATAAACTAACGGAGTGGCATTTCCACCAGAAAACTTTGATAGAACTGAAATTTTATAGGTATGTGAGTGGGTCCCTCTCCCTCTCTCTCGTGCTGTGTTCCGCATGAAGCAGGGTAGGCGCCTAGAGTTAGGACACTCCGCTATTGACTTTCAAAAGAAACAGTAGATCCACAAAAATATATAAAATAAATTTGTTGTTGTTATTGTTGCTCTTTATTTATGGCGTTCCGAGCGTGCCAATTCAGCACTAATCACTTCGCCAATGTCACGTTGAATGGAAAACACACAAAGGAGAATGTAAAATAAATTTGTATAAGTGAACATATAAAACTATATAAAAAAAAATAATAAAACAAACTGTCAAGGTGGTCGTTTGTCTGTGAATTTACTCCTTTAGTGCTGCAATCTCGTCTCGTTGGACTAATTGGGTGGAGTAGTAATAAGGCGCTATTAGGTGCGCACGCGCAGGGTGACACGCCGCGACCGTCGACCTGAGCTTACCTTCAGCTGTCACTTAGGATTTGTATGATGAACCTCTCCTTGTAGGGTGACATACATCATGACTTCACTGATTCACTTAAACTTTTATTGGTTCTATAAGTCACAATATCAATAAAACGGAGAATGTAGTGTCAAGACACTCCGTTATATGTGGCATTAGTGTGGGTGCTATGCGCTAAGCTAAAAATAAGAATATTAAAATAGAAACAATATTAAAGTGCTGATAGTATTTCGATTTATAAATATTTCGCTAGCCAAAAATTTAAATGACGTTGCTTTGATGGACTTGGTACGTGTCAAATTAACTGTTTCTATTTCAATAAATTGTTTATTTTATTAGTAGAAACCTGGCCCGAGTTTGGGGCCACCGCCGACTATGCACCATTTTTTATGGCGATATTGGAGAATCTTGTGACGTATATTAAACTAATCATCGTTTTTCTCGTTTATTTAGCTTCACCCGTGGAGCAGGGTAAAACGAGCCTAGTGTTAAAACACTCCCTTCCCCACTTTCCGCCGAATTCTGAAGGTTAATAGTAGTATTATTTAATCTATTAAATAATTAAGTTATAATAATTTATTTAGTATTTAACGGATTAGAAACTTGTGGTTACACTGGAGTGATTCAGACTTTTCATCATTTTAATATGCACGGATCGCGGCTTCGATACGAGAAAAATAAGTCGACAGGCATTTGTTGGTTCTTCTTTATTTTTATTCCAACACAATGTTGTCATGGTTTTCATCATAATTTAAAAATATACATTTATACCGTTAGTTTAATAAAAACATTATTATCTGTATTCTTTTTTTTTTTTTATTCTATGTTTTCTTTCAACCTGTAACTACTTAAAAAATATAGTGAAATATTATTAACAATCAAGGTACAAATGTTCTATAATTTGATATTTCAATTATTGAATTTGAAATTGAAATATTGTTAAGTGTGAAATCAAGATAACCGATTGTAATTTTCGAAAGCTCTCAATACCAAAAGATGCCGTTGCTCTGTAATGGAACAATAATGTAAGCTATAAACTCGACGGTATAATTAAGCCAACAAGAAAACTTAATGAACTACCACTATAGGAAACCAGCCATTTTGTTCATACGTATGCGTGGTAAATGAAACTGGAGCAAAATATGATTATCTATTTTACATACATACCTTCCATTAGTTTAAAGCCTTTTAGTTTCATTTTCAATTTTAAATTCACGTTGTAATATCTCATATGTAGCAGAGTAGGCAGCCTAGTGTTAAGACACTTAGCTCCCCGCTTTCCATCGGATTCTTTCAGTGGAGTTGAACGCCGCACTTTGCCTTGACACCAGAACGAAAAAATTAAAATATTCAATATTTCATTTCCTCGAAATTGAACCTACAACCTGTTGTGTTCACAGTAACACACTTGCACCCTAGTGCCGCAACTTACCTTTTAGATAAAATAACAATAAAATACTTACATCAGATAGAAGTTGGGCGTTGAATCACATATATAATAGTCCAGTTGTTTCACAGATCATTATGCCCCATTCCACGAATGGTAACAATATCGTACCGAAGTTGTGGGTTAAAGCCTTATTCGTAAGATTCGTGTAATCTTTCATCAATAGACGTCTTGAGAGGTCATTGTCCGTTTGTTCGTCCGAGCACTTCATGTTATACCTACCGTGTTTTATGCAAATATTATATTATCTCGAGAAATTTATAAAAAAAACTTATTTATCAGTGCTAAGCCAGTATTTCGTAGTCGAAGGCGCAGGGGCACGAGCTTGTGACTGTAAACGCGACAGGTTGTGAGTTCGATCGAGAAAATGATATATTTAATGTTTTCACTACTTAGGTCTGATTTTGAGACGAAGTGCGGTGCTTAATTCCGCTACTCAACATGCAATGTCTCCAGAAAACTAGGGATCAGAGTGTCTTAACACTAGGTTCCCTCTGCCTACCCTGCTGTGTCTGGATACAGGATGAAGCTAAAAATATATGTAAAAAGTAAATAAAATTTAAATATACAGATAAACGATGTCCCAAAGCAACCAACAAACTAAAAACACTTAACTATAGCTAAGCCACTTATATGGTAAATAGAAAGGAAACAAAATTGAAAGAAGTGAGTAATAGACGTAAAAAAGGTTACAATCATTTTCTAAGTGATTACTACTTTCTGGTGGCAAGAGGTTGCCATCGAGTCACGGAAATTATACACATAATTGGTGGGCAATTGTAAAAAAATATACTATTTTTGTTTTCTATTGAGATATTACGAAGCAGCCATAAATTTTAGTAGACGGATTTTTAATAATTGGGAAAAATCGAGTCTGGCATTTTCGTTTCCGAAGATGAAAATTTAAAATATATGCAAATTGCTTAAGCCATTATTAATGCTTTGTAATAAATAATTAATTGCCATACGTCCAGATAAATAATTTTGCAATTATTATGAGCATTTTGAGCAAACCGAGAATTCAGGCAAAATTAGAAAATTACAGCATAATAAGTAATGACTCGATTATCACATATCTATTCGATTACAGTAATCGATTAATTATCGCCCACCACTATTGCACAGTACCCACCTACTACAACACTAGCAAAGCGAGTGTTTGGAGACATGGCTACTATGTCAATAGGTAAACAGCATTTGTATAAATAACCCGTGACGGTTGTTATTTTCTTTCCGATGGATCTTAACTGTACTCGCCGATAATGGACGTGTGAATTAATAATTGCTATGCAATACGGTAAGGTGAGGCTAAAAAACAACTTTCTAGAAATAATAAAACATGTATTTTGCAATATAATTATGTACTTATTTATAGATATTTTAAGGAACGTCGTAAAACAGACGCTAAATATAACCTTTAGACTTGGACAATAGCGGGAGCTAATTGTTTGTCGTGTGTCGTAATAAAAGCATATTTATGTACATAATAATATATATTTTTATTATTCGAAAATATCTCAATAATCAATATTTATGATATATTGTAATATTCTAAATTATTTTGATTCGAGTACTTGAAATATTTTCGATTTGTTATTGTACTAAAGAAGACATTTAATATTTTTACGTAGGTATAAAAATATTAAAGTACACACATTTAAACATCTAGTTGCCAACATTTCCTTATTTACTACAACCTTAATTTATTATGCATTATATATACATATAATATTTGGTGAACTCCAAATAGAAATGTAATTCAAAGATACCATAAAACCACCAGAAACAAAAATATGACTAATTTTAACATTTAAAAAAATCATTTTATCACAATATATGAATATACTTATTATATAAAGACAAATAAACATCACAGTTACTTGAGAAGACATTTTTGTACAAATGAAATTATATATTTCAGAAAATAATATATTTTCATTTATATTTTTAATTACTACCTAAAGAAATATTAAATGTAACTGTGAATGTATAGTTTACAACTGAAAATTGCATACTAAAAGATGCTAATTGATTCTTGAAAATTTGTTAGAAGTCTTTAAAATACATAGTAATACTTATATCTATAATCTATAATAATATTTTTCATAGACAATAAAATAAAATGAATTGAAGATTATTAAAAAGAAAACCTAATATAATGTTACAATTACTTTCGTTTTGAAATCACAAATTTTGAATTATACAAAAATTTTGCAGTAAAAGCAATTTTTAGTTCAAACGCGCTATATCAGTTTAATGTTTTATAAATTTTGTTATACAATATATAACTGCCTTAGTTAAAGTTTGACTAGTTTTATTGAAATTTCAGGAGTATTAGAAGCAGCCGCTGTCTCTACTAATAGAGAGAGTGGAGATGAGTTCAATCATTCAACATGCTATACTGCCAAAATTCGGCGGAAAGTGGAGAGTCATAAATATAAGCTTTCTCTGCCTACCCTGCTACATGCGGGATACAGCGTGAAGCTTTAGGAGTATTCAAATGGTTAATATAAAAAAAAATAATAGTAAGAAAAAAATTGTCAGACATTTTCTTTTCAAAACACCTATAATTAGATAATGTTTATTACTTAAAAGCAGGTGGCTCAAGCGACAAGAACTATGTCTAGAGTAATGGGTGCTACCGTTGCATACCTTTTTTGTTTAATTAAAAACAATTATACCTGACATTCAATTACGATTAGCAGTAAATTCTTTTGTTAAACAAACAACAACGTTCCAACTAAAAACTGGTTTAGACTGCACTATAGATATTACAAATATGTACTCTGTCTTATATGCAATAAAATACAAATATATTTTAATTTATTTTGTTAAGTTAAAATCAATGTATATATATATTTTTCTTTTTTTTTGATCAAATTTAAGACAAACATATTCTTTAATCACTTGACATAAAATAACTAATAATGTAAACATGTTTAAAACTGTGCTTCTTTGACACACTTACATTATCGACAACAGTCTTGTTAGTCTTAGATATTATTACTATATTTATTACATACCTAACATAGACTCAACGATTTCTCGACTAATAATAATATGAATATATACGGCAAAAGTAAATGGCAACATATTTTCTTTACAAATTTAATAAAATATAATACATAAGTACTTACTTACAAATACAATAAAAGGCACATTTTTTTCAGCAAAATAGCTGAATTCAATCAATATGAGATAAAAGTTACAATAAGCATGTTTCGACTATTTTTACACGACGCGAGCATCGAAGTACCGTTACGGTCGTAGTACGAATATCGCCCTCGACTTCGAACAGAATTCATATCATTAACTTTTATTAAATTTTAATTAAAACGCGCGTTCATATGTAATAAAACCCAAACGGTATATTATAATTGTATTTTAGCCGTTTGTGTTTGAGATATACGTTCAAATTTTTAATAAATAACTTGTTTTACCAGTGTTTGGGTATCGATAACAATAATTAATTTAGTTATTCTGTATAATTTAAACGTCATTTCGATATATCCCTCGCATGCTTAACATTTGTAAAAGGGACATATTAAATGAGTATATGTTCAAATACTTGACATGTTCATTCATCCTCGAAACATATATGTATTGGGAAATAAATAAATGAACGTGTCTAAGTCGAATTAATGGAAATACAAAAAAAACTTATATGACTAGCTTTCGTCGAAACTAACGATAATTTAAGCATGGCCCTCACCGTTATCTAAATATAATATGCTTCATTAAAAAACACTGGCAATTTTACATTATTTAAATAGTATGACATGTTTGCTGGCAAGAAATATGTATATTATTTAGAGAGACGAAGCGCCATTTCGGTAGAGGCGTGAACGCGACGAACCGACGAACGCAACACAACGTAATTCCAACGGATTAGATTTTTTTCAAATTCCGTCCACCGTTGTCGCAGTTTCGGGTAATTAAGCGGCCTGTTATGCGCGTAATTACATGTGAAAATAGTGCTTTATAAATGTAAAAGGGGGGGTCAACGAACTGGTCTAAAGCTTGAAATGTCATAAAAACTTCGACAAAAAGTATTCGAACGGCGTCTGTCAAAACAAGCGTCACAGGATTATGGATGTGTCGCCGGCGGCGCTCACCGCTGACCGTTTCGCATTAGTTCTGTACTTCCTACGTCTTGTTTAATAACAAATATTTAGTTCATATCGGTTCGGTGTGAATGGCAGAAGTCACTGAACTCGTATTTGTTGGACTCTATCTATTATTTTTAGTATACGTATGTGATATGCATCTCTAAACTAGTGGAGAAATGTAAATGATGATGTGCATGTATACCTAATTATCGATTTGGAAAAATAATGTTATCGTTTAATTAAATTATAATTTTATCACTTAATAATGTAAATTTATTAATTATTCCACTTTATAGTGTTAAAAGTAAATTAGTTGAATTGCTAAACAAAATTTATAGTTATCAAAATCAGCATTTTCTTTTCTCTGCTATATATACTCATCTGTTACAAGAAAGTGACGTCAGTTCTCTACCTTATTAACTCTCTCAGTAAGATAATAAAATTAATTTACTTCAAATATGAATTTTCGACGTTTGTATGTGCGCATAAGTCCTGAACGCAGCAGTTGTTTGGCCAGGGCCAGGCTCGGAAATATAAGGTAGAACGTAACCTTATAGGCTTATACAAGCATAGGAGACAGTAACAAGTAGAATTCTATCATTGTGTGCTAATGAGCGCCAAATACAGGTGGCTACTGATCCACCCCGAGTAAAACAAATATCACGTCACGTTGACAGTTATATACGACGACTATTAATTTATATCTCATTGTACTCTGTAATGTTCATATCACGATCATCTAAATTGGCCCAGTGCTTCTCGCTATTGTTGCTATACCCAATTCCCACGTTTGAATTTTACAATTTTATTTGCAACTTACTGTTTATTATATAACGTTACAATAAACATATGTTAAAAAATAGTTTAGATACGTAATTTTTTTAAATCTAGATTTTTAATTAAACGCTACTAAAATGGAGTGACATCAAAAAAATTTCGAATATAAACAATTTATTAATTAAATATGTAATATAACGCAAGTCTAACTTACATTATATAAACACGCAGTCAAGCAACATTGCACGAGTATTATAAAAAAGAAACAAGACATAATAAACATAGCACCTCCATTGTAACACAATCACGTTATTGTATCAAAAGATATTACTAGTAATATTATTTTGGATTACCTCGATTTGCGTGATAACGAATCACGCAAATAGACTTCGTGTAAGAACTTCAGTGTAATGTAAAAAATCTTTTATATAAAGTATATTTTCCCGTCATTGAGCGTGACGCTAGGCAAATCTATGAAGAATATCGGTGGTGATACCTCGCAAGAAGTCAAACATTTCTGCACCATCGTCCTCGGGCTCCTCAACCAGATTGGTCATCTGAAAAGAAATGTCACATTGCTTATAAGTGTTACAATTAAATTCAAATAGAATTTACATTAATGAATTTACATTAATGAATCTTCTTTTTTTTAGAAGAAATATTATTATTTGAATAAAGCTAGGACAGTTAGTTAATATACCTATGTTATATAAACTGGTCAGGAGTTCTGGTTAGATAAAATACAGCGATGAACTCTACTATGCATCCATCTTTAAGATTTCGATATATGGAGATAGAGTTTGGGTTAAATATGAGTTTTAAATATTTCCAAGTAGGTTTTCATCATACCTATAAGTACTTCTTAAGCATATTACAATTGTCCCATACTACTTTGCGTTCCACAATTCAAATTCCACACAATCGCCAATTATATCTGACTTATTTGATCTTAGCCCTAAGTAATAGGCATGCCTGCCTTTCGCGCGACAATTAAATAGAATGTGTGTAGTATATTAGCGTATAGATAAATATATATTATTTATTATATGTCCTTAATAATACCCGTTAAAACTAGAATATTGAAATATTTTATAAACCTAATATACTATGTAAATCCAAGACTACTCTTCTATAATTATTAATGTGAGTGTTCGTCGTTTAAAATTTATAATTAAATTTTTAAGGCGAAAGGAACCTATGAACCATAGGAATCGAACCCAGAACCTGTCGCCATTACAGTCGTACGCTTGTCGCGCAACAACTGACATCACTGACTAAGTAAGCAATCGCTTTTCTAAATAAAATTGTCTCATTTATAAACGTGTGTGGCAAATCTGAATAAATGAAGTCATACGGAAATTGATACGTTAAATATATAAAGTTACCGTTATTTACCGTTCCCATGTATTTGTATATCACTGCACTATTTCAAATCAAATCCAAGCAAAAGGATTTATATCGTTCGTTAGTGGATTACGAACATTTACAAGGCCCGAGATATCAATGCTCTATATACGGAAATCGTTAGTAATAATAATTAAAACGGACCAGTGTATGATATATGTCATCTAAACTTTAAAATTTCAGTACAATACAGATATTTTGGCCAGTCGTAGATCAGGGGCTTAGGCGTGGGACGGTTAAAGCGATAGATTGTGGGTTCGATTCCCAGTCAATTTTCCTTTTGTCGCTCTGGTGTCGAGGCAAAGAACAGCGCAGTGCGCAATTTCTCCAGAATTCAGCGGAAAATGGGGAACAGACTGTCTTAACACTGGGTTCCCCCCTGTCTTCCCTGCTTTGTGCGGCATACACCATGACGCTAAAAAAAACATAATTCGCATAGTTATTATATTGCACTTTTATTTTAAAACTCCAAACAAAAAAACAAAATATAAAATAGCCCACAAAATGCGTGAAGATAATTCAATGATGATAACACACTAATTCCGCTGGAGGCCCAATCCGTCCCGTTCAGGTTCAGGTGTTTAAAGGTAATGAGAGAGAAACACAGCGACCCACATACTTGAGACAAGAGGAGATAGCATCGCAAAAAGTAAAACGAATGGGGGACATAGGCAATGAGTGTGTTCCGTACTCATTGTTACCGATTTCTCATAGCGATTCGTTAATAACCGTTATTAACCCGCCTCCGGTCAACCATTGGTTGCGTGTGGACTACCGGCCTTGTGAACAAACAAAAAAAATATAATTACACTAAAACGGTATCACTAAATTGAACGTCGTCCGTTCGTCTATTAGAATTTAGAAGGCGATATCACTGTCGATATACGACGGTGTCTTTCTCCATTAAAAGCAATGTAACGCTAGAGTTGATGCGATAAGAAGTGGCGTAAGTAATTTTAATTAGCCAGCAAGGATCGTCGAACCAGCTTCTGTGATCTTGTCGAACGACTCGTATGTATTTTCGCGTAAGTATGACACAATAAGGGGTAAATTTGCGTATCGATTCATCTTATTTTTTTACTTATATGTCATCTACAGCATCTAAATCTCATTAGACATAATGAGTCTCCAATTACATCGAGATAACATTGTGCGCACATTTTTTTTTATTTAATAATAACAGTAAAATGTCTTATTAAATATTTTTATTAAGACCATATTCTTTGAAATTATTAAAATTAACATACAATATGCAAATAAAGCGGTATATAAAACGTATCTAATAACGGAACATAAGCGTAATTCGTGCAAATAAAGGGATATCAGTTTATATCTTTTGCGCGCAAAAATTCACATATTGAAAAAAAAAACCTTTCACCACTTAAAATTATTATTTTTAGCAAAAAAATAAGAGATTCTCGCAACAAATCATGGTATTAGTTGCCTCTAAACTTTCATACCAATATAATTTAATGTGGCCGTTGTCTATGTGAAATATTGCTTAGATATGTTTCCCTCGTGACCGGGTCACAGTGCGGCTACCTTTTAAAATATTCGCGATAAGATTATACATAATTTACCGATACTATCAATGAAGTAAATGGATAATTTACGATAACCTTTTAAGGAGTGAAGATCAAAGAGTATTCTAGTCATTGCTCATCTGTCAAAAGGCTGCATTTTCATTAGGTGCAATTCACTGCATTCATTAGGGCTCGCTTCAAGTCCAGTTTCTAGCTAATAGCGTGTTATTTGTTAATGGAGCTGATGGATTGGTGACAGTGGTAGCGGCCAACGGAATGCGACCGTCTTATCAGCTACAAAAAGATTAGGATCTGTTCGTGTCGTGATTGTAAAGGTCGTTACGCCGAAACGTTGGTCACCCGACGTAGAACAACGGTATTCGGTCAGAGGAACGGATACTGTTTTTGACAATATTATATCACAGTTTTGTATACGGTAGCCCAGCTTAATTAACTAGCGATATAAAGATAATGTTCCAAGATTTTACTTGAGATCCGCTCGCTCATTTGTGTTATCTTAAATTTAATTTAATAATTTAATTATGTATTGTTTTAGATTATCTTTTAAGATAACTAATTTTACAACCGTTTTGCACATTCACCGTTTGCTTAATTGTTTATATTGTAACAAATAGAAAATATTGTAGAATTTAGTTAGTAAGGAAAATTTTAAAATTTCGCCATTTATTTTTTTATTATTGCTAGTATTTTAATTTAATAATAATTAAAGGTTACCTATACGGCAACTTTTATTTTACAAATACTTAAAATCATACTAAAAATGTGATGTTTAAAATAGAAAAATAAAAAGTTTATTACAATTTCTAGTAGATGTCGTTTCCCAGAAGCTAATTGCTTATAAAATGCCTCTTCATTCTCATAGTGGTACCGTTATCAAAAGCTTCTAACAAGAAGGTAAAAAATATATAATATACCTACGTAATGCTATCAGATCGAGAGACACGACACTGTGTAATTGAATACATCCTAAGTTTTATATTTAATTTTAATTCTAATATAAGAACTTTCCAAAGCTCTTTACTTCTCTAATACGAATTATTTTATTAATTCAATATATCGTATTACAGTAATTAAATTAGAGATTATTAATGCAAATTATCACCTATTAAAATAATACGTTTATTAGAATTTTGCTTGTATTCTTGGTATATAAATATTTATAAAATTAGTATTTATAAGCCCGTTACAAGTTCCCGTATTTTTAAATGTTAATAAAATAAACTAGTCGTATTCAACAGTTAGGAATGAGTAAGTATCAATAACTTTGTTCTTTTCTTAATATTCAGCTCAAACTTTCGATATAAGCTGAATTTTATATTTTAATAAACATATACATAATATATGTATATTTACATTTATGTTTAGATAGTCATCGTTGTTTAATTTACACTAGGGGAAGTGAATTATTATTTATTAATATTTTCATATCCTCGCTCTGGTACTAAGATAAAAGCGCGGCGTTGAGTTCCGTCACTGAAAACGCTATGCCTCGGAAATTTGGCAGTATAGTGTTACGCTAAAAATTAAATATTTACATTTGTTACTTTAAATTTTTTTAAATTACATTTTGTAAGTTACAATTTACAAGATGTTAATAAAAGATGATTAACAAGAATAAAGTATGTCAATGTAAAACTGTATAAGGCACAATACCGGTCACGTGTTTATAAAATCTAGACTATTAAATTTTTCGCTTTTTTTATACAATTGTAAGTTAGATTGTATGTAATCTAATCAAGCGAAGCGAAGTTGACGGTATGGCGGACCATCTCGCCTTTACTCGTATTATTTTTACAGAGTTCGGTATCTACCTACCGCTCTGTCACCCAGTACACTATTCTATTATAACCTATAGATAGAACTTTCGAGATCTACCACGGTGTAAAGGTAATTGTACAATGGATACTGAAAACATTTTATCTGTTTCAAAATATTCCATATTTTCCTCGAGTTTAAAATTAAGTCAGCTACGATGTTGGATATTAATTTAAATAAATATATTCCATACAGCTGTGACATTACTAAAAATTGTCGTAAAAAATTTGAAAGTAATATCTTACGTTCGCGGTGTGAATACTAACTAGATTAGCAGACGCCCATACGGTATTTGTACTGCGAACCTCGTAAACATTGTAACCTATACCTTTTGTTGAGATGTCATGCTGAGAAAGGTCATCATTTAACGAAGCCTCCAGCACAGATTTATAAATTTCCGCATTATTTTACAGAATAAAAATTGCAAAAAACGAGTCAAGAGCAAATATACACGGGCCATTAGTCAAAGTCATTCGGTAAATTCATGTCGCGAGACAATATGGACCGGCCGGCGCGAACTCATACCATACACTTGTACAAAAACCGAATGAAAGTCGAAAGTCACGCTTTCACTTGTCGGCGGCATTGTGTTGTCCGAACGACGACGTATTCCACAGTCATTTTTAACAATAACGTTTCGTATGGCTAATGGTCGAATTATTGGTATGCCTAGGTCAGATAGGCTATTACCGTCAAATTACCATGCGGTAGAAGCCTGTCAGTCACTAGCATTCAATGTTTATTAACTATTCCATTCACTTCTCATATTATTTCCAATACAATGGTAGCGTCCGTTCGATATAAAATAAAAGCCAAATAGGTTTTAATTTACTTTTAGCGAGCGCTAATTTATATTTGATAATTATTAATTGCTGTAATTATCGTATCTAGGACTTCCTTTTTGTGTATAGCATTAGTAACGTTCTTATTAAATATATTTTTGTAATTATAATTTGTATAGTAATTACTGAGTTTTTTACTGGCGGTTCGTCACCTGTAAGTAGAAATGCCGTTATAGTGTATACATTTGAGACATTTAATGGTAAGTACAAAGTACATAACGAATACGTATAAAGAAATAACATGTCTAGACGGCATAAGTGTGAACTACGACCTCCGCGTCTCGGAACTACGTGTAGTGGACTTGGCGGAAGAGTTACGTTGCACTTCTTGTGGTCTAATGGTTATTACCATTTGTATGTTATTGCATACAGTTAAATTTCATATTTATATTATGTAATATATGAAAAATAATATTTGTAAAGTTTAAAAAACGATGATATATAAACATTTTTCCACAAAATTTTGTATGTCACAGTTTTGTTATACATAAAATAATAGTTTAGTTCTTCGATTATAGGTACCGTTGACCTTAGTGTCTAAGGCTTTGACCAATGACCATGTATTTTATCTTAATAAGTAAAAAAATGGAAAAGGAAGTGACTTAACACTATTACATTACACGTCGCATAATGCGGGAGACATTAATTTGAGAACAATATAATAATTGTTTAGTAGTTTAAATTAGTAAGTAGTAGTAAGTAGTAATGACAATAAAACCACAGTAATAATGATTTCAATAATAATTTATGTGATCTCGTTACTATAGATCGATTTTAATTTACTGTAGCTCTATTCCTCGAGCAGTCGAGAACATCAAAAAGTTAATTTTCTTTACACGCCTCTTTGGCGTAGTTGATAAATGCGATTTTGTAAATTTAATAGAAACACGTTTACTGCTTTTATTCTAAAATTATATTTTAATATATTATTTGTACAATAGTTGAAATAATTTACATTTAAAACAGTGTATTTTTTTATTTGTTGCGCACGGCCATTTTGATTCCTATTTACCCTTATTGAGTATCGAGGCTAGGTTATAGGCCTTTTCTTTCTTTTTGATCAACTTCACGCTGTATACAACAGCGTTCCTCCACTTTTCGCAAAAATTTATGATGTTCATGAAACTCAACGCCACGCTTCTTTCTGCCTTGGTTCCAGAGCGAAAAAATGAAAATTAATAAATAACAATTTATACCCCCGTTTGGGAACCAAACCCACAATTGCCGCGTCACAGACGCTCGTACGCCTGCGCCACAATAGCTTTATCTAGCAAAACGATTTAACCCAAATTAAGAAAGTATTACAATTCGAAATTTGCAATACATTCCAAAACACCCACTTTTAATCATACAAAAAACAGGCCAAACAAACATAATTAAAATTCCCACAGTAAATAAATAATAATATATTTGGTATAATACGTAAAGCGAAATTAAAATTGATTTGGATCATAAAATAAAACTTTAGTTAATAATATTCTTGTTGTTTAAAGTAGCCTAAATAATTTCGCGACTAATGAGAAAAGTTTTTATCATGTCTTTATTTTTTTTATTCGCGCAAAAAATGCAACTCACTTTCGTACTGCTTTCACAAATAAATGATTTCGAACCAAAAAAAAAACCCATCTTATTAATAAAATGAATTAGTTCCATTAAGACGTCTGTCCAAGTTTATGGAAGTAATTAAAAATAAAATTATTCAGTTAATTAGGTTTAAGAATAGTTTCATAATTAACAGAGGAACATGCAATTTCCTTTCGATACACAAAACTTAAGTTAGTTAACGTTACATTTGATTTACAAATACTCTTAATCTGTTTAAAATTTAATCTTTTTAACTCTTGTATGTAGGATTTCTGTTATTAAGTCCTATAAATATGTATTCTCTAAATACCCAGAGAATGTAAAAATGTCCGTTTCACTATAGTTTTAAGCTGTATCTCACACCTAGCAGGGTAGGCAAACGGAACCTGGAAACCTAGTGTTAGAACACACCGTTACCATTAAGACACCATGTCCCAATTAATAAATAAAGCTATATTATAACTTATTGTAATTATTCGCTTTATTTGATTAAAATAACAGGATATCATGTTAATCGAATTTTAAGATTCACCTGACAAGCCGACGGGAGCGGGACGTGGTCCCAGGCGTGTCACAAGTCACCCCAAATGACAGCCCGCTTTCCTCGATCCACCGACGCCAATAATCCAGACTGTGGATGCCAAGACACCGCCGTTACGGCCGACCTGTGGGAAATTATGCTTGATATAAACTAAACATTATGTCTTAAATGTTTATGCTTCATAATAACTTAGTTACAAAGTATTGACTGGTACTAAGATGAGCTATAATACTGTTGATATATAATAATTTTCTTATTCAAGGCATATGAAAGTTTTTAAGACAGTTAGTTTAGCGTACAGTTTTCTCCTTATACCTACATAATATATCAAATATACAAAAGAAGGCATTAAAATATGACTTCGTTACAAATACGGAAATGTGGGTTCAAAGAAGTCTAGGTCAAATGCTAGGAATGGCATCCTATACACTGATATGGATAAATAGCACATAGAATTTCTTGCGCGAGAGTTCGTGAAATCGTCAAATATATGAGCTTTGACATTTCCAGTGTCGACTTACCACTATGTAATGGTTTTGAGAGAAATATCTTCCTAACACTGCATCACGACTGAAAACAAATGGTCTTTATCACGGCCGCGTGTTTCGTACACAATTGTTTTATAGTTTATTTTGCGCTAAAGATTAATCTTTTAAGAGGCATTCCGCTTCAATCAGGTTTGTCTAGATTTTTGACGTAATCAAATACATCAAATATAACTGGACAGGCAGGCAGATGTACGACAAAATCTTAGGTTAGCAGGTCATAAAGTGACATCCGAGCGTGCTGTATTATTTTACGACGAAACTGGTGCATTTTACATCGTGCCGGCTGGACCGTTACGCTTCTCAGAATACGCGAGGTTCCTATTTACGGTATCCCACATTACAAATATTATGTTGGCGCTTAAATCCGTGTCACTAGCTCTTAGAAGATATTCATCGTGACTTTTATTAATGGTGAGCACCTAATGAGACCGACAAAAAATCAACCAAGTAAAAGAACCCAATGGTGTTGTCAGTTCACCATTAAATATGAAGAGCGTATTGGGGTCATCTTATTCAAAATATGTATTGAAACAGGTTGGGCTATCGATGGCGCATTAGAAGAATGTATCGATATTTCAAGATCGGCGTATAGACTGTTCCGATTTGATTGTCGGAAGCCGCTACACGGTTTTATATCTCATTATGCTGGCTAAGGTTTCATAAACAAGAATTAGAGTGAGATTTGCTCGGTTAGTTTACACATACCGTTCCTGCTGGGACTTTAACGAGTTCGAATATCCAATATGGGACTAGGAAGCGACGTAAGTACGCAACGAAAGACCATACAATTGTTATTTGAAGTGCATACGTAGCAGAAAGGATTGTAATATTTTATGTATTCTATGGAGATAATGAGATGCTTCAGTGAATCGAGCTGTAAATATTTTCGGTACATTTTGTATATTAGATATGCAGGATAATTTCAATAAATATTTTACCGTTAATAGGAGGTTAAATAAGTTTATACTTTAAATTATACAATTATAGGTCAAAAATTGAAGAAGATTTAAGAACATAAATCATATAAATAGACAATTTTAATAATGATACTTCAGCTATGACGAGTGTGTAATCTTAATTTATGATATATGGAAATATTAGTGGATTCCAATTAGTTTTATGATGTTAACATGGAGTTGGAAAATATGATAAGAATTCGTATTTCGTTCGTGTCACGTCTTGATTCATAACCGCATTACACGCCTACTTTGTCCGGAAACAGGTTACCCAATAAAGTAATTTCAAGAATCTATTCGCGGCGGTCGATACCCTTGCCTCCACAAAAAGCTTTGCATCGTGTTTGATGATGACTTATGTCCATTAATAATTCCTTTTTTTGAGGCTAGTTGTGGCTTCGAGGCACAAGCGACTGTAAATGTAATAGGTTATGGGTTCAATTCCCATTCGAAGAAATGAAATATTTCACATATTAATTTCCTGGCGTTGAGTTCTGCCACTAAACACGCAACGCCTCTAGAATTTGGCGGCAAATGGGAAAGTAAAGTTAAAAGGGAAGTTATTTTGTTATTATTAATCGAAATGGATTTTTAAACACTAGGTTCCCAGGTTCCCAATACCTACCTTTCTATGTACCCGTTAGAAATATCGAATATTACGTTATTAAGCAATGTATAGCACTTATTACTACTATACATTTAAAATACATGAATATTACATAAGTAGGCCATTTCCTGAACTAAACAGTTTTAAGCAGTGTTGGAATTTCACAGGACGACGACTGTGTAAGCACGCACAGAACATTACTCGCATTCGAAGTAAAGAGTTAAAAGTGACTTAAAATTTACTGCTGGAGCACCTTAACTGTGGCAATACTTGCAGTTACAAAGTATTAAATAGAAATATATTCGAGATGGTTTGCTTAAAAATTATTTCAATTTTGGAACATATCCATTCACAATAAATAAATCATATTTTACGTATTTATTTTCTATTATTTTGATTATTAAAAATAAATGACTCGATAACATTAATTCAAACGGTTATATTTAATCGTCTTTATAATTAATAAAAAAAATAATATAACGTAAACGTAAGCACATCCGGAAATTAACAACAACATAAAGCGTTAATTAAGTTTATAAATACACAGAATAATTGCAATAATAAATGATGATATCGTAAAAACATAGCCACTGTTATACTTTAATACTCTTATACACATACAAGGGATCGTAAAAGCTCTCAGTTATCTACGTACTTAATATTATTTGTATGAGTTTGGTTCAAATAAATTGCTAGTTCTATTATTTTATTAAAAGCTAAACCAATATGAGGAAATACCAATATGAGGTGAGCACGTAGCACGCGAGAGAGTAGTTTAATATAATTTCTAAGTGAAAGAAGCTTTACATCTCAACGTAACATGTTAACTGCGATTCACTTAGAAATTATAGCGTTTTAATATCTGACGTTTATGTATTCAATAAACTGTAAAGTTTATACAACTGAGTTTTCATATAAGCCATACAATATTGAAATACGGAATTGATAAAACTTTTAGTATTGAGAACACTTATAAAATAGAGCAATAAAATTCTGAATCGATTCGCGAAATAATATTAATAAGGCTCGATACTTTTTACTCGTATTAATTCATTATAAACTTTCACATTTTAATAATGCGCAGAATCGAGAATCGGGTTAAATACATCACTAAATATAATCGTAAATAACAACATTTAGGAGCGTAATAAGAGTCAGTGATAATATACTGCGATAATGACGAGTTTAACCTTTACGGAGACACTAAATTCCCGTCCCACTTTTGGGGTAGGGCTAAACTACAGCTAGTGCGTCTAGCCCTATCTCGTATATCGACGTGTTGTAGCTATTACGTATAGCAATAATTCACCCGACGCTGCCCACTATCTGCGACGATACAAATCGGCGATAAGCGCCGCGCAATGTATCATAATATTGTTTCTAAAGTCAACACTAAGTGCGTGTCGCGTGTGTTCCTGTTAAATTTGCGGCCACATGCTGCGTGCCGACAGGACCGAGCCCGCGTACAGAGATAACATTCAAATGCTTGAGAGGCATCACACTGACATCGGTGCTCTATTGTACATATCCGGAAACGTCGTTCGATCACATAAACGCAAACTGAAACATAAAGCCTTTGAACTTGTGACCTTTGCACACTTCGCTAAACTGTTATTTCAAATATACAATAATCATTGTCCTATAAAATTTCTAAGTTAATGTAAAGATATTTATTGTTTTAAAACGTTATTTCATTATCTAACCACTAAGTTCTAATGTAAATTGTGGTAAGTAGGTACTATCGGGGTAAGCTCTATAAAAATATCAACTAATGAGGCTGTCTTATGCTCGTATATAAGCTGTATCTCGAGTTCAGGACCTGGGATGTAAAATAATTTTATGCTTGTGGTTATGGCGTAGGAATCGGGGAACAATGGCCGGCGAAAAGGCGAGCAATCTTTATTGTTCATCTCACTCTAATTCGAAATTGTTCTATTCAAATTGATTTCCATCAAGAAAGATAAAATTAAAATTTATGACAAAACGGTAAAAGCTGGCAAGGCGGACCGTAACAATGTTTGTTTAGTATCGAATTAGACTCGACGGAGCAAGGAAATGACTAAGCTGTTTTAATATTTATTCTAACATATGAGATTAAATTGCCAAAGATATATAGCTTTTCTTTATGTTATTTCTTAAAAAGTAAAAATTGTACGCAATTTTTCAGTGTTTTAAATAGATATCATATATTAATCCTTGCTTGTATTTTAATATCTACTAATATTTATCTCCCAGAAAAAAAAAAAGAAAAATATTTAGAAACGTTTAAAAATTTAAACGAAGCACGATCGTCTGGACCGTTGGTAAACGTCCAGACATGTGGGTATATGTAATTTGAAATTAACGTTCCATTATTGCTTAAAAGATACTAAGAAACAGAACGCCACAAGTGATAATTACAGAACCAATAGAGCTTTGTTGTAAATAATCCTTAACACCGTCTGAACAAGCCACCAGTACGGCGGGTGGTGTGGTGTGTGGGAAAGAGAAATTTGCAATAGTGAGACAGCCCGAGCCAATGGTGACCTCACGTTTTCAATTGTCCATGCGAAATGTTACAGGGAAACTAAACGATGTCACGAGCAAGACAATCCTAGTTTTAAATTCAAGGTCAGAAATGTGCTCGCTGAAATATTATTACATGTCAAAGCCTTTCAAAGTCGACGAAACATCCTTTAATGTCGTAAAATATTAATATTATGAGTAAGATACTATTATTGCTATGCCTTCGTGGCGCAGGAGTACAAGGGTGTGACTGTAACGCGACGATTGTGGGTTCGATCCCCACTCCAGGAAGTGAAATATTTATTTACGTTTATATTTCCTTGTCTTCGCACTGGTGTCGAGGCAAAGCGCGGCGTTGAGTTCTGCCCCTCAACACGCAATGTCCCCAGAATTCGGCAGAAAGTGGGGGATGGAATATCTTAACACTATGTTCCCTTTGCCTACCCTGCTATGTGCGGGATAGCTAATTTAATTGATATAAATCTTACTATTATTAGTTAAAAGCTAGGCAAATAGTTTTCTTAATAGTTGTTCTCATTAGAAATTTCAATACGATTAGATAAGCCGTTTTATCTATTATGAACGGACTTAATTTCAACATTAGTATTAGATTAATAAGTTGCAAAAAAAGTTAAGCTGGCTACGGCCGCCTATCGTTTCTGAGACACGAGATAAAGAAACGAGTCGCTGACATCTGTCTTCTGTAAGCATCCGGACGATCCGTGTAGGTACATAGTTGAAAAGTTTGTTAGAAATATAAGTAGTGTGGCTTATAGAGGATTTAAATAATCCGCAAGAGAAGAAATGTTAAAGTTTATCAACCGTCTAAGATTCATTTCCATATTTAATTACAATTTTATCCATGAAAGCAGATTAGGAAGATCAGGGAAATTATTGCTAATGCAAGACAATATGATAAAGTTAAATATAGTATAGATATAAAAACTGAAAGTGCTCCTTTCATATTGATATCTAATCATTCAACTTTTGTAATTGTTCGTATAATTTACCTATTAAAAATGGCAAAGGGGGTTCCATTTTACCTTCAACCCTTTTAGTATATAAATAAAAGTAGAAAACAACGTCCAATACAATATCCAATATATATTATTTTTTTACTTTGGCTTTCAAATAAACGTAAAATATAGATAACAGAATTAAATAAAAAATCATTGTAATTAACAAGGACCTTATACTCTTCATGCAGTACAAAGAATAATATGAAGAAGAAAACATTTTCATTGAAACGAATATTATGAGAAAGCTAGAAATTAGTAACAACAGTATTTTACATATGGACACTTAATATATTTTTCTTTTCATATGAAAAGAAAGAATAGAAGTTTAAAATTGCTATATTTGAGATACCTTTTAAATGAAGCCACATTAGTAAATTAAAAAAGGATACAAAACAAAAAGGAAAGATAACTAATTGGAAAGGATGTTTTATCTTAAATGCGTGTTGTGTTTACCGATTTAATCGTCGCCTTATAAATACCTTTGTTTGGTTTCGAAAAAGCAGCGAAAGGATGGCACCCATTGTTTAGTATTCGGTATACTCGCTTTAGATACATATCACACTACAGTTCATTAAAATCGGATAAGACTGAATAAACATTGAAATAGAAGTCATGTGCATTTATGCATAAAATCAATTTTTTTTTAATTTCTGTCTGTTTTTTACGCAATCAGGGCCAAACCGCTAATTTAATTGTTATAAAATACTCATATAGAGATATTTGATGGTCTCGAGATGAACATAGGATACTTTTTCTCTCATATTAGTAATATTTTCGATATATACCAATATATTAAAATACTTATTAATTTGACATGCTAAAGTTTGTTGTTAGAAAACGTCACCCAAAATGAGCTTGCTTAACGCATCCCTTTATTGAAAAATATTTGTATAGTTCAAGCGGGCGTAGCCGCGTTCGGGTCCACTAGTAATAGAATAATGACGTAATAAACGATATATTACTCAATTAAAACATAAGCGTCCATTGTTAATTATCCCAATAAATATTGTTGTTTCATTCGATAGTGGAATCATCAATTTCGGGACGACAAAATCCAACACTGTCCACCGTATACATGTATGAATAATTTACATGCTAAAAGGCTGGTTCTGCGATCTGGTATCGAGAAAATGCCAGGCTAACTATTACCAGTACCAGTACCACTTGTTGGACACACCTATTTGTTTAAAACACGTGTGGCCAGTAAACATTGCATATATTTATATATGTGTAATGTAAACACAACGGACACTAACTGTTTTGTGCAACTGTTAATTGATAATTACCATTTATTTATTTTAGTACATTAGTTTCGACGAGAATTTGTTTAAATAATTTGGTTCAAATGTATCTTTCATATTGGTTTAGTAGCTTAGGTGTTTCTAAATTAAAGCTACATATATGTTTCATTTTAAGACATTCCGCCACTTTCCACCGAATTTTCGAGGCATTGCGTTTTGAATGGCCGAAATCGACGCCACGTTGCCTTGTCTTGTTATCGAGCGATGAAATGAAAATATTAATAAATAATAATTAATTGCCCCGAGTGGGGATCGAACCCATAACCGTCGAATAACACATGTTCTAGCTCGACGGCCTCATGTAATCTAACACGGAACAATGTCTAACTTACCCATGATCTTTCAACACCGCTTCAAGCCTTCCAGAATGCGTATTCCATACATACGCAGCACCGTCCGCCGCACCCACAGCCAGCAACCGCCCGCCCGGCCCGAACGCCGCCCGCGACCAGTCGCAACCCACCTTAAACGCTTCGTGACTTTGGAAAAAAACAATTTAAAAAAATATTATTTATCTAAAATATTACACAAATATATAGAAAAAATGGTCATAAACCGTTCAAAAGATAAAACTAAAACGAAAACAACAAATAAAGCTTGTCAAAATGAATTAAATGCAAATTTTATGTGTAGATAAATAAGATAATTTCACAGTTGAATATTAAATAATGAGTCACATTTCCACCTTTGCCATCTGTCTACGAGTGTCATGTGTGACTTCATTTGTATATTTATAGATCCGCTTGGTATGCTTAAATTACTGTTAGGTGACATTAAATTTTTAGCGTATAGCAGAATTTCTTTTTTGAGGCCAGTATTAGTATTTGCAATTCTTCGTTCTGGTGTCGAGGCAAAGAGCGACGTCAAGTTCCAAAATTCAGTAGAATGTGGGAATCGGAATGTCTTACCAATACGCTCCCTCAGCCTACCGTGCTAAATGCGGGATACAGAGGGAAAAGCTGATAAAAAAAAACGACTCTTACCTGAAAGATCGTACTATTGTGTTCATTCTCAAATCTATAAGCTGTATCGTATCGTCTCGGACACACGCGAGCAGATAATTGCTATCTACGAACAAATACAAAAAAAACTACATTAGCCTCATGTCACAAGTGCATAATAATAATAGGATTACTTTTTATGCGAACTAGACTTAACGTATCAACATGCTAACATCAACAGTTATGTGAAATAAAAATAAGTCACTAACCGTAATTTAAATTTTATACTCAGCTCTGATAAAACGCTGTCAGTCAAAATGGACTAGTGGGCAATTTATTTTATTACTTTCGAGATACTGTTCACATGCTGCTTGCTCTCTGTACCTACATTACGCAGAGCGGTGCATTTTTAATGTTTCACGTGAAACCTTGGGGGTCAAGCCAATTAAGACATGTTGCATCTCTTGTCCAGGTGAGAATGTTATGGAAGAATAGAGTACAAGATAAGAAAAATAAGAATTAAAAAAAATAAGAATTTAAAAAAATAAGAGAGATATTAAGTATTAATAATAATAATTAAACTCAAAATTTCATATAGCTCAGTTAACAGTATTTTTTCAATTACATGATTTTTTAAATTCCACTAATAACATGGATTGCTTATTATGCGTAGTCTGTATTTTATGTTTCAACTATAATTACAAAAATAATATGTTTCACTGGGTGGGTTAAGAAAGAGTAAAGTAAATAAAAATTTTACATGTGTCCGTTATATAAAGTACTGGTATTTTTGATTTTGTCTTTTCATCTACCCGTCGGATCAGTCATCGTTGCTATCACATAAAAAATTACAAGCGTTGGACCGGACGCTAGAACATGTAATGGTAGATTGCAGTGATTGCAAAATTATGCGGATGAATTGTTCCAAATTACATGATTCATTTCATACATTACTCTTATTCTAATACATTTAGAAAGCGTTGTAATTTTTAAAATTGGAAATTTATTCAAGTATATATAATAAATGTTATAAATAGACGCATAAAATAGATAAAATAAAGTAAAGTATTAAAATTGATACAAGAAAAAGATAAAAAATATTTCAATTTCCGAGTTGCTTTCATCTTAACAAATTTTTATAGTTAAAGTGAGAGTTATTAGTAATTACTAACAATTGGTTTGATTGTACTTTAATTTATTACATCTATAACATTCAAATTTCAGTTTTCCATAATCAGGCTAAACCGAATCGAGTACGATTCCATTCTATTTCTTCCTACAACTTTCTTTCCCATTTTTCTATGGTGCCGGCGTCACGCTACCGATGATATCGACGTGATTTAATCAGATACCTTCCAGGCGTAGTGACGTTCCAGCACTCCGATTGATTGAAGGTATCAATCTCGGTGTTTCGTGCACCGAACCGTTACCAACAAAAAAGGGATTGATCGAGACATGCGTAACGGAAATGGGCATCGCATACCCGTCACGTAACGCTGACACGAATACCGATATTAATACACTGCATTCAATTATCTGTGAATATTAGTTTGGCCATAGAAATTAACGAACTCCAAACGGCCATTTTGGTTGATGTGAATTTATTCCCTATACGATATTACCTACGTTTTAATTAACTTGCAGCTTTGACGTACCTCTGCTGAGGTCAAGAGATGTGACCTTGCCCTGTAGCATGATGTGATTGGCCGACATTTCCGTTCGTATGTCCCAAAAACGAATCCGTTTGTCGAAGTGTCCAGAGATGATAGTCGAACCCGCACCGTCTGACGTTACGAGGTCGTTACAAGATGATCCTGCGAACTTAGTTTCTGTACCTGTTTATTTAAAAAAAAAATCGTTAATGGCCAATCCGTTTAATAAAGATTTAGTGAAATATATTTTTTCATTATTCAATGTTAATTACAATCTATAGAGAAATTAGGATCGTTTAGGTACAAGCTAGATATACGCTAGATACCATGTATTGATTCTCGTTAAAACAGTCAACGAATGATTTAGGAATATTTAAATTGAGATAAGATAGTGAATTAGACACACTGGCACTGATAGTAATTAATTAGTTGGCTATCTGATACAGTAAATTACTTAGGCATAATGTTAGTTCTCATGAGGCCGAATTTAAATTCTATTATAATTATTAAAGTTATAATATATTATTAGCTAGATTTAATTAGACAGTAGTACAATTGAAATTTGTGTTCAAAATTTAAAGATTACACAAAATTTGAAACTTTTTAATGTGTTTTTTGCGAGTTTTTTAAAAACACTTGCTTTTTTCAAATTTTGACATTTTTAAATCAAATTTTTACAAATAAAAAAAAAGATAAGTGATGCGACAATTTTTTAGGAACTTACACATTCTACTTCTCAGATCCCAAATCTTGAGCGTTCGGTCGTGACTTCCAGTTATTACTTTCGTCGGCTCGCCAAGGAACTTTGCCGCCATTACTTTTCCGCTATGCCCTGTTAGTGTATGCTGAAAATATAATAAAATATGAGAATTAATTAAAAAATTAAAAAAGACTTTTTTGACAGTTTGTAATAGCCTTCAGCCTAAAAATTATGGATTTGTATCTATCTACAATTAAAAAAACATTTAATTTACAGATATTTTCGACATTTTCCATTTCGACGGTAGGGCTCCAGTTTTAACAGATATTTAATCTCTTTTAACAACGAAGAGGGAACGATTACCCTCTGTTTATGGCTTCGTGATTCCCAGTTAACCTCCTGTGCGATGTGTCTCACGAAAGTGCGACGCGGGCTCATTTGCATATAAACTATCGATTAATTATTCAATATACCGTTAAAGTGACGACGCAGTAATATATCACGTAATGTATACCAGCTCATAATATGAGGTCATAATGTTACATAATTTAACGCCGCCGTTGTAATTGTTGTTTGTTGATTTATATTGTCAATAAATTACACCATAGGTCTAATATTTATCTAACGTTTACCTATGTTACCAAGAAACTGCTTGTGGTAGAAATTTTTATTCAATATATTATACCTAAAATACATAAATTGTATGCGAAAATGTATGGAATAAGCTGTTAAATTTGTATGAAAAATAAATGAATTCTCAAATCGTAAATCTAAACAAATCTAAATAATAGTCCAAATCAATTTATTAAATATTTAATTGTATTAAAATATTTTAAAAAACGTCTCACGAATCTGTCTCTGTGTTTTAATTATTTACAAAACGCACCGTTATCATAGACAATTGTGGACATGTCTCTTACCATTTAAGTATACAGTAACATAAACAAAAGGCACTACGCGACGCGCAAACTGCGAACATTGCTCTGGTCTAGGCCGCTACGCAAATGTTGCATAAATTGTGTAAGCCTCGTTTATATCGTTAAAACAATTCATTAACTATTAATCGCTTATATTAAAATGTTATAATATTAATTTGAAATACAATAAATAACAAGTCACTGATAATAACAGTCGTTATTGGTTGATAGCAAGTATCTGTTGGAAAGGTCCTTTCATTTTTGTATAAGCTGATTGACAAATGATTATCATGAAGAAATTATGTATTTTTTATGTAAATAAATTAAGTATAATAAAATAAAATTATACATATACATTCTTCTTCTGTGTAACATTATCTTTTTTTTTTGCCGTACGTTTTCCGTATGTTCTCCATACAACGTGACATTACCGAAATAATTTTGTGCTCAACTGGCATGTTGAAAACGCTATAAATGAAGAAATGAACTGATCATGAAGAAATAGTTGTTAAATTCAAAAACAAAGTTAATAATTTTAATTAATTAATTTCCCTTAGCATTTCAGATAAATATCCAAAGTGTACAAAACCAAAACTACGCAAGTACCTATAGTAGCATTTCCGTGTGAGGATAACGAACAACGATAGTTTGCCCAAATCCGTTCCCCGCGAGTATATTTCGCAAAAAGGAATTAATTAAACTTAACTCTCACCAGGCGCCATTACCAACCTGCGAGCACTGTTACCAGCGGACGACGAACGGGACCTTATCATTTATTTACCTTTTAAAATTTATAGTATAACGACTAATTAAATGTAGATACGTTCATTTGGTTCGTTCTTTACGTCACGAGTGCGGGATGTTAAACGCTGTATTGACGATTAATTGACGATTTAGATTATATCATTTCAGCTACTGTATTTGCTTTTTAACCGACTTCTGTAAGAAAAGAAGGTTATCAATTCGACTGTATTTTTTTTGTAGTTAACGAGCGTTTGATAGATTAACCTGTTATATATATTCAGATTTAATAATTACTAGTAACATGTACACGGTTTCGCACGCTTGAACTATACGATTATAAAAGGTTTAGTTATTTCTATAGGCTGTAGGTACTCGCGCGCCTTATAACATGTTTTTTTCCGCGTAAAAACCTATCCCTCGGTAGTTCCGAGATGAAAATAGAGACAGACAAAAATTTTATAATTATTTTTTTGTGTTTAAGTATTGTGGAAATATCTATTTGTAGGTAGGTACTTGAATGTAGGTATCTATAAGCATAGATAATTGTTTAATTAAAAATAAAAATCACATGTTTTATTTCAATTTTGAATATAACAAGAAAAAACCTAACTTTAAAGAATTCATTATTAAGTAAACAAAACCACTTTTTTTATAAATAAAAGAAAGAAAAAAATTGCGCTTGTTAATTACTTAAAAAATAATTTAAATATACATAATTATAATTTCGTTATAGCTAAAAACACAATTCACAATTATCCTATACCGCTTACACATTTCTATATAAGACCAGCATAAGACTAACGATGTCTATTGTAAACATCTTTATATATTTTATTAAAGGCAATAAGTTCCTTAGTGGGGCACTAACCATGCGCAATTGGTATAACATAATTGTGGTGGTTTAAGCTAATAAAAGGTTGTACATAAAAGTCTAAATTAGGAAAATTGCTCCACGGATGCGTCTCCCCCGAGGTGAGCATCAGGCATTCGCCACACTTATCTCTGGTCTATGAATTTGAATACCCGAGTGGCCGCTGGAATATATAAACAACGTACGTGCACCCAGTGAAATAACTCATTCCTTATAAATCTGTTGATTTGAATTGCGCTCTCTCATTAAACATTCCAGTTGTGGAGCTTTGCTTGGGAAGTACATAACTTATTACTTAACTTGGACAATTAAAAGCATTCCCGGCAAAACCCGGACGCTATTACTAGTATATGATTCTTTATTTCTAATAATTAGTAACCAAATTCAAAATTAACCTAAATATTGTAATAACAGACTAAAATTAAATGTTAATTACAATTAAAATCCGTGTATTGTTGGTCACGTTCTCAGTCCGTTGTGTATTCTCTAATGCTGGTTTTATCGTGTAACGTAAACCATAGTTGATGACCATTAATTCACATGTCTGACTCTGGGAGTGACGCGGTGATTTAATCACAGTTCGCGACGGGGCGCTGCACTCGCGGATGCATGCGACACGTGTACCGTAAGCTCTCATGGTAGGCGTGCTGGATGCTACTTAATTTACATTAAGCATAGACAATTATAAATTGATCATATTTGAGATATCTATTTATTTGCGGGAATAGTCAAAATCATTTTTAACCGACTTCTAAAAAGGTGAGAGCAGGTCAGTTTGAAAGTATGTGCATACGAGTATATGTGTGTTTGTGTACAAATTTCTTGACAACTAAGTATTCAAATAAACAGGAATAAGATAATTTGTCGTTGAAATCAGCCAATCAACAAGTTATGCCTTCGAAATCCGTAAAATGGGGATCGAAGTGTCTTAACACTAGATTTTCTCTGCCTACCCAAATATATGCGGGATACTGCGTAAAGCTGAAAAAAATAACGCTATTGATAAGTATTCAAAGTCGATTTATATTATTGTAATACTTTTCAAAGAATTATTAACAATATTTTTATGAAAGCACAAATGTAATAAATTTGTAAACAGCACTTTTATTAAGCTTTTAAACATAACAACAGTTGGTCGACATAAAAACTAAATGTTCAGTTATAATTAATTAAATATTATATGGCGAGTGTTAATAAATTACACTGAAGCACATAATAAAATACATACTGCATTACGTGTGACATTAAATCTATTATTGAATCATTAAAAAGTGGTTGACATTAACTTTCGAAACAAAAATATCAATAAATATATAATTGTCGTCCCAGAAACCGAGTAAAAGTATTCCAGAATTTATGTTTGGCGAACGAAATTAAAAATAAACAGTTGAATAAATTGGACATTTTATCTCAAAATTGACCAATTAAACGAATCTTAATATGCATAATATTTAGCGGGGACGGTCCTGATTTTAAATGATAACCGCCATAATTCTGAGGTAGTTGTGCACCGTGAGAACATTCTTATTTTATTATTAGTACCTGTATTATTCGCAGACACGAGGTCCAATGTCTTAGTGTAAAAATAAACAATACAATAAGATGAATCATTATAAATTTCCCAAGATTTTAATACTTATTAAAGTATAAATAAACCAAATTAATGCAATTTTAGGCCATTATTTTAAATATTTCTTTCGGTCCTAATCGTAGATGACATGAAAATGAGTTTTTGGTGTCATTTGGTTCTCTCATTTCCAAGAAAGTAAACCTTCTTTCTGATGATCCAAAGTAATGGTATCAAAAATGCGAGTCATTACATGTGATTTTTATCTGGCATTTCATGGGGAATTTTATATGCATATACATTTGTAATTTGTATGTAGACGAAAAAAAAAAGCTTTAACTTTTAGTGTTTAATGAAAAAAATTGTGTATATTTAATAATTATTAATTAATTTTTAATTTGGTTGTTTAATTTAAATTCTAGGTTGAGAATTTCATAGTCATTATGTGGACTGTTACCGTTGGTAATAAAATTGTTAGCAATCTGCAGCCAGCGACAGAACATGCTTCGCCTGACAAGTTGGGTTACCAGTGAGGTCAATGTTGTTTCAAGAAATGTAGATGTCACATTCATTGGCGTAATATATACATTTCAGCATTACTCTATTACAAAGTATGTAATGAATTACTCAAACTTGTAGTATATAAGTTTTAACTATTACTTAAGGTGATTGATATCATACCGTCATTACTCTCAGCAATTGTAAACATTTAGTTGAAGTAAATTGATTAAAAATCGGATAAAAAAATAACAGCTGTTATTAAAGTTGTAAAATATTTACAATGTATAAAAATAGCGTTTAGAAATATTTACGAATTGGTTAAATATTATCTTGCGCTGAAAGTTAATGCAGGAGACAGTAATAGAATAAATTTAATTTTCTTGTAAGTACCAATAATTCCTTAGTAGAGAAAGCTATCAAGGTCCTAGGGTCAGCTGCTGTTATTAAATTTTGCTCATCCTACGTATATGACTCTACAAATCAACAGGAATAGACAATATTAAAAAAAGATATAATAATAAAAAATGGATGGAAATAACGGTAAGAGTTTGGAATTGTCTTTTTTTGTTCTTCTTCGCACTGGATTATGAATGTATTCTTATTTTTTTAAGACAATATTAGGTGTTAATGAATTAGTAAATCAAGACATCGAAGTTCGTAGCTGTAAGCTCTATAAAGATATACATATATGATTAATTTAGTTTTTATAATAAATAAATTGTATTGTTAGGATGAAACATTTTTTGCCACCTGTAGTTGAGATTACTTAGCGACCAAACACTTACGCTGTCATCAATATACCTGCAGGCGACCGGCTTCAATAGAATCTAATAAAGACTGCTGTCTTCGTGAATACAATGAAGTAAGAAGACAATGGGAAGTGGATCTAAAACAAACTAACTCATCTAGTTTTATTACAGACATTCTCACACATTTGCTATTTAATCGCGTGATCAAGTTACTTTGGCGTTTAATCATCCATATTAATCCATGTTAATAGGTTATAGATTGCTTTCATAATCTTAAGTGAAAAATCTAACAATTTTTATAAGTGATTTTTTGATACTTTTGACACACTAAGAACGGGAAAGCGGTGGGACTTATCGTTGGGATATTTTGATCAAAGCGTGGAAATCGTTGGGCTCTGTTTGATCTTTTTAACCATATGAGTGACAGCAGTTTCATTTTACATTACTCTTTTTCAGAACAAATGGCTATAATAGCTGATGATGTATGCCGATGATTTAGCACTCATTGACGAGAGCCGACTGCTCCTCGAGCTCAAGAATAAATGGGGTCTGGACCTCCTGGACACCCAAGGTAGCGCTGGTTGGAAGACGAGATGCAGTATATGAGAGCCAATGGATTAACCGTCGAGGATGTTTAAGACCGTGTAAAGTGGAGTAGATTGAGCAGGAAGGTCCTGATAAACACCCGGATCAATGCCAGAAGCAAAAACAAATAGTATATGAATTAGTTTTATATTTGACCTCCATAATATAATAATATCAATTTCAACATAATTATTACAGTTATAAGACAATTTGATTGTACAAGAAGCAATTTAAATCATTAAACTAAATAATGTAGCAAACGTAATGCTTATTTCAATAAGCTTTCGCGATTGCTCATGAAAGCATAAACCGATTAATCTTTATAACACTCCATTCAAAGCTATTGGTGCTAATAACTCTATTCTAGCGGAGAAAGTACACTGTTTTATAAAATTATCTGTACTTTTTTAAAGGAATTATTTATTAACAATTTAATACTAGTGTAGGCTTAGCTTTTTAATACGGTCAATCGAATTAAGAAGCCAGTGGTCTGACGGCGAATTTATTTAAATTCGATAAGACAACGAGGCGAAATGTGATCTTAACGTATCCTTTAATTTTAATGTGGGAAAAAATATTACCGTTGTAAAACTGTAAAAAATTTAAAAACCTGTTTAAAGATTATATGCAAATTTATTTTTAACTTGTTAGTACATATTTTGGTTAAAACGCTACAGTATTAATACTACGTAACTTCACCTCGCTTTGTGTACAGAAGTTGTACACAAATAGCTTATGTACAGATGAAACTTATAAGGTTTTTGGCGTCGTGTTGGCCCCGCAAACAGCAGGTTAGGCAGAAGAAACCTCGCGTTAAGACATTGTATTCCACGCTTTGCCTCGACACCCGATTGAAGAGGAATTCCGCCGAGAGTGGAAAGCCGAAATGTCTTAACATCAGGCTTCCCCTGCCTACTCTTTTACTTGCGAGAAACAGCGTTAAGCTGATATAATAAAATATGAGTATGAAAAAACTCAGAAAATAAGTATACCTCATATCAAGCATAGTCAAATAATGTTCATCATTTTTCTATGAACACCAAAAAAAAAATATTTTACTTAAAACACCTACAATACAAACGTGAAAACGGTGTTATTAAAACAAAAACGAATGACAAACACTTTTGAACTATCGCATAAGAATAGAAAGCGGAAATAGCGATAAAACGTACGAGACAGGATAAATTTTCGAGCAAAATATAAAAAAAAATACTTTAACGATTGAAGAGTTAACAAGTTATTGTAGTTATAACCAAGTTCACTCAGTGTGATTGAACTCGCGTGTTATGCGTGAGGAAGTTCGCTTCGTAAAAATGCTTTGTCACTAAAAAAAAACCATTAAGTATTTCCGATAACATGTATTTAAATTAAAAACTGTACATTGAAGCTATATAGTGGCACAGGGGAACAAGTGTGTGATTGTAACGCGACAGTTGTGGGTTCGATCCCCCATCAAGGGAACGAATTATTACTTTCGCTCTGGAAAAAACCCGGCGTAGAGTTCCGCCACTCACACGCAATATGTGTCGTAATACTAGGTTCCCTCTGCCTACCCTGTTATATACGCGAAGTGAAACAATTTTCGCACGCTCATGTAAAATTGTTCAGATAAGTTTAGAACCATGAGGTTACAAAATTGGGCAACCAAGAAACTATGTGACCGTGTTAGAAATGGTTGTAATGTTGCTATGGTGTGCGGACACCATCTCTAATGCGCTTATAATGGCGATATCGGAACTTCGCGAGTGCTAAGTAATTGATGGGGCAACTCGAATAACGATTAACGTGTTAATTTAACCAAATTATTTTAATAAATAATAGCTTAATTTCAATTTTTATTTTGGCATTAATCTTCATCTATATATATAAAATCGAAAGGTCACTCACTCATCACGAAATCTCAAAAACTACAAGTGCTAGGAGTCTCAAATTTTGCATAGACGTCACTAGGACGTAGCCATGGAGACAGAAATTAATAACATAGTTCACGCGGGTGAAACCGCGAGCGGGCCGCTAGTTTATTTATATATTACAATTTTATTGAGTGTGTATGATTAATACACACCACTAGCATAATTAACTTAAGAAGTGTTAATGGAACACTATTTAACATATTTTAGCATAATTATTTACTTAATGTTTTACTAAATTTATTGGAGAACACGTATTTTTAGAAGAAACATGGATTAATATAATTAAGAATAATATCGATAACAGTTAAATTTGTGTAGGTACATAAATTTTATTAACAAAAATATAATTTTTACAGTTTATAATTCTACTTTATATCGCTTATGAAGTAAATATTGAGGATATTTTAGCAGTATGTTAAGGGTGACATTCTTTGAATTTCTTTTTTGCGATATCAAGTAGAACTAAAGAACTAAACCTTATCAAGTAGATATACAAAATATTTCAATATTAGGCTATGCATAATAGTTGATAGGTTCAATGTCAGTTGAAAGGTTGACAATTTCTTAGTAGACGAAGCTATTAGATGACCAGTATTTCTTAACAGAGAATCTCGTTCTCAACTCTTCAAATATAAGTAAGATAATGAGTAAGTATAATAATATAATATATGAACGACACATCACAACACAAAAGCTTTGAACCAGTTATTTATTTATTAAAAGTAAATATTACCACACAGCCATCAGGGCTTTTATAATAAACGAAGCATAAAAAAGCTTTCTATTTTAAACTATAGTACCCACAAGTAAAAGTAAATTCTATGCATTATCATAATCACAATTACTCGGTAATCGGTAAAGATCAATGGTCAACGTAGACTGAAACACGATAAGCCTCGATTGTTTGCTCAAGGTTTGCACTGTCTATTTTTTTAATGGGCCATTCACTAAATTATACGTTTTCATCATGAGAAAGTTGTACGGGATTCAAATCAATTCTTTAAATTATGTCTTCGAGTGAAAGTGGTCTTTTGGAACATTTGGGTCTAGGGTCTGTTAATAGATGAACATATTTCATATACAATACGCATTGTTTGTTTAAGCCACTGTAAAAAATTCGTAAAATAATTATATCAAACCATTTCTTCCACAATCAGTTTACAACAGTTTATACGAGAAAATGTGTAATATTGTAGATTGAGTGGTTTCGTTGTTATAGCGATAGCTATCTTGTTATACTAGAGTAAATATCGTTAAATCAGTATGGCTGAAGGGCTCAATCTCAAAGGCATGAATAGCGCGAATATTACGTTTAGAAATGGGCGCGAAGTGCTTGAACAGTGTTAGTTACAGAGTGCGCAAAATATACCATACAAGCGATAGTTCAGGGAAAATAGAATTATATTTATGTTAAAAAAAAAGTCAAACTTTCACATCATATTATAATCTATGTGAAAATGTGCACTGAGACACTTAAAATTTAATAGTTCTTTCGACGTATAAAAAGATAAGTATTTTTAGAAACAGTAAAAAACCAGTTTACCGCAATATAAAAATTTAATGAATCAATTTTACTTCTTTTTAAGGGAATTCAGGCGTAAAAAGTAAGTTGATGTATGACACATCAGTTGGTTGATGTAGAAAATTTGGCATACAAATGTTATCTTTCGTTTTGCCGGACACATGTAAATTAATTAAAAAACAAGCTCAATCTCAAATAAAAAATCCGGCAAAAAATATTTATATATTAAATATATATATTAAATTTATATAATGTACTATATTTTAAATAAACGATGAAAAAAAACGGTACTGTGGTAAGTGTGGCAAACATAAAATAATATATTAACATTTTAAAAGATTAGTATTTAAAATTCAAATTTCTTTTTGTTGAATATTTGATTTTTAATATAGTACATACCAGTTTTGATGACGATTATTAGAAGTATATATCATTAAGATAGCGAACTAGACGTTATAAGAAACTCCTTAATATGTAAGTCTAGTAAACGGGCTTCATTAGTAGAATAAAGTACATAATAAAAAATTCTAAACCTAACATGACCATTACATGGAATATTAATTCATTCTAATTAATCTAAAGTCATCGAGGCGTGGTAGTTAGTTATGCGTTGTCTTTCAGCTATTTAACAGAAGAAGTGTGAAGAATCTATATTAGGAATAACGTTTATAAATATTTTTTAAACGGCTTCTTATATAAGCGATTAAAATTGTTATTATTAAATTTAGCACATTATATTTGATCAAAATTCTCGCAAAGCGGATAAGGCGCAAACGCAATTCGCTATCGGTGCGGGGGCATCTGCCTCTGTACGTCAAATTAACGGTGCGGAACTGGCCACTAACTTGAGGGTACGTAACTAACTGTACGCTAAAATTCACACCTACCGGTAAGCATTCGTTGTTCAAAACTAATATTTACTTTAAATATTTTAAAACTGGAGTAAATTAGAACGAATGAAATCATATAATATCAGCTTCACGCTGTATCCCGCACAGAGCAAGGTAAGTAGAGGGAACCTAGTGTTAAGACACTCCGTCCCGCACTTTCTGCCGAATTCTGGAGGTATTGCGTGTTGAGTGGCAGAATTCAACGACGCGCTTTGCCTCGACACCAGAGCGAAGAAATGGAAATATAAACGTAAATAAATATTTCACTTCCTCGAGTGGGGATCGAACCCACAACCGTCGCGTCACACCCTTGTGCCATTGCGCTACGACGGTCTCATTTAATATCGTGATTTTTTCAATATAAATAGTAGTTAGCGTGGTTTGAAAAAAAAAAATATTTCAAAATATCTACATCATTATTGAATACTTAAAGTAAGTAGTTCACGTGAGAAGAAGTATTATTTTGCATAAAAATGCACAGCGACCTCCATCTCATTTACCGAAGTAAGTATACGCTACAAGCTAAGCCTGATCTAAGTCTACTTGGATGCTTGAAGATTTGTATCGTGGGAAGTCAGACGCTAAGCGACCATATAATAGTTTAAAGATGTGAAAGCACTACGTAAATTGCTACGCTATAATTATTAATTCTCTTTAGAAATAATAAAGAGAATAACTTAATTATGGATTGTTTAGTTCACAATATTTATATGTAGTATTAATTTTAGTTTCAACATAAATATATTTATTTCAGCTTTACGCATATTTGGTATATATACATAGCAGATTAACGAGAGAACCAATATTTTTTACCTCTATAAGAAGCTCGTATCTATATCATTTAAATACTATTGAAACGAAGATACAGTTAATCATAAACATTTTTTACATTCAAATGTCGAAAAGTACTTAATAGATATCATAGTCTAATATCATGTCGATAATTCATCATGGTTTTGTCGCACAAAAACAAATGGCCACGCTTGGGTATCACATTCATAACTGTATTTAAACAAGTATTTGGAGGAAAAAAAAAGCATCCATTTATTATCAGGACACAAGTGACATGTAACATCGTTTATGAATCAGTCTCTCATTAATAAACAAGAAAAAATTATAACTTCAAATACAATGGACGATTTGGAGGTAAATACCCCTAATGCTTGTAAATGACTGAAGTCTATTTGGACATAGACAAGAACATGAGAGGTTTGCTAGGAATAACCGGCGAGCCCGGGTGGCCGACGACTTGAGAGCACCGCTCCACGCGTGCATCCAATCATTGCGTCATTTACATACATCATATACCTACATACATATATACCGCATAAATTAATATTAAATAACAGTAAATTAATGTATTTTTATAATGACATTTTATATATTCATTTCATTCATTTTATATATTTCAAAGATTAAGCGTACATAGCCAAAGGGAATAAAATAAAAGAAAGAGAATTAATAAATGTCGAAGCTCGTAGCACGCACGCCACGTTATTATAAGACAATGGGTGTAACTCTAGGCTTTTGATTTTGTTGTTTTGCTCAGATCTCTATACAATAGCATCAGACAGCTGCATTTATTATTTATAAACGTTATTTAAAAAGTAAATAAAACAATTAAATCGAAATGGCATTAAATTTCCCAACGAACGGTGTTTGCTGGCGTAATATTGCACGTAGGTACCTATAAATTAAATTTGATTAAAAATACTGTCCAATTAATAACCTCCTTCTTTTTGTTGTCGGTTAAAAAATACATATTTCATAAAAAACATATGGTTTCTTATTTTCCTTAACAACTCTAATTTGAGATAATTGGTAAAGAAAACAATTGCAGTTGATAATGGTTAGGTGCACATAAAGCTATAGAAAGAACGACACGGAAGTCCACGGAGGAGACAATGCGTGCACAAAAGGTAGGTACCACGTACATCTGTGAAATATTTCATAGGCTGGTTGGCCGTAATTAGAGGACGGGCGGAGGCATCCGGCGCCGCGCTATCATGTGAGAGATCGTCCGATCCTACAGCCGCCTATTGCACTTAGCCTAACACGCTTGTGATTGCTAATAATTACGCGTCATTTGATTTCTGGGGGCTTGTTCTTTTAGCATCACGCTGTATCCCGCATATAGCATGGTAGGCAGAGGGAACCTAGTGTTAACACACTCCGTTCCCCATTTTCCGCCGTAATCTGGACGCACTGCGTGCTGAGTGGCCGAACTCAACGGCTCGCTTTGCTTCAACACCAGAACGATGACATGAAAATATTAAATATTCAATTTCCTCGAGCGGGTATCGAACCTACAACATATCGCGTTAAGTATATTATTCATATTATGTTAGAGCCAGTAGCGCGCCAGTGTCATTTTAAAAATTAGCTGTAGATACATTTTTTTTTAATAATTAATTAAATTATAGATTTTTCCGTTTCTTACACATTTTAAATGAAATCCCGACTGCTAAGGAAGGGTTATTATTAATTTGTAATTGTTTCATTTTCTATTGAGACCAGACAAACGATCTAGCTCACTTGATTATTTACAGCACCATAGGAACCATTGAAGTACTGCCACCAGATTTTTTTTGCCCCTGGAGAAACCCAATATCGTACTTACGTGGAAACCATATCTGGTTCTGGCTGCCAATTGGTCCCACTTTATGCAGCAGGGAAATGATGTACATACTCGTATTATAAATATATTTTATAGATATAATAAAACGCGTTGTAAATATTTATCTAAGGAAGAAGTGGAGTAATTTGTATGTAATAACTCAATTATTCTACAAACTTAATTAAAAAAGATGATACAGCCAATTTCACTTATATCTAGGCAAATAAGATATGCCAATAGTAGTAACTTGGATCATTCTTTACAACCTTTATCTAACTGCATTTAAACCGGTCATTAACGTTGAGGAAGTAAACAAGATTCCGGTTTGTTGATAATTATAAAATAGCAAATATTACATTTCCGCACTCAGATAATATTTTTTTTTATAATTGGAAACTATATATTTAGGTTCCTCCTTACCTATAAATTTTTACAATATAAATATTTTTTGAGCACGGTAAGCAGAGAGAACCTAGCATTAAGATACTTTGTTACCCACTTTCAGCCTAATTTTCGAGACATTGCGTGATATTGAAGTAAGGATCACTTCCTGCATTACATATAACAGTTAATATTCTATATACAGCTTTTTCCACGAAAATTAAGTAATTTATTATTAATTTCTATAAAATTATATCATAAATTTTAATAATAAATTATTAAATAATAAATATCCAAGTAGTGTTAGTCTCAAATATGAGTGTAATAGATAGCGCTTTATGATTTGCTCGAATCAATTGCTAATATTTAAGGCAAGTATCCGTTTCTGGAACATGACCTTAAATTATGAAATTCTGACGTGTCGATAATTTTCAAATATTTATGGAAGTCATAAATTCTCAAATCGCAAATCGTGCCGAAACGGTTGTTTTGCCTCAATAAATAGTGTTGGTGCAAGCTGGGATCAGTGAGAAACAAAAATATTATGTTATTATGAAATTATGGTGAAAATTGTTTTTCTCACTTAAAACCTAAAATAATAATTTATTTTCACAGACGATTATCCTTCATTTATTTTAGACTTGTCTCGTAAGTTTTTACACGAGAATATTTACAATAAGCAATAAGGTAAAATATAATAAAAGTAATAATAGTTTCAGTTAGTGTATACTCTGTTAAGAGCATTCAGCTATGCACAGTCTGTGGTCGGTATCAGTGCGGTGGTAACTGTTGATAATAATTAAGTCCAATGGCTTAATGGTCGTTGACGGTAACTGACCATGTGCCGTTGAGAGCCTCCGCTATGCTTACTGAACATATAATTTGACCGTAGTACAAGTTTTATGTGGGCGAAAAATTTTGTGACACTAAAATTTAATAAGTATACTAAGAAACTGTCTAACTATTTCAATAATATTCATGGAAGTATATTTAAATAAATAAATATATATTATATATTTTGTATCATTCATAATTATGTGCATAAATAATAAAAGCCAAGTCAATGTCTCGTGCGGACATGTTCCACGAGAAAACATACAAAGGGGAGACAGACAGTGAAAAATAAGGAAAGAGTACCTCCTAGATCGTAATTCAAACGCAAACTAAATATTTATGCTGTTCATCTATTTACTTTTGTACTTTTACATTGTATTTCATTTTACTTACAAAACTCATTGGTTACATACATACTTTAATTTACCAGATATATCTCCATATTTGAGGCCGGGGCACAAGAGTATGATGACTGTAAAGCGAAGATTGCGGGTTCGATCCCCACTCAGTGGAATAAAATATTTATTAATATTTTCAATTCTTCACTCTGGTACCACTGCAAAAGCCCGGAGTTAAGTTCCATTACTCAACACGCAATGCTTTGAAACATTCAGCGGAAGATGTGGAAAGGAGTGTCTTAACTCTTTCTCTTTGCCTACCTTGCTATATACAGAATAGCCCTGATAAAAAAATATCTCCATATTTCCTAAAGCACTCGTCTGTGCTATATCACTATAAATAATTTAACACTAATCCCACATTATTGTGTTCGTTTTATGGATTTTATTAGATGCACCTGTTTATATTTATGCTTGTAGTAGCGGCAGCTGTGGGCAATAGATAACAGTTATAAGATTTTTAATGCAGAAAACCTTTTAATTTGTAGATAGGTATAACTTGTAGATTTTATTGACTCACAATTCAAGTCTAGTCAAATTAATTTCTATAATCATATAATTTATTAATTTATCGTCTATTATTCGTGTCAGAGTACAAAGTTCGTACATAGAAGGGCAGACGCCACTGCCACCGGCGCTGTACTGGTCCACATTGTTCTCATTGTATTTCAGGAATACAGACTTGAATTATCGCCGGCGTCTGCGTAGGGCTTCGCCTTCACTTCCGCGACGCGTGTCCTCATCGATATGAGCATGACGCTAGCGGTCCTTTTGATAATGCAAATGTTACCGAGATACGACGGAACACATCTCGATATCAACTACATACAATGACCGCACCGACTAAACGGACGTTAAGAGGATACTTATTTCTATAAAATATTTACTTTGCATATATTTACTTTACAGAGATGTAGATAACTTAGGTTATACTAGAGGTACAGTAGCATAAGGGTTTGACTGTAACGCGACGGTTGTAGGTTCGAGTCCAATTCGAGGGAATGCATTATTATATATTAATATTTTCATTTCTTCGCTCTGACAACAAGGCCAAAGCGTGAGAGGAATTCCACCACTAAACACGCAATACTTCGAAAAATTTGGTAGAAAATGGGGAATGGAGTGTATTAACACTAGGTTCAGGTGGGGGTAGGTACAGTTATACGGAATACACCTGAAGCTGATTTTTAGGATTCCATAGGATCTGAAAACTATACATTTGTGATTTAAATTCTAATAAATAATAATCTTAAAAGGGGGCAAAAAGCGTACGGAACCCACAGTGGGCAGGCTCGACTCGCGCTTGTCTGGTTTTTTTTAGATTATACTAACACATACTGAAGAGCTTTCGAGTGATATACCTGTTGTACAGTTATATAGTTTATTAAATTATTACTAGAAAGATAATATTCATATGGAAGTTTAGCAAATAATTTGTATTTTAAAGACAATAATAGCCTGCTTAACATGTTATGCATATATTATAACAAGTTTAATTATGGAACACGCTTACTTTAGTATATGATTACGGCGCAAATGAAGTTATTACGCCAACACTTAAACGGGTAGTAAAATAGTAAGACAAAAAAAAACCAGTATGACATGAATATGACAGACGTACAAAGAACATAATGTGTATATATGCAAATATTTACAAATTTAAATTTAATAAAAAGTATTAATTAAAAAAAATATTAAAGATTTCATTAATTAGTTCAAATAGAAAACATGTTTTTTATATAAGAAAGTACGAAAATATGTTAATGAAAAATATACTATAACATTTAACTTGAAACGTTTAACGCTTTACTGCTTCGTATTTCATCTTGCAAATAGATGGGAGTACGGACTAGACTGAAACACTTTGTCTTTCCCGCTTTCGAAGCACTACTAATGTTAATTATAATTAACATCAGCGTGAATGCCCACTCTTAGAGGTATTAAATGTGATACACCTACTTTAGAAAATATATTGCAAGCATAAACTAACTAAGTGTTTCATTAAATAAAATGGAGAGGAAGCATTAAAAATATATACATACATACGTATTGCTTTAACTAAGATCACTTTTTAAAAATAGATATAAACGAAATGATAGAAAGTTATTGGAGTGTCTTTTTTCTCTACTTATTTTTTCGTAAACGTTAATAATTTGTTTGTCGGCCGACACAACAATACACACGGCAGCGGCCGTACGTGATCGACCGAGAAACCTACTCGATTTAATCACATTAATTGATACAACCGTTACGACATAATGATGATGTATTGTAGATATAATTTGATATTTTAAAGTGTTGTAAGTACATATTTTAAATATAAAAAAAGAAAAGAAAAAAAAACAAGAAGTCTATATACCGTAAGAGGATGAAGACTCGAACTCGGGCTCTGTTACGTCTGCATCATTCTCAGATCGATATAGCACTTAGCGTACAATGCCTTGTAACATGACTAATATAATTGCTCCTACGCTTCGTAATCAAAAGTAAATTATAAGTTTTTTGGGTAAAATAATACCGGTTCATATCAAGTGGGAGACGTGAGCGGTGTTGCATTTAAGTTTTTGCTAGTGCGTACAACATTAAACCTATGGTTCTATGAACATAATAGAAGTAGAATCATCTCGTTATACTTAGAGCCATTATAGTTCCTATGCACTGTAACATGATCTTGCACCTTGTAGTGAGTTTACTTTAATAAAGTGTTTCATAAATATTCGGAGTCACTATAATTGAAAAAATATATTATTTTATGATTGTATAATCTATTTGCCATTGAGGCACAAGCGTGTGACTGCAAAGCGACGGTTGTGGGTTCAGTTCCCATTCAGCGGAATGAATATATACATTTCTTCGTTCTGGTACTAAGGCAAGCGTGCGTGCTAAGCGTAACGTTGAGTGACGTTACTCAACACGCAATGCCTCGAAACTTCGGCGAAAAGTGACAGGTTCCCTCCGCCTAACCTACCTTCAGCTTGAGACCGAAAAAACCCCATTTATTGCCTTGCTTGCACACTACATACTAATAAAAAAATTTGAGGACAAATATTTATATGGTTATTAAGAAGCATTAAGCATATCGAATGATATTAAATAAGCTAATTCTCACGCGGCTTATTACAAAGAGTGAACCGGCATAACGGTATGAACAGACCAAATTCCAGCATGCACTGATCCAGGAGGTAATTAGGTACCGTGGTCACGATTACAAGCCGAAGTGAAAACATAAGACGTGTGAACCCATAATTTAATACAAATCTTTTGGAGCATTGAACTTGGTGTAATTTAGTAAGTGGCAAGAAAATGATCTAAGCACTTTACTAACTAATTTCGGCGCCGAATTGAGAGCAGCGGCCGTTGGTGATTTTAATGATCGGGACTCGTAGTGATTTTCACGGTCATTTGTAACAGAATTACAATTTACTTTGAGTACAGTTGCAAATATATTATAGCTATTATTTTTTACAACATAAGTCGAACTAGACATTGCAAATACGAGCAACAGTTAGTTGTAACAACTCGGGGCGGCATTCGGTGAAGGAGTGCCGACAACAACTGGAGAAACTGGAGAATTTATTTATCTGGGTATCACGGGTATCGGCGCCGGGGGGCAGGCGGCCGTTTAGAAATTGAACAGGCGATGTATTTGTCGATACGCGGGACACTGTTCACTTCCTAAACATAAATTCGGTGTGCGGGAATCGGATATTATTATTCAATCGGTCGATCGTAGTTCGCGCGGAGGCCATAAGTCACGGCGACGCGAACGCCGGCGGGCGCCGTGAGCGGTGGCGCACGAGCGCGATGCCATCGCGAGCCGTACCGCTAGTCGCAGCACCGTGCCTCTCTGCGGGCCGCCCCGCTTTCGTATACCTCAATTTATACATAAATTTAACAGATCTGCCAATTTTCACATAATTTACTTGATATCGTTGTTGTCAGGCTTTATCTATGAATAATTGTCTCATATAACACATACCTACCTACTATATTTACACATCATGATATAAGTATGACACATATTATGTACAAGATATGTCGCATTTTCGGATTTTTGCAATTTTGTACAGAAATGTACATCTCACCCCACAATAAGTATTAACAATTATATAAAACTTAAAAATGTATAGGACATTCTTGTTTACGAAAAGCTTTAAGCTCAATATTCTTGAAATTCGACATTGGCGGCATACACTTAATAAATAGTTTATAACACTTAAATTGCAGCGCAAGTAATTTAAACGTATTTTTAAGTTAAACAACAAACAAGTTACACATAAATAGAATGGTATGCAATGGTAAATATTTAACTTGAGTCCGCTTGAAGAGAGATGAGCGTAGCAGGTTTTATGTCCACTTGTTACTCAAGCGCAATTCGCTTTCCTCCGCTTCCGCTACGCAAATTTACCCCTTAAACATTTAAACACAGACCCGGCGAACATCAAACAGTTTTTATAACATTTCTATGAATAAGCGTGTTCGCCGCGGTAATACTAGCAGTTCCTGGGCATGGTCTAGCCTAGCCTAGACTACAATTTGAAAAAAATACACAATTTTTATTTTTGTTACGTGACAGCTTAATATTTACTGCTGAGGAAGTGAATGCACTGTGGTCAAGCGTAAAACTGTATTGTGGTTACCGGGCGGAGAATGTCATATAAAAACTGACTTTTGAAGATAAAACATGTGGCTCGATTTACTTATGAAACTAAAACTTTTGACAAGGATTGTAACTTTTTAGACATTACAATAAAACAGAATATTTTATTGAGGAAAAATTTCATGGCTTAGGGTGCTCTTGCAAGAGCCTAGCTTATCTCTGTGCAAGACAGAGATAAGCTTTCACAGGAATCGTTATTTTTACACTTACTTACATCTGCGGTGCCTAATTTAAAGTACATCGCAGAAGGATCTCAGTACAAGTATAGTGAGATCAAAAAAAAAAACTTTTAGGTACGAATGTAACTGGACGCTAAAAGTTTGTCCTTGTTTTTCGCCTACATCATATATCTGCTACTACTAAAAGCAGATATGAATAAAATCAAAATTTAACGTAGTTTCAAAGAAAGAATCTTATTATATAAAAGAAAGAAGCTAATTAAATAAAAATACTACAATATTATAATTAAACATTTGTTATCATCAAAGAGCGACGTAAACTATTTTTCCACATTCAATCTATTCAGTAACTAACGAAGTGAACAGTTGCAGCCGACCACATTCTAGCGGAGGTTCACCGACGAGGTACGAGGGTCCAACCCACGCTTTATTAAGAGCAACTGGTGAGTCGGTCACGCTTACATAGCATTAAAGTGGCTGGTGAGGCTAACGCGGGTTCGGCGTCGGTAAGCACGGACAAGCAGAGACTTTGTACCATTGCTTACATATCACGCACATACGGAGCTTAAAAAGTGTTAGAACTTTTTATTTTAATTGTTTTTGTCAGCTTCACGCTATATCCCGTATATAACAGAATAGGCAGTGTTAAGACACTCCGTTCCCAACTTTCCGCCGAATTTTCGAGGCATCGGGTGTTAAGAGGGGGAACTCGACGCCGTCTTGGCCTTGTTACAAGAGCAAAGAAAATGAAAATATTCATTAACAATAATCCATTTACCTGAGTGGGAATTGAACTCACAATCCTAGCGTTCTCATCCACACACGGCCTCTTTAATTAAGCAAAAACATGTTCGATAATAATCATACATGTAGATAGCTAAATATAAAATCTAAAACATATTTTTATAAAGCAAATATAAAAATATACGTTTTAGATTTCAAACACTTAATTACCTATAAAAGTATTTTTAGAATTGAAAAAATGTTTATGGTAATTATAATTTAGCTTTATTGTACTGCATTTTTTTCCCAGGACTTTTATTGGTTCTTGAGTTTTATATAACAGTATTTTTAGAGTTGAACAATTACATATTTTAGATAAATATAATATAGTTTAAAGGTTGAATGAGAAAGGAGATGAGAAAGGGGAAGGAGAGGAGGAAGGAGAGAAGGAAGGAGAGGAAACTTGACTTTTTTCCCAGGACTTTATTAGTGCTAGAAGAATTTAACCTCCTTGCAAAAAGAAAAGCTACAATCGAAGTTTATCCTATACTTTAAAAGGTCATGGGACAAACATGCCACCAGTCCATTCATAGAAATAGCTCGTGAATAGCCTCTAATTGATGCCACTGGCACTGGTGCATTGTGAACGTCATTAAACTAAACGCCCCTAATGAAATATTTATAGCGTTTTAATTACACTTTAATAACAAATGTCTGAATATTTTAGCTGGTAATAATTAGAAAAATTATGTTTTTGTAATTATTTATTTTCATTCGTCATGCACATTTTAAATTAAAAAAAAAAGATAACTTTGCTTATAACGTTTGGTATTTTAAGGATAAAAAAAAAATGCAACTTTTAACGGTTTGAAGTTCCTGCAGAACGTTAATAAAACGTGATTAAGTGATCTATCAAGTTACTAAAATTCGATATTTAATTCTTTTTATTAAAAGTATTTCAATTATGTAACAAAAAAGGAATACTTAAACTATTATATTTCTTGTGAATACAGTATAAATAAATAGTTTTCAATAACAACTTCTACTTGTATAACAATACTTATAAAAAAATTTCAACGAGATGATCACACTTACATACATTAAGATATGGCGTTACAACATCGCCTTGCGTCCCCACCTGGGGCCATCTGTTATTGCACTGGATTTCCCGTTATCAAAGTAAAATTAATACTCACCGCCGAATGAGTTCTATCCAATATACACACATTAATAGTGAAAAATGATCGTTCACCGTCAGCCCGTTTACGATCTTAAGATTTGAATTTGTATATAATTATGATATTACATCACTTGTTTATTTCGGTATAGTTATTATTATATGTGCCAACGTGGGAGATTTATTGGTTTTAATATACAGTTATTTTAAACGTTTTAATTATTTTAGATATTATTTCATATATGTATTTAGTTTTTACGTTAAGAAATTGATTTTAGAATACTAGATTTAAATTAAAATGTTTTAAAAAAGTCTATAAACAATTTAAATTTATTATTAGCACTATGGAGAGAGAAAAATTTAAGCGGGTAGCGTGAGAAATCCACATCGAGATGATACCGAAGCGTGCGTACCCAATTCCCGATGCAAATGCGCAAACATCCTCCAGCATCACAACATGGTATTTAAGCTCTTGCTACCTTTTCTTTAACAGTATTGTTCGTAGAAGTCTATTCTGGAACCATTAACCCTAACGCGGCGTCTATTATGAGAGTTAATAGGACGGAAAGTGCACCTTTAACAGCTTTATTGGTGGTATCAGGGTAGATTTGAACGTTTGCGCTTTTTACTGTGCAGGCTAGATGACCATAGTATATACGAGTTTATATGATACACTCGATATAGGATTATTTCACGATACAGTGGAGTGTGTGTTTGTTAAGGATTTCAAACTAATGAAGAAATCAAAATTCAAAACTAAAAAAAACGTTAATTTCTTTTAAGAAAATATTATTTAATACATAAATATTATAGAGATATCATGTAATAAACTTGTTTGGGTACTTATTATAATTACAGCGAACTATAAATGCTTAGAATAAATTATTGCAGATGATTTACGGTCTCACACAACGGAAACACCATCGTTAGCAGGTTATTGACAACAGACTATGTACCTATATGTATGCAAAGTTACTAATCCATACATGTTATTAATCTGTATAATATTTAGTTTTATATTTTTAAATATAAGAAATATTTATTTAAATGTATATTTCCAGTCGCTCTAGCATGGACGTTGAGTTCCGTTACTCAACACGTAATGCCTCCAGAATTCGGCGGAAAGACGGACGGAGTGTCTTAACACTATATTCCCTCAGCGTACCCTGCTGTGGGCGGGATACAACGTGAAGCTGATTTAAAGCTAAGACAAAAACTCAACAATTCCAAAAACGATTTGAACAAGAAAAGTTCGTGCACAAGTTAGCTATCTGGGCAGTTTGACACAAGACGAGAGCGAGGTAGCCGAGCACAGATTGAATTGGACAGGCGGGATGATATTGTTGGAATTACAAGCGTTTAATCGTGGTGAATGAGCGCGGGCCGTCATGCCGAACGTCGAGAGACGCTCGATCACGACCGAGACATCGGAAATCAATAAATAATCGAATGATTTAGCCACTGCGCCGCGTGCGAACTCGATTAGACACGATAGTGCCTGGTGCCTGGTGCCTGGTGCTCGTTGCATATCCAACGAGCGCGAGACGCTGACGCTGCCGCTGCCGCACTGTGCTCGCCGCGGGGTCATAGGTTATCGATTATAAGTGAGTTATAAAAATCAATTATTTCTAGGCCAGCGGTACGATATATATCTCTACACGAGATATCCAATACAATTTGCTATAACAAATTTAATATTGGAGATTAACAATAAAAAATAATCCTATTAGCAGTATTAATTCTTGCAATAGCGAAAATTTGCAAAATAAAGCACTAATTTTCGCATATCGAGAAAAGATTCACAGGTATAAGAGAAATGTCAGGAGTTCAAGTGTAAAACGAGATATCTATGGAAGTGCACGAAAGCAAACAGTTTGTATGAATAGAATATATGTTGTTCCCGACATATTGATCTTATAGGTCATAACGGTATTTTATTTAGCGGGTAAAGGTACATACATACGCGATAAGTCGTGCAAAGCATTAGTGTATATGGTAAGCATAGAAAATTTAATATAAATATATATTTAGCATCACATTGTATCCTGCACACAGCGGGGTAAGCAGAAGGAACCTAACGTTAAGACATTCCGTTCCTCCTTTTCTGGCGAATTCTGGAAGCATTGTGTGTTGAGTGGCTTAACGCAGTGAAGAAAATAGAAATATTAAATATTTTATTTCTCAAATGAAAATCGAACTCGCAACCACTCACTCCTTGTGTCTTTATACCACAACTGACTTCAAATACAGCCCTTTTTCATCTTTCAACGCATAACTCCAATACAACATTTATTAAAGCTACATGCACATTAACGTTCCAACACTGTTGATAAATAAATAACTCCAGTCTTCTTACAGTGAATCTATTTCAAAATAGATTATATCTGTTTCCTTTTTTGCTACGAGCAAAAAAAAATAAGTGCTTGTTCGTGGTGGTAGTGGTTGTGGTACTAATTACCATACGTGGCCATCAATAAGCGTCGCGATTACATGCGAGCCCTGTGTAATAGAGACGGCGGGTGCATTTCCCCAGTGTTTTCTCTGATGCACCTTCAATAATCTACTATTATCATGATTTATATAGCATCGATTATTATTGGTTGGGGCACTTAATGACAGGTGTCAGCTGCTGGTGTTGCTTATGGGCTACAAGCCCTCATATAGAAAGAATGTTGTGATTTTAATTCAGGTTTTGTTTGATGGGTAATTTTATTAATCAAATATTATCTGAGGCTAGTCGTAGCGTAGGAGCACAAAGTATGTGAATGCGGCAGGTTGTGGATTCGATTTCCAGTCAAAGAAATGAAACATTTCATATTTTCATTTCTTTGTTTTGGTGTCGAGGCAAAGCGCGGCGCTCAGTTTCACCACTCAACACGGAATGCCTCCAGAATTCGGCGGAAAAAGGTGGAACGGAGTGTTTTAAAACTAGGTTCCTTATTTTGAAAGGTTTGCAAGAAAATAAAGATGTCAAAAGCGATTAAAAATCATTATTTATATATTGACATTGACAGGCACATTTCAAATAAGTAGATAGAGATGTTTATGATTGACAAGAATTTCTCTTTATCTAACTGACAAGAGAAAGATATTAAATTTTTAATGCTTTTGTAACACGATTTAATAGAAGGGAGATTTAGTTAGCAATTACATTCAAATTTTAATAGTAAAAGAATTAGGAATAAAACCACCTCTTGACGAAAACACCTATTAGAATTCTCTGAATTTTTATACCTATGTTTTTTTTATGCTAAATATGTGCACACTTCCAATAAAACGAGAATAACTATTAGGGTTAATCATTCTTAAGATTTCCTAATATATATAAATCTAAGCAATTTAGCATTATCTTTCAAAACAAAAGGTAAAAATCTTTTACTTTGCTTTGACAATATTTACTAACTTCTGTATCATACAGAGACAAAAGCGACTTCCTTTAGTGACAAGTTACTCTGTTCCCTTAAAGCAGAACTATTCATTTAACCTAACAAGAACTGCGAAAGTATATAGTAAAATTATTTAAACTGAGTAAATTGTAAAAGTTAAACAATGAAATGAGAACAATAAAAATAAAATATAACTTATAAAAAAAATCTTTTTAATCGAAAATGCCTGCATACGCTCTTTACATTTAATTATAACGATTAATGTGTCCAAACCATGCTCACGAACGAAAAATAACCAATTTGGGCACCGCTCTGTAATAAACGAGATTGGGTAATCATTTCTTTTTAAAATTAAGATATTTCGGAGGCATACATATTGAGTTTACGTCATTATAAACACAGTTATAATTGTCCTATTGACATCAATATCCTTCAATCGGGACAAGAAAGACCAAGTGTCAATTTAAAAAATATATATTTTAGTATTTTTTTCATAACGGTCCATAATGATTAAAATAACTATTGAAGATCATGCAATAAAAATATTCACATTTTTATACTCATTGATTTACTATTACATATTATGTAAGTTATTATAATAATTAAGGTCGTCGTGGCCCGGTGCCGCAAGGGTGTGACTGTAAACGCGGCGGTTAAAGAATCGATTTCGATTTAAAATATTTTGAATATGGAACAAAACATTTTTATATGTTCATTTTCCTCGCTCTGGTTACATGACAAAGCGCGGCGTTAAGTTCCGCCAATCAAAACGCAAAGCCTCAAAAATTTGGAGGACAGTAGGGAACGGAGAGTTAGCTTAACAAGAGGTTCCCTTTGCCTATCCCGTTCAATGCTTACCTATAGAGCGTGAAGCTAAATAAAAAAAGAAATATAATAACGTTAGTTTTTCAACTCACCTGTCAGCAAATAAAAACTGAATCGCGCATCACATTAAATGGACATATTCAATTTATAGTAATCTTAAACAGTTAACTCAATTACATACAATTTATTACCTTGCAAGTTTATGCATTATTTGCGTACAAATTGAAATAAACACAAAAAGTATATAAAAATCGCGTGTCTACATACATACATGTCTAGTGGAGTATGATTAAAATCTTAGCAATTATCCAATTCTAAAGTGGGTGCTTAAGATATGTTATTTTCGAGCGAGTTAGCGGACAACAAATGTTACGTTCCACTTTAATCAGAGTAATCATACGGCCTTTAGTGTAACACTTTAGACGGTAATAAAAAAAAAATAAAAAAAATTAACAACAATGTAAGTAGTGCTTTAGTGCATTCAAAACAAAATGTATAGAGATGCAATTACCGAGGGTGGATTGAAAAGAGAGAACAGGCATTTAAGATATTGAATAGCAAGAGAGCCTCCTTGCTATATACCGGTTAACTCTCGCTTGGGCAACACTTTGTCAATGTACTCGTTACCCAATTAGCATACATAATGCTTATTTAAAGTTAAACTATACAGTGTTTCATACTGGTATTGTAACGACGTGTTTATTATAGAACAAGATTAAAATTACTTATGGAATTTGCAACTTTTAAAATTTTGCTAAATAATTACGTTAAGAATTTTCTTCGCTCTGGTATAGAGGCAAAAGCGCGGCGATGAATTCCACCACGCAATCCGGCGGTAAGTGGGGAACGGAGTGTTTTAACACTGTTGTTCCCTTTGCCAACCCTGCTGTATGCGGGATACAGCGTGAAGATTATTTTTTCATTTAATTACGTTAAAAGGCTATACCATATTTATATGTAGTTCAAATGACACAATTTATTTCAAAGTTTTGGCGAGCTTGTAAAATATGTATGTGGCGCCTCGTTGCCGTAGCGACTAAGTTTATGAGCGACGCGTTGATGTCTTTTTATTGAAATAAATAATTAAAATGTCCACTGCATATCTACAATTGTTATTTATATTATTGCCATAAAAACACCATACTATAAGTTTACCAATCAAATTTCACTATAAATTCTAACAGTAATTTAAGGCTAAGAAAATTATATGGCGTTTAATATTTAATCTTAAAATGAATTATCATAAAAATCTATACGAATAAGACTCAAAAAACCATAAACATAAAACTAGGCAATATAATAAAAATTAATAAAGTATTATAAATGTACCTACATATATCTTAGGACAGGCATTGTTTTTTTCAAACCGGCTATACTCGTAAAACCAAGTGCTAAGGCTGGGTCTATCGCACGCAGGCAACGCTTGACGCATGTTGATGAGAGCACTCCGTCAAAGTGATTGACAGTCGGATGTTACACCTTCCAGTTCCGATATTTTTATTGTAGCCATTCTTTTTTGTAATTGTTTAAACCATACATACATACATACATACAGTTATAAATATTTATTGTTTTTCATGGCTGAGTAGAACGATAAGTTATTGCATCTCGTTGTTTTAATTCTGAAAGTGTAAGTGGCGCAGGCGCAAAAGGGTGTGACTGAAACGCGTCGTTTGTGGGTTCGATCCTTATTAGAGGGAATTATTTATTGATATTTTCATTTCTTCGCTCTAGCACCGAGCAAGTTCGGCGTTGAGTTCCACATTTCAAAACTTAATACTTGTAAAATTCGACGGAAAGTAGGGAACGGAGTGTGTTAACAGAGTTACCTTTGCGTGCCTTGATGTGTGCCGAATACAACGTGAAGCGGTTTTTTTTTAATTTCATTTATACATATGTATCTAAAGGTGAGCACTACGCTTTATTTTATAATATAATTTACTTTACAGCTCATTAATTGTCTTAATTGTTATCTTTTTCTCTTAGATTACTCAAAAATTACTCTATATCTTATTGATTTACAGAATCTACATATATATACTCTAAATCGTTCTTAAATTATAAAATATTTCAAATACTTAATCTGAATTTATTTTAAGGTATTTCGATTCCCCCAATAATAATAATCATAAATTGTCTATACTAATTAGTATAAATATCTTTGCTAACGTTATTCGTTGAAGATTTTATCGTCAGAGTAACAACAGAAGGTTTAAAAGGGGGTTTATTAAAAGCCCAGCATTGATGAGCTCGCTGCACCGACACGCCGTTTCAATATCCAGTGGGGCGCCAATAATCAGCTCTCAGGCATGCGAGACGTAAATAGATGCATTAACCTGCCACGGACCAGACTCACCAACTAACCTACAAAGCCCTCGGGAAGAACACGAACACACGTAAAAATTATGTTGTTTTTTCTATTAAAAAAATCTTCGTATGCATGCTGGTATTTTATTATGAACTAGTTATTTAAAAACGTTATGACCGCTGTAATACTTTAATAATTGTCGTAGATTTTTAATGGCTGCATCTGTTCGATAAAAATCTTAGCGATCGATTTGGAGATGATAAATATTCTATAAATAGCCCCAATGCTATTAAAAATAACAGTCTATAATTGAATTTATGTTTATAGAAAAACTTCATTAGTTGGTCAATAGTTGGTGGATCATAACTTTTGATATTTAATTGTTTATTAAAATAGATAATAAAATAATAATGACTCGTACTATTCAGAAAATAAGAAGTAAAATAATATTAATTTTTCATAATTTTTAATAATTGTTAAATAACTCCAAAATTCGGCGGAAAGTGAAAACTTGAAGTGGTTCCCAGGTTCCCGCAGCCCTGCTATACGCGGGATACGGTGTGAAGTTAAAAAAGGAAAAAAAAAATAAATACCATAAAGTGCATAAATTTTTTATTCATAATGTGGCTGAAGTCGAGGATCGCCAAGTAGCGCTAACATTAATAATAATATTTAAATCGATATGACGACAGAATAGCGTACGAAGAATTTATGTCTGTTCCATAACGTAATACAAAAATAAAGTACGATAAAAATGGCAAGTTATTAATAACCTTACATCGCCGATATATATAGATCCATTCAGTGTAGCATAAAAATGATACCAACGTAAATAAAACTGGTCTTGTTAAGAATATATTCAGTGGAGAACGCAAGGGCTATCTGTGAGCGTAATTTATCACCAGGTCCACCAGCGTGGGGTGGTAGTGTAATAGTAAAGGGAGATGGAAAAGGATGGACGACAAATTTCAAATAAAAAGAAAGAGAAAGAGATCTGGTGTCGGCAAGGACGGCCCGCAAGGTCGTTTGCGCCTTGTTAGCGGGTGTACATGGTTACTGACTCCTGTCAAGTGTGGGGCCAATCAAATGCTTTGACACCGTTGCACCTGGAACCCGACTGAGTGTCGCCAAATGTCTATTAATTATCTATGAGCGAATCATATTTTAACATTATATTGTTTTATAGTGTCTACCGTAATAATAGATGCTTATTCTTTAGAAAAAAAAATACTTCAAGTATAGAGACAATAAAATAGAGAGTTTGAAGTGATTCTTTAAAGTGGTGGTCTTAAAACTCTTTTACTTTTATATATTTACTAGTTTTTCAATTAGTAATGTTAAAAAATATATTTTTTTGTAGGCAATACGTTAATTAAACATTTGTTTTTTTATACAGTGCTATAAGGTTAGTAAGATGGTTATTAAAATTCTGATGCCAACAATAGATATGGCAAAACAGGATAGTGTAATATGTGTATTTTTGTTTTAAGTTCTACACTGGTTCTTGTTTTTATAGTCTATACAAAACAAAAAAGACAATGCTAAGATTATGAGATATCTCTTATCATAAATTAAACTGTACATGTAAAGGCAATTAGATTTCAAGAAGCATATTATAAGTTATTTTTATATTAGTCATTCGTACATATATACATATAATGGTAATTTAATAAAATTTCTATTGGAATTTTTACCATACTTCGTTTCGTTCGTTCGTCTAAGTAAATAGGTGTATTGTTTAAAAGTAACTTTTTTGTGTAAAAACATATTGAAATAATTGTGAAATTATTATAAACGTATAAAAAAAAAAACACTTTCATAATTACCTACATTTGCACATTTAAAAATAATTAAAAATAACCATTATTCCATGTTTATTCATTTTGTCGTCTCTTATACCAAAAAGCTATTAACCTTTTAATTACTTCGCTGGGAATAGAAAAATATTTTTATAGATTATAAACAATGTGAGACAATAAACAAGAGAAGTAATTGGTTAAACCAGTTCATTAAAAATTCAACTACCAAGTTCAGATGTAAGCTCGATAGAGCGTAAGAAAAGATATTGACCTCTTCAGAGGTGGACGTCTCTGGATTATGACCGGTGATGGAATTAACCATATCAATTATTACCTTTGGTGATGCTTTTAAGCTCTTAAAAGCTAAAATATAAATAATTCATAGTAAATTACAATAACATTACTTTAAAATAAAATTATAACAACATGTAATTTTGCTATCCACAATTATTTTCGTAGTTTGATAAAATAAGAATACACATGCATCGTTTATGTTTTTTCTGTGCAGGGTAGGCAAAGGAAGCCTAGTGTTACGACATTCCGCTCTCCATTTTCTCTCGAATTCTAAAGGCATTGCTACTGAGGGGCGGAACCAGCCATATGCCAACGCTTTGCTTCGACATCAGAGCGAAGAAGTTATTAATATTAAAAGGTTCCAATAACCGTATTAGTAAGATTAAGATGAGACAATGACTGATTTTTTTTAAAATTTTATAACAAGAAACCAGGCAATATATAATGATTACAAAAAATATGACGCGAGTGAGGAACAAATAACGATTTATGGCCTTATATTACAAATATGTACCTACAGAAATTTGGCAGAATGCTTATCAGCATGATATTATATAAAAGTGATACGAAAGTTCCCTAGAAGCTCATACAAATCAATAATTTTCTTACTCTATATCTTGTTAACAGTATTCGTTAACATAGAACGCTTTTGTGTTGACGATTGGTATCTATTGATGGGAAATAATTTGACAGAATTTTATAATGACCATCGAAGCATATAAATTATAACGGAACGCCGGCGCCTGAACAACAAGCTTCTCATTAAGTCGATCAATGTTAAAATCAAACGTACGGATTCATTGGTGAAATAATTTTTGGCGGACGCGGAGAACGAGTAACGGTGTTGGCGTGCCAATGACATTCGTCAGAGGTGGTCGCGCGGCCACTGTCTGTGCAATCACATTTTCATTTAAGGCGCCCATCTTCATTAATTTGTATTGAATTGTAATTACTAGTGAAGCGCTACTTGCCAAATAGTGATTCGGCACTTGAACTTAATGTATCTCCTATGCCAATGTAACGTTTCATTAAATAATGAAACCGCACGTCTTGCCAGTAATGAATGAGTCGACATTCTGCCGCAAAGTTCGGTTAGCGGTTTTTTGCATTATGCTCTCCTTCTAGATTGATTTCTATTACATCTAAGAACGTTAAAATACTATAATAATTGGCAATTGCCGGCTAAGAAGCCATCTCTATTAATATCGCATTACAGAGTGAATGAAATTTATAGCCGTGCCTTGACGCTCAAATACAGCCTGTACATATTTATTAAGTAGACGCTACGTCGCTCTATGATATATATTTAATGACTGATATTCTTTCGCGAGTGATATTGTTTAATGATAAGAAAATTGAAAAATATTCAACTAAAATATGCAACTATTCTTTTTTTGTCAAGATATTATTGTCAGACGTTTATATATAGAAACCATAATGTAAAAATATTTACGAGCTAATATTACATCTATTTTAGTACGGTGCAATTTCCATACGTTACGATATCATTTTTATCGTGGACTGGAGGTAAAAAAACAAGGGCTCAATAACGTAAGAAAAAATAATCTTACACATTTAATAGGCGGTAGAAGTGTATAATGATCTACAATAATAATCCTCTTTACGAAAATATTTCTTTAGTTAACAATCTATAAAATAAAAAAATTATACATAATAATCACATAGGTGTCTAGGAACAAGGCGAAACTAATGATAGAGGATCGGTTTATGTAATAGTGTACTAGACACATATAAATTTTTTAACAATATATTTTATTTACTTTTTACAAAAAAAATTACCTAGTAATTTACTACCTACTAATTTACCAAATAATTTTTTCACCCGTAATATTTTTTACTTAGGCGAAGTTGCAAAAACAGAAACAAAAGAAATACAAACGAACGTTATATATCTAACTGCGTTTAATCTTACTTTTTCTTTACATAGCAATATAAACAATTGTGGTTTAGAATGCTGGAGGCGTCAGATAAATTTAATATGAAGGGTAAATAATGATATCTATTTTTTACTATCTCGCTGTAGAATGGATTAAATATGTGTCTAGAAATACTTTATGCTGACTAAAATAGATAAATATACATTTATAATTATATGGAAAGTGAAAAATATTTGTTATTCTAAAAATACTTCTACAGTTCTACAATCATAGATATTTTTATACTACGCTATGAAAATAGGGTAGCGTAGTTTACTCAGCATATTTATAGTATGGGAACGAAATGCTGAGGTCATTCTTTATAATTTTCATTAAAACTGAATAACAACCAAGATAATTGTATATTAATTGTTTTGTTAAATGTATTTTATATATGTTTTGTACAGTTAGAAAATTATAGTTCCCTCTACCAAAGTAATATTAAGTTCTATATTTCGGGAACGAGAGATGTTTCTTAATCTCTATATATAATAAAACAGTAAAAATATTTTCTCTTAGTATTTTTGACTGAAATGGAGAATAATAGAAAGCAAAAATATATTTTTTTAATTACTTGTTTATGTATAAATTGTTTATTTAAATAACCAGTGTGGTATATATTGTTTTACGTAATTTAACACAGAAAGTGATCCATGAGAATTTCAATAACACAGTGTATTTTTCTAAAGGCGTACTTCAATTTGAGCGAAATCACCTGTCGAACTGTCGAAGCCTCCTTAACACGATATCTCGCGATGTGGTTGACGCATATCTCCGCTACTAAGAGATGCACTCGATAATAATCATTTTTAGATAATTGCGAGCGAGTCTCATGAATAGTAATTTTGCAATAAATTGCTATGAATAACTATTACTCGCAACGTTTTAAAGCGAATGTCATGTTTACTACTTGCCTTTAGTAAACAATTAAAAGCTTTAATATATATATTTTGTGGCATCTCGTGGCACAGAGGCACAAGCGTGCGACTGTGAATACGAAAGGTTGTGGGTTCCCTTCTCGTTTGAGGAAATTTAATTTTCTTCGCTCTGGTAACGAGGCAAATCGCGGCGTTTGGATCCGCCATCTAAGGCTAAAGTAAGGCTCTCAGATGTAGAGTATAGTGACAACATTACTGGTCCGCATTTACTTCTACGAATTGCCTTTTAAGATGTCTGCATCCAAGAAAATGAAAAATGGAAAGTGGAATGAATTTGTCTAGAGCAATAACGGTAAGTGTTACAATGAAAACATGCATTTACGAGATTAAAATAGAATGATTAAAATTACCGGTCGAGCGAATATAAATTTGAATTTTGTCAAGTTCTTTAGTCAAAGAATAAACTTATTTCTTAATTTTATTTTGATTAAAAAAAACTATGAAATTAAACAAAATGCCACTAAAGGATTATTTTGTCAAATAGCAGTAGCAAGTACCCATTATAAATTTATATAGAATCCATAAGCACGTGTTGACATTTAGCTGATATAGCGCTTAGAGCAAATCCCAAATAATGGGAATAGGCACGCGACGTTGAGCTCCGCCACTCAACATGCAAAATTGGGCGATAGAATGAACGGTTGAAACAGAGTATATGTTTATACTTTTTAGTATAATATATTTATACTTTAGTCATTTTGGTCAGCCATGTAAAAAAGCGTTTAAACATACAGACAAGAAATGCTTTAGGATTACAACTTTTATTCGTAATATATTATACGCATATTTATTAATTCATTGTGGACACTTTCCAAGTTTTGATACGGTTAGTTGGTCACAGGGTTATATCGATGCTTACGATCATATTTACTTAGATTATAAATCCATAGTCGGTAATGGTAAATATGTGGCTAAGTGGTAAAATATGTGGCATAAATGGTAAAGATACCGTTTAATACGCACGTTTATTACAAAGATTAAGGCAACGCACCCTGTTATGAAAGTTGATAGTTTGTTAAGTATGAGTTAAGACTGTTAAAAATTATAAAAACAGGATATGTATAGAATAATGGACTTGTATTTGTGACGCTAAGGTTGAATTTACATATATATGGAGGAGTTTAATGTAAATCTGTCCTAGACTTATTTATTTTAATTTCGCGTAATACCGTAGAATTTTACATAAGTTTGTAGATAAAATAAGACTTTTATATATAAAGCTGGTACTAGTGTCTAGTGGACTCTATAATTAACTTTTGGACTATACTCCTAATGGCAAGTTATTTAAATTGACATATATATTAAAAAAAAACTTTTAACAAAAACAGACATTTTTACGAATCTTTTATCAGTACTTTTCCTTATCATAAATTAATATTTTTTTATATTGATAAAAGAAATTATTAAGGTGCAAGTAACAGAACAGTTATTTAATCATATGCCAGGATTAACATGATACTATAACCGAACGTAAATTTATTTACGGCACATCAAAGGATGTGAGCAGTAATCATAAAGATGTAGAATCAGTTCAAGAGCGAGCCTCTATTATTTCATAGCAGTATATTTAATGAATATGGTATACACAATATATGACTGACTTACTGGCAATAATAAAATTGTAACGTCTTCCATTTCAGGGGCAGATATTAAAATACCTCGAGCAAAATGAATAACGCATATAAATTATGTTTAAACGGTGGATCGTCTACAATATGTTACAACTGTTGGATTTAACTTTTATTTCTATTAATTTTTTTATATTTATGAAAAGATTATATTTTACTTTAATGTCAATTGTGTTTTAATCTTGGTAGTTGTTACGAAGCAATACAGAAGGCTGCACACAGCAGGTTAGGCAGAGAGAACTTAGTGTCTATATTCTCTGCCGAATTCTAGAGGCATATATCTAAACCACTCACAATTTTATTATAAGTAGCACATGCCACTTTTTTTTCGTAATTATTTTTGCAATGTACAGAGATCATACAAACATGTATATTTATGAATAGAACTAGATAAATAAACTTAAAACACATTAACATAAATTGTACTAGAAATATTAAGTTCTTCGTGGACTAATTAGTGTATGTTTATACGAAAACATCACGCATTCGTCCTACGCCGAGTGCAGCATATACCGTCTATATGCACGACGTTCGTGTCAATTACAACCGTTTACCGTTTCCAAACCCTTTTAGGTCCAAATGGTATCTTTTATTCGTATTTAAAACGACGTCGCACGTGCCGTATGTGCAAATGCCGATAACACTACAGAAATACGTACGTACATTTTAAACATTCCTTTTGTTTAATAGGTATAGGACATATACTAGTAAAAATAAATGTTTTAATTTAGAAAATATCTGTATTTTAAAATGGCATAATAAATAAACGTTTCCCCAACAACCCAAGTTACTTAAACCTTTCGATTCATCGCTCTAGTTATATTATTAAAGTAAAATATCTGGGAACACGATCCAAGTGCAAATTATGTATACATCCTAACCCATAAAAGTAATCCTTCTCTTCCTGCGATTTTATGCGTCTATTGGAATAACGCAGCGAAATACAATCCTGTGATTGCACCAATTATCTCTTTTATGAAACAGGTGGTGGTTTTCTATTATATTTTTTTCTTATACTAGTAGACATAAAAATTTACGATCATTTTAATAGGTCATAAGCCGTAAAGAAATAAAGCTAGCTTTCTTTTTTATGGTCACATTATCTTGTTTTATGTGATGCATACTTACCATTGTTATATATATATTATCAGAGAGAATAGACCGCGAGAAAAGTGTTGTACATGCGTCCAGTCCAGTTAGCACGCGCGGCCCCAATCGTGATGCGAATGTCGTCATGACAGATGAGGAAAAAGTAAAATTGATATGTACTCCCCAGCCCGCGGTGACTAAGAAAACGAAAGACACTTTCAACAGGATTTTAAGTTTCTTTTAGAATTTACATGATAAAAAAAAATTCTTTGTTCATTTCACATTTTGATAACGTTTAGACAATAAGCAAAAGTAGTTTATATACTGTATGCAAGTTATTTATGCGTCTACGGTGACGGTAATTATGTATATTTCTCAGTTTTTACCCGGACAAAGACCATGAAAATTGACTTTAAAACGAACATTGTAACCGACAAAATATATTTGCATATAAACAAGTTGTTATATTTTATATGTACGAAGAAATGTCTGGGCAATATTAGTTTTACCCTCGTTTTCTCTTTTTGTTCACTAATAAATACTAAGAAATGAATAAATAAAATAACAAGCAATGTTATTATTAATAACTAGTTTTAATTTATTCATAAGATCATCAGAAAGAGGAATTCATTAAAAATTAACAAGCGATCGTAGAACAAGAATACGTTTGTATAAAATGATGTATAAAATGTACTTATATATATATTTTTAAGCTTCACGCTGTAACCGTGAATAGCAATGTAGGCAGAGAGAATTTGGAAACCTAGAGTTAAGAAACTTCCATTCACCCACTTTCCTGCCAAATTCCGGAGATATTGCGTGTTGAGTGACAGAACTTAACGCCGCGCTTTGCCACATTACCAGAGCGAAAATAATAAATATTTCATTTAATCTGCGAATCGAACCCACAACCTGTCTCGTTTACTGTGGCACGCCCCCTGTGCCACGACTGGCTTCGATCCTTAATTTGCCACAAATATAAAAAAAATATATATCTTAAGTATTGCAACTACATAAAAAATATTTTCTCCATTTTATCAACTTTTAAAGTTAGTAGTTACATATTACTAGTTAAGCTTGATCGTTTTCTATCTCGGAAGGATATTTTTTAATAATATATGTATTATACACTACATTTGAAATAAGATAGTGAATCGGACGTTTAAAAAAGCATTAACCACAACATAAGACGTAGCTTTAAGAAGCTTTTAATATTAGTCATGTGAGATAGACAGATTATATGTCGAGAAAGCTATTATAGTTTTTAAAATATCAGTAATAAAATTCTACATAGGATCACATTACACTTCAAACAGCATTTTGCATCAGATTATTTAATTTTAATTCTAACTCGGTTGAATTCGACGGTTTTAAAAAAAATAACTATAGCTTACAGACTCTATGCTCATTCTAAAATCATAGATTTTCTCAATTTTCAATATATTTTAATAATAACTGTATTTGCTAATATAAACTTTCCGATATACGAGAACAATATAAAGCTAAAGCACATAAAATATAGATGCCGCCACTTTATGCAGCTTTCAAAAGCCGATAATTACGATGCAATTAGGTATAATGAACGCGTAAGCACTCCATGTATCACGTGTCTTAGTGGATTGTTTCAAACGTATAAGCTTCGCAAGTACTTAACTAGCACCAGACTTTTGTTGTATTAAGTAAAATTATTGTTTAACTTATTAAGGGGTTTTTAACATTTTTTGAAGTGTTTTTCCATACTTAGTAAAAATAATACTTATTTAGAAAACTAGATACAATCCAAACTAATATAATAATATATACATACGAAAAAGTATTTAATATTTAATGACCAACTACTTAATGCTTTTTATGCAAAAAAAACCCAGATGTAATTGAAGGTTGAATATCAATTAATCGCGAACAAACAAGTAATTACGGCGGCTTGGGGTCAAGAGAGATTGATGAGTTTAAGAATTCATGCAATACACAGATTAGAGCTAGAAGTGTTAAAAAATTGCCGGCAATAACCCGCTGTAATCACGCTATTAATTTCCAAAGTGGATTTCTCCAGACATTTCAAATTAGATAGTTTTAGAAAAATAAATTACAGTTCGAATTGATCAATGTACCCGCGTGAGTCTCATCTTGTGTTTTTGTTTATACCAGGCTAGAACCACATTTCCTGGTTCATGAAGCCATAAAAAATCTTTGATTATGCCTTGATTTAAATAGAGCTCAAAGCGTGTGAAAGAAGACTGCATAAAGGAAATAGTGACGGCTGCTGGTAATGAAAGAAAAATATACGTTTTATGGGCAACGCAGATATTGAGATACATGTTGTCGTACAACACTAATATTACTTCGTTTGTGGTTTGTCTTATAAATTTTAATGTTTTTCGGAGGGAAAGATGTTTATTTATGAAATTTCTTAAATAATGTTATTGTTCTTGTAATAAATAATAATTAAAAAATATTCATAAATAACAATCCTTATGTTTTTGTTATAAAAATAATACTCGAAATTTATTTATAACAAAAGCTTAACTACTAAAAGCTTAATTTCTTTTTTATATATTTCTTATTTTAGTAATGTACGTGTAATAATTCTTTATGTTTAACCACAAAGAATTCCAAGATTGTCATGAAGAATATCTATATATTCTAAGATACTTCTATAAAATCTTAATAATTTTGATAAAGTTTTACTGTATTTAATCATTTTAAAACCGGGCAATACGTAATGGTTTTTATTTACATTGTTTTTATCATGTACAAACAATGAGATAATTTACAAAGATTATTTTTTAATACAAATTATCAGTTAAATCTGTCGGTTCACACACCTGTTACATTTAAATTACTAGAACGAATGATTAATGAAATAAACTAGAATGGCACGGACATGGCTGACGAGTTTAAAGACAACATAATTATCAGAGAGCGGTTATTAAAAATAAATATACTTCGTAATGGACATTTATGTGACATCTTAGTAATGTTTTTCTTTTTTATAAAAAAATTTAACGAAATGTTTAATCAATGTATTTAATTTTTTTCATTTTTATGAGTGAAGTCTTAGTCTAACTTAATAGTGGGGGTTTATTGTAGAGCTACCTACCATAAGAAACATTTTAATATCTGTAACAATAGCTTACCTCGTAATCAGAAGGTAATTTATATAGTAATGTCCTAGCAGATTACCTTATGCTGAAATATGATACAAATTCGTATCGGCTCGTTATTAATATAGACATTGTGACATACACTATACATCTTATCGTAAATATTTTAGTAGCCTCGTCCCGTTTGCGATTTAAGTTTATTATTATTTATGTTAATTTATTATAAAAGCATTAAAAGCAGTAAGTCTAGTACGTTTAAAGTAATATACTTGGGTTTTAAAATAGTTAAACAACTCGAAGAAGTCAGATGTAAATAAAAATCTTCTTTTTTTCGGTAAATCGACGCCATTGCAGGCTGCGGTTTGTGTCAACTTGTAGAGACAAGAATTTTGGTTTATTTGTACAAGATGCCTTTTGTAAGTAGTTATAAAATAATGCCTTCTTGTTTTTATTACACGAATAATTCTAGTAAGTAATAAGTTGTTATAATTGTAAAAATAATTTACAGAATAGACGATGATGTGTACGCAACTAATTGGTAAGAGTTATCTTGAGAAAATATGCTTATGATATAATCAATCGACACGGTCCGTAGAGCTACGTACATAATAGAAGACTGAGAAAATGAGAGATAATATAGTGTGAGTATTTCCTGTTCTAATTGCCATAACATATATTGCGTGATGTAATTAAATGTGGCTAAATTTAGTTTGATTAAATATTCAATTTTATATTTTAAAAAAGCATTAAAAATTTTCATTAACTATATTTAACAAACATTGAATAAAAAAATAAATAAATAGACATCAAAACAAAAAAAAAGTTTTTTAGTATCAATAACAAAATTATTATACGAACATACATATATTTATTTCTAAATAATATAAATTATAATTTTTTAATACTTAGGAATAACCAATAAAATTATATACGCATTCTCATTTTATTGTTTTTATATATCCCTAAGTGATGTATAAAAATCTTAATGATGAGTATAATTGTTGTAGGCGCATACGACTATCGCGCATCGACGAGATCGGCGTCGGCGCTTGGACTTGCCATTGCCGCGACGTCCGTCTCTCCCTTTCTTCGGGTTATCGCTCTCTCTCTCCGTCCTTCGGCGGCTCGTTCCTCTTCTTCTTGCAAGGTTAAGGTTACGTCAGACGTGTTATGTTATAACCGTTGGGACGCACTGCGGCAAGTTCAGTGTCTCGACGAGAGTGGCCGCGAGACTAGGCTCGCGAAAAGCGCGTGCATCACGGACTGTGCCGCCTGTGATATACGACCAGTGAAAAAGTTCATGAACTGGGTGATAAATTTGTTAGAACTATCGCGTAACGCTGATTCATGAAAAAAAAATACTTCAATTAATCAACTTTTAAGAGAGGTATGTAGTAATTATTTGATGTGTTATGGTTATATTTTTTATATATAAAAAAATGAAATTTAAGGGATTTTTATGGTGAAAAATACTCTCTACTTTCTTGATTTTGTTCAAGAACAAGTCTATAAATATTTTATCGTGGTTGCGGAGGCTGGGTAAGGACCTACCTCACTTTTCCTACGGGACAGGTTAATTAAGAGGTTATACTGCTATTTTTACATATTCATAAGATATAAAGTTTCAGCTTCCGGATAAAACTGTTAGAAAATATTTTGCTATGAAAATGAACATATAAAAGCGTATTATGGCATAAATCATAATAAAAAATTTTAAGAAAATGTTTTTTACAAAAGATAGTTACAAATTTTTTTCATAACATGTTTTTGTTGGCCAAATACTTAGAACTTTTTCGCATATATAATAAAAATGGCAATGGGAAAAAAATTCTATATCCCAAATCTCGGGACACTAACGATAGTAGAGTATGATATAAAGATATCAGAAATAATAACGATATATGTCCCGTTAGGGTGGGTATTGCAATGTTTTTGCGTCTATCTTCAATCGTGTGTGAGATTGACAGGCTCCAGTGCACAACATACATCGCTATATTTAGCTGCGCATCGTTTCTTTCCATTCCGGGAAGATTTTTTTATTATTCTTCAGTTTCTTCACCCTAAGAACATGATTTATTATATAAAATAAATTTTTGTATGGTACCTGAATTAAAAATTAAAGTTAAGTTGATTCGTAATACTTGGAGCATGAACGTTATTTATTGTGTATTATAAGCGAGGAGAACATCAAACTATAAATAAGTTTTTCGCAACTATAAAACTGTTATTTGGATTCCCCGCGGTGGAGCAAATATAAATTATTACCATAAATAATATTTACGATCTTAATGTATAACATACACGAACGACGAAAACTAAACAAAAAAATGTTATTGGGCATAAATAAATATATTCATTTATACAGATATAATTGAAATAAAAGAAATATAACATATTTTATTACCAAAATTAAATGAAATATCCATTTATAATTTCTATTATTATTGCAATTGTTTTATAATTGAGTATTGTGAGAAATATTGTAAGCGTGAAGTAGCATTCGTCTCAAATAAAAGACTTCAACGCGTTTGGTACTGCGAATATAAACTCACAGTTTGGTGCTTAACGGCCCTGTTAATAAAATTCGATACAAACAGTAACAACCATTTTAAAAACTACACGGTTCAAAAATCTTGTATATTATTAAAAAAAAATCGGAGTATATTATAAATTGCAATAAAGTAATTATTATGACATTATTTTTTTTAATATAAAATATTATTTTTAAAGAAACAAAAATTAAGTTCGGACGTAGATAAATAATTTTATGAATTTCTTTAATTTTATTTGATAAAATATAAAAAAAAATATTTACACTTTACTAAATTATTATATTGATGTTTTCGCGGCGCATTTAGATATTATTTACATAGGACAGCCGAGAAAATTAAGCGCTATATTTAATCATTTTCATTTCCACGTTCTACTGAGATAAAGCGAAGCACCTGTCAATCATAATTTCTCATGTCTGTCTTTAAATAGATGGAAAGTACCGAACGAAGTTTTCCTTCCCAGAATAACAATAACCAAGAGAATTAAAAATATTTACTTATATACAAATAAGCAATCTAAAATTTTTAGATAAAATAAAAACGAAAAAAAGAAAATATTTTAAATAGCTTGCTCGTAACTTAGATTGATTGAAATATATTTAAACAAATAAAACTATTTAAATCTACGAAAAACAAATAGTTGTACACCAATCCACTATCTCAGTAATTCTCAACCCTTGACAAACTCGTATCTATATGAACACATTTTGCATTAGATAATAAAGCAATCACAGTAAAAAGCTAATGTAGAATTTAGGTGCAACTGTATCCGTGCCCATTTAACACAATTGATAGGAGTAAACGATTGGTCATACTAGATACAAACGACCTAGAACGCACGACCAGGGCCGTAGGTCAGCACTAGTACAAGCCTCTAGATAGGGTGCCCTGCCCGTGGTAAATTGAGACGCAGACAAGGAATGTTGTGGAAATAAATCCGTTTATAGCTGTTATTAGTTCCAGCTTTCAAGAATAGTGTTCTCTACAGTGCCTGGACATCGTATTTGAAATTACATTTCTTGTAAAAAAAGATGACAAAAAAAGTAGCATACTGTAGACTTTTTATCATCGTATTGGTATATTATGGAGTTAGTAATAAAGGTCATATTAAATAATGTTTCGTGAGTGCACGCTCGGGTTTAACACGCGACGCTGTAAGAATTGAGTACAAGGAAAAATACGAATATAGCAACATTATAATTCAAGCACGGGATAACTTAAAAACATACATTTTTAATACATAATCTTTAAAAAAGAACCTGCTATAGTGAAATTATTATTTAAATAACAATCTCAGTATTCCAATCAAGGCGTCTAAGACTATTTATATAGCAATAAAGTTTGAAGGGCGGTGCTGAGTTGTGTACGTGGTTCGTGTCAGGATGGATTCCATCAGGCCCGCTTTCCATTGAAGGATTTTAATTACGCGCGGGCGGGGTGAATGACCAACTTGTCGCTATTGGATGTGTCTGAAAAGCTTTTGACAGTCACCTTTTTTTAGAAACGAGAACCAATTTACAGATTGATTATACTCTAAATTGGTATAAAAAAAACCTCGCCTTTCTAAGCACTGTGAAGTTTTTGAAGCCCCTCTTATGAGTAAAAAAATTAAAGGAATATCCTCGTTTTAGCGTTGGCCGCGTCTACATAGTGTGAAAACTTTGAGAATCACTATTTGCAAGGGGTGTTAGTGTTTGATTTAGAAAAGAAGTCAACTAACTGCTTATATACATAAAATTATACGACCGTAATTACCGTTAGAAGTATCGGGTATAAAGAATATTTGTGTTTGAAATTGTAGAGTCAAATAGTATTTGCGTGGGGCTAAGTGTTTGTTCTTCATACGACGCACTCAACTAGTCTCGGGAATTTAAACTTGTAGCATTCTGTTCGGCAGGTGCACACCTCACGTACAATGGCTATCTACGTATACGTATTTATAGACATAATTATCTACGTGTACAGATAAAAGTATAGTGGGAAAGAGTTAGATATTAGCAATTATAATATAGAATTGATTTAAATAAATAATATTTATAAGTAATTTGTCGAAGCAGGTCAATATTATTAGTCCGATTGAACATTTATATGGTAATGGTATATCTGTAGTATGCAAATTCTAAATAAATTGTTATTTTTGGAACTCGTTTTCTAGAACACAACGTTTTAATAAAATATAACTGTAATTTTTGTCCTAGATTTTTTTCCTAAAAATATATGCGGCTTTTGAATTTGTAATAAATTCCATTTTAAGTTAGCGTCTAAGATGCGCAAAAAACTCGAGTGTGGGTGCTGGTGCGGGGCTGAGTCATCTCAGTCATGACATACATAGATACATATGTTTATGTATATGCCCATATGAAAAAAGTCAATTTAAATAAGATATATTGACACAATTTATGGCAACCGTCCGTGAGTCATGCATTAGATATTTATAAAGTTAAACAAATGAAAGTCTAGTAAATGACCACTTCAAAAAAGATGTCAAATCTAGAAAGTAGAAAACAATTGAAGCAAATTCTAACCAACAAAGGACGTTTGTAAATTGAATGAACACCTGTAGCCGTAACAAATTACGATTAAAATAGCTGGTAGTGCGCACTAAATAGTTCGGAATCACGTACAATTGCCCGGTATCAGACTACAAAAGGCGTGAGATAAAATCCATGAAATTAGTGGTATATTGTTATCTTTGCCCTAGATAACGCGGCGGCTGAACTAAATTATATTCGCAAAGGCCGGCATTATGTCGTAAATCGGAAAGCCGTGTGAGCTCGAATGGGGAACAGGGGTTAAGTTCATTTTATGGTGTATGATAGGTTTGCAAGTGGAACGGGTGCAGCGTGCTCAAATTCTTAAATGATTGCAGGCGATACACGCGAATCGTCTAATAAAATCAGCAATGGAACGGTACCGGTGGCGTGCGTCGCATAACGGCCCGGCAGCGAGTGCGCTCCCACGGCTGACGCATTATGCAACCTGCACCGTGCACTGTGGTATCGTCAACGAGCACAATACGAGCTATTGATAGCGTTGATCGCGGTCGCGATCGCATTCCCGGCGAAAAACTGAGTGCACCGTAAGTGAAAACAGATGATCTCTAACGATCTATTGATATACGGCTTTGTCTGTTGTGTCGGTACGCATCAACTGAACAATAATAATCACTATTACAAGAAACAGCTTCCTGCAGCAATGGAGATTAGATCGTTGCCTACTAGTACTGCGATGGGTTTTAGTTAACTGTGGCATCGTGATATGATAGTATGAATTAAAATTGTCACAAACAGACGACAGTATCAACAAGTGTTTTTCGCATGAATCCTAAGGAAACGATGAGCGAAAAAATTGCATTAATTGTGAGAATGTAGCAATAACAATTGCTAACATCCAAGTAATTATCGATATGCGGATCTGTTAATAAGCATTCCAAGAAATAAGCAAACGACTAGCTACTATCAATAAAATTAAACGTATACCTAACTGAAAATAATTCATTAAAATCATCCTTTTATTATAACAATAACAATATGAGTTCGACAAGTGCATAGGCACATTGACCTTAAAACGTATTTATTTGTGCACACGATCATTTTGGAGGAGTTTATGGGCGTAGGGTAATCGCACGTTCGGTAGCGGAATTTGGTTGTGGCAGCGCGTGACCGCAGGCCGAAACGCACGATCTGTAAATTAGGAAGGAGCTTCTTTGTATCCGTGAGATTATTTGCGGTGAAACTAGCAACTTTACACACCGAACTTCAATTGCATGGGTTCTGTGTGACCCAAATATGTGTGAATACTTTGTATGGTGATGGTGGTACTCATAAATGTGGTGTATCTTTTACAGTAAAGCAAATATTTCGTCGGCTTAGAGTGTATACTTGCTAATTTAGTTTTATGTTTTCTTTGTATTCGTTTTTATAGCATTTGAAAGTGTATAAAAAATAGAAAATCGACCTTTATTTTCTGACTATATAACCTTATTTTCTAAATAATTTTGCCTAAAGTATTATATCAAGGAACAAGCATATTTATGATAAAGAGTTTATACTCTCTTTAAAGTGTGCTTTTGTTAATTTCATTATTATTTTTGCTTCAACAATCAAATTTTAATACAGCGAATTCTCATTAGTGCAAACATTTGAGTCGTGGTGCAAAGTAGATCGCTCAGATAGCTCATTGGGGAGGTGTGGACGGGTCGCAGGCAGGGCCTATCTATCTAATCAGGCGTCGCTTCGTCGTCGGTGGGCGGCGATCGGGGATAATGCAACCGCCGCGCCCACACGCCAATTATGTGGGAAGAAGTTACGATTCCCCACGAGATACTGCCACCGAGCTAAACGGATTTACCTACGTACCTATCGTTGGGGGTTAATCGGAAATCTATTAAAGTTCAACTAAGAATTAATTCATTAAGATAATGATGCAGCACATTTTAAGTAAGTTAATTATATTGTAGATACTAATCTTATCTAGGCATGGCTATAGCGAAGTATTTAAATAAAAATATACTAAATAAAAAAATATAGTTTGAGAAACAGTGGCCAAACATAATAATTGATGGTAAAAGCGGGTAAAACAGCAAGCAACTTGTCTAGTCAGCCAGCTCATCGATCGGACGGAGTCAGCGGCCGCCGAGCTAATTACAATAAACACTGTTCACATTCGAACAGGAACAAGTCCACATAAGGGACAGGTATTCGCTTCTCATAATGGTAGGATGTTATAATTATGTAACAACCAGACAAGCTTTAGTAAAAGATGTAGTAAAGAAAAATATATGTATTATTTTTAAAAACAAGTAGATATATGCTATATAGTAGATTTCGTTAATATAATTTTTCTCTTTTAATTGACATTTGGTATTATTATTGCAGATGCAACGACGTTCACTTTATTGTAATTTTTAAAGAACGTTATAGTATGTTAAATTATTACAAAATCTAATAAAGTGTTAATTATACAGTCCATATTAAATTATATTCGAAACAAAAACTAAACTTTGTTTTGACACTAAATATTACCCTTTTTTTCAAAGTCTAAGAAATTGAAATGTGGTTCGGACCTATTAAGGTAATGCGGGGTTGCTTCACGTTCATTTACAAGCGTAGCAGCTTTCTTCTTCTTTTAAAAAACTAAAACAAAATAAGTATAATCACATTGCCACAAGCTCTTATTAGATTTTTAACTTACTTTTTCATACTAGTCTACTTCGCCTAACTATAGAGTAAGATAGCTTTATACTAATGTAAATACGAATGACACTATGTGATTATTTTACATTTCTATTACGCCGATTACATTTAATGTCATTGTTTTTAATTAAATGAATAATGTAATTTTCGAAAATAATTTATTGAATGGAAAATTACTTTTTGAAAATCTCACATATCTTTAAAAAAATTAAAAGAAAATATTCCACTGTTTTATTCTAATTTGTTTTTAAAATTCGTTCAACGCAAAAAAAGGTAAAAAAAGATTACAGTAGATTATACATACAGATATATTAAACGTGATCGTAATCACAAAGTGCGCAACTCGAACACGCGTCTCGTACGTAGATAACCTACGGCGTAATCGGATTTCCGGTTTCCTATTAATAAATTTATACAATAAAATAAATACTTGCTTATTAATGAATCTATTCTATACTTAATATTACCATTAAAAAACTATTAAATATCAATATAGAGAGATGCCCCAGTACTTCACACAAACTCTCACTTTCCACCACCAAAACCCCTTACACCAGAAAGTATAATATAGATAGATAGATATAGATAGATAGATATGTGTCAAACGTTTAAGAATCGGACGTCAACAAGATCAAACATTACCATTCTACGTACAACGCTAAACCACTTATTCGGTCCGCGGCGACCGTTATCCGGCGCACGCACGCCACTTGCCTGCATCAATGGCATATTTTTCCTCGGCGAAACTCCTCACACGTTGGCTATTCAAGGTTAACCCGGTCAGCGTAACTCATTGTTTACATTAGTGTCGCAGTGAAACACCGCTCTAGGATCTGTAGGTTTGTAGTTTTCTTTTTGGGATATTTGTTATTTATTTATAGCAAATTTGGATAATGTCAAGTAAGCTGAGGCAAAAACGCGGCGTTGTGTTCCGCAAATGCCTCGAAAATTCGGTGGAAAGTGGAGGACGGAGCATCTTAAGGCTAGGTTCATTCTGAAATAAGCGGGATACAGCGTGAAACTGACTTTTTCATCAAATAAACACTTTAGATGAGTAACAAAAAACTAATAATCAATAGACTTTTCAATAGCAATACATAATATAAATGTCATAATCTTAAGTTTACGATAATAATATGCATAGGTAAGATGTTCAATAGCGATTGAAACAGTATTAGGGGCGTGGGTGTTTATTTCACATATGACAGTCGTCATTTCTAATCAAGATGAAACGACCGGGTCCAAGTTTCTTAATGCTTTTTCTGACGGGCAAAACTATCAGCATCAGAAACGGCCAGTTAATTGGAAATGCATCCAGTCCAATAATAGTTGAAACCCACGCTGTTATGTCGAAACTACATACTATGCGTGAGTGAGCTCGCCATATACAATTAAGTAAATCGATTTTAATATACAGCCAACATCTGTTAGAAGCGTTAAAAATAAAATAAAATTTATAAAATATGAAAAGTTATTTTTGACAGCAGTAAAAAAAAAAGTATTTCAAGTGCAATAATTAATTACGGTTAGTAGAACGCTTCATTTATTTCACTTTAAAAAAAAAACAAGATAAATTGGGCCAGGCAAAGCAAGGGGAAGTGTGTACTCATTATTGTAGAAAGTAAAGCGTATGTATCCGCGAGGCCCGAGTGCGTGTTGATAAAACCTGTCGATCGGACCGTACCACACAAGTTTCCTTGAACTGGTTTATCTTTAAGCAAGCTCTGTAATGAAGCTATTTACTTTGCTAATTACGTTAAGGCAGGTATACAGGAGTACATTTCTTTTGGTATATTTAAAGTAAGATATATATATTACGATTGTTACGTTACGATTTTTCTACTGCCAGTATATATTTGGAACTTGTGATCATTTCAAAATTAACAATTTTTAGAGATAAAAAGGCGCTTAAAAGTAGAAAATGGAATCCTTATAGGATTGTCCCGTCTGTCAGTCTTTCATCTATTAAATAATTTTTGTTGTTTGGTTCTGTATAAATTTAAATTCGTGAATTTTTATTATCTGTACTTTCCTTTGACTGACAACCATGGACTTGACACGAAAAGCTCGGCGGACGAGACCGATTCGCTCTTTGCCGCTTTTAAGAAATATAAAAAATGAATTACAATTATTCTAAATAAGTAGCACGCCTTAACAGTAACCTAATACGAGCTGCTGACATGCCATCCGTACATTTTAACGAGAGCGCGATTCTCAGCACCGATAGCGACAGCCTAATGAAAACCCCTTTGAATAATGCATTAATACCAGCGTTAAATCGTGAGTACTTACAATCGACGTAACGACTAGAAAATGTTCCGATGCAAATTTCAGTCAGTAGGTACCAACGGTTGGCTTCCGTAAACTTATTGCCAAATTAAACTATCTTTCAAGTAACTTTTACTGAATTTCCTTAGATTAACTTTAGGTCTTAAAGCGGCCAAGTTCTAGATTTGGAGAACACATTTACTTTACTTTTAATACACAATTGGTAAATATCGATAGTGATAGTGCCAGGTCTGCTTTGCTGCAACGTACGTCGTGTTCCACCTCACGTTACGACCCCCGCTCACCTTTTCTATTGAAATGTCAATGGCTTGGACCACTGACGAGACAATCGTAAAATACAATGTTAAGGTCACCATCATGACTTCTATAAACAACTCTTAACATGGGAAACGTGATGTCGTCGACGTCGTCTCATGCGAAACCTCTTAAAAGTGTGTCAAACTTTACTATCCAGTTGAAGAAAATACGTGTTAGCGGGTTTTATGTTGCAGTTAAACCTTTTGTTTCCGTAGCTTTGATGTATATTGCTTACCTGCCTGCTGTACCTGCTGGAAAACTCAGCTATAAATCTAGAAACACTAAAACCAAAACAATTTATAGCTGTGAAAAGTAAATTTATTTTAGACTTCAGCAAAATAGGAGAATTATAGTATACTTGAATTTATATATATGTATCTTACAAATGTTTTATCTTATTGACATAAAAGCCTATATAATAAAAAGAATAGAAATTAGAGATTGCAACTTTTTTGTAAATTCTAAAAGTTGTAAGTCTTTAAGTGCAGCGGTCAAAGGGCAGGCAGGAGGTAAGATAAATAGTAGCCACACTGACACAATTGTTCCCGCGTTCCACATACAGAGGACAAGTTATGTGTAAATTGAGGTCGATACGCTTTATACTGCTTGGTAAACGTTGAATTAGCAGCTTTCAGTATATTTTGTGGATTCTTAACCCTCATATTTAATATATTTTAATATAATTTTAAAATCAGTATAAGCATGAAATGGACGAAAGACTTTTACTGCAGGTGTTAATTGTTTTAAAACATAGCCAAAGCAATGGAGCTATGAATTTTAGATTTTTATGATATTTCCAAAAAAAAAAATACAATTGATCAAAGCATTTATCAATGTTTAGTCATAGTTCATGACGTTAAAATTACAGATTGAAATAAAAACGTGGTGGTTCAGCCTCCCAGAATAATTTATCACGGCAATTTGTATGTCAACAGGACACGAGGCAAACCATCGAGCGCCAACATAGCGGGGTTTTACTTTCTTGTAGTGGCCTTAAGAAACTAGTTAAGAGAAAGTAGGATTACCATCGTACCAGTATTTATCGTTATATAACTTTAAGCTGAACTCCCTAAGAAGATGGGTCATTATCCTATTTGTCGTGGTTTCCTCAAAACGAGCGTTCTAAAAATTTGTTAATAAAAGTTCCAAAATAATATCTTCGAAATATTCAATTAGGCCGGCCGTATCGTGCGTATCCCCAAGTTCACGTGCGTAGAAAACAGTCACTACCTCATAAATATTTATAGAAAACACAATACCCTCTTTGTACACTTCACATTCACTCAGAATTATAATGGCTGTCACAGTGGGATCCCGAACAAGAGCTGAAACGGCCCGCATTAGCGAGGATAAAAGATTCTCTTAAGTGTTTCACTTAGCAACTGACACGGCAAATATAACCAACAGTGGTCGCATAGAAGGAAGTTTCTTAGTGAAATCAGCAATGACAAAGTCAGACAGACACCATTCAAATATTTATGTTTGTGAGAATTTTCAACTGTCCGAATGCTAAACCGTCAATGGATATTTTTTTGTTAGAGTACTATTATTTTTTATTTTGTGGCTTTGAAAATGCGTAATCCGATATAGCGGAAGCTGTGGCAGGTAATGGACAAAAATTTACATTTCCCGTTATAAATATTCAAAATTTATGTTGAAAATAATAACATCAGACATTTAAATTTCTTGTTGATGTTTAAAATACATTTTTATAATTACATATTTTTAACATACAGCGTTTATGGTGTTTAATATATAATGAAATTTATCGTAATAATAATAATAAATTCGCATTATATAAAACATAACTGTTTCTATATTTTACGGAGTCGTTCCAAATTATGAAAACTGAGCGAAAAATGAAATAAAACAACATAAAATATAGTAAAAAAAGCTTTGGGTCACTTGCTGGCTTCGCAGTTAATTCAATAGCAGGAGTCTTGAATCAGATTTCACGGTTTGCGGCGGTGAAAACTAGCTGTATTCGACATTCTTATATTATTTTGTCACAATTTTATTATTTTTGTAATTAGGTTTGCGGAAATTATTTTAGCATTTTGAATCTGTAACGCTATGTAGAGTTTTGTATCAAGTACCACGTCTGTATTGTTTAATAATTTATAATAGTAAAGCATTTAAAATAGAAGTTCATGTAACTAGCATATATAACTAGTTCACAGTTAATAAAGGTATAATATGATTCTGTAAAGTCCATATATTGCTAAGTAATTGAGTTGTATAAGTATTTGCCACATTCCGAGATATAATACTGATAAACGTGTATAAAATAATAAGCCTAATTTCTCTAAAATGCAATGACAATATGAAAGTAACTATAGATTATGGGCCTCGTCACTTATACACGTACGTTTTCAATATGATGTAAGTAGTCTAATTAAATTTAAATTATCAGGAAAATTTCAAACCTTAGTATGTGAAGCCAGGCTTCGATTAAGTATGAGTAAAAAAGTATATAATAAGTTATCAACTTATATATCTATCTATATATATAAAATCGAAAGGTCTCTCACTCATCACGAAATCTCAGAAACTACAAGTGCTAGGAATCTCAAATTTTGCATAGGAGTTACTTATAGGACGTAGGTGCTCGCTAAGACGGGAATTTGCAATATTCGACTTTGAAGGGGTTGTTTTTGGGGTTGAAAGTTTGTATAAAACTACAAATGCTAGAAGTCTCAAATTTTGCATGGACGTCACTTATAGGACGTAGGTACTTATGGAGACAGAAATTAATAATAACGTAGTTCACGCGGGCGAAGCCGTGGACGGGCCGCTAGTAACTTATAAAATAATATGTGTATAAATCGTTTCTAAAGAAAAGTATATTTATTTCACTATTGTTTAGAATCTATGAACATTTCTGTAGTCTTAAATACACAGCAGCTAGGTGTAAACTTTGAAGTTATTATGGTTGTCAACAAGTCATCGATGGAAACAATGATATCGAGCTAGTAGTTTGATAAGCTGGCGCCGCGTGGGGGCGACATCGGTATGAACGTGTTGATATATAGCTGATAAAATTTATGTATTTCTAGTATAATATCATGTATTAACATAGTATAAGGTGGAACGGAATGTCTTAACACTACACTAGGTACCCTCTGCTTACCCTGCTGTGTGCGGGAAACAGCGTGAAGCTGATTATTAATTGTTAAACAAGTATTATGTAAAATTCGAAACGTTCGCATAGCGTCTATTAAATTCTGACGGTAAAATTTTGTAGTCAATTTACTTAGGCGCGATGCTCCAAATGAGTCAATATTTACAGGTTAACGACCCTATCCGCTTTAAGTTGCGTTCAAGGATAGGAAAAGTAGATCCTATCATTATATTTATGTAGAAGGAACATTATAAATAATGAAAATGTGTAAAAAGTTCATTACTTGTGATAATTCCCAGATAAGGGGAAGCATCAGCGCTCAAGCACGCATGTTCTGGCTCGGCTGCCGCTATCTATAGCAAATTTACAGTCTAGATTAGACTAGTCTAAAACATTGCCAACATCGGAAGAGCCGATGTGAGGCGTCTTCAGTAATGGCTTCTTAACGTAATGGCGATAAAAACACTTCCTCGTATTGCTCACGTGAGAATATTGACCGGCATCACGGTGACATTGACGGATGGGGTGCGGGCGGCATGACCGAGCTTACAACTACTAGTTTGTTTTACTTGGTTAGTGTTAAGAAGACCTTCAAAGTACGAAATTCTCTAAACACTTACTTCAAGAGAGCAAGTACAATAGTATGGGCTTTAAATTTAATTTATACTATAATAATATTTTCATATTTACAAGAGATTTTATAACAAATACTCTCTACTCTATTTATGAGGTAGTGACTATTTTCAATATTTTCATAAAAATCTTTTAGAAATTACATTTATTTGATAACATAAATTGCACTTAGCGTAAAATAGAGGTATTTATTGAGTTATAAATATGTTAATATTCATGGACAGATTATGATAACTTTAATAATACGCCTTAAAATTAATTCATAAAAAAGGGATATGTCACACATTAAAGATCAAAATAATAAATTTCTCGAAAAAACATAGCCGAAGATTGTACGGTATATAAACCAAACCTAGTTTTCTTCAGAATACCAAACAATGTTGGCCCTAGAATTCTTTGACCTTTCTAAAACTTCTTAATTCAGATGTCGTACGGAATGAGCCGTTGGACCGAAACAGTTACATGTAAATGAGACATTTCTTTTCTCACAAAAGATCTGCAGCGGCATATTAAACAATCTTAATGTTAATTTCGACATATTAGTAAACTGTAATTTGGCGGAAAGTAGGGAACGAAAGTGTCTAAACAGGAACCGAGTGTCTACTAGGTTCCCAAGTTCCCTCTCCTTATCATGCTGTGTGAAGCTAAAAGAAATTGTTATGTTTTACTATGTATTAATTAATGTTTCATTGTGCTTAGTAACGTTTTCATTAACAGTTTCTTTTTATTCATCAGGATTTACGGCAGTGATTCGCGGCTAACGTTTCTAGAGCTTAAGGTCAGTAAACTCACTTTTATCATTACAATTCCTAAAAATATAAATAAAGATTATATATATATTTTCTTTAGATCTTTTTTGTTATTAAGTAATTCTCTTCATTTCATTTTAGGTCAAATAAAATTATATAATATAAAATACCAAAAAAATATTAAAACTATTACGAATATATCAGTTATGTTAGTTCTGTACGGTAAATTGCTCCAATAACAAAAAAGTAGTGTCAAATTATCTTAAATGACTCAAACGAATAATGATCTTAAAGTCAGCGATGTGTAAACATAAGAGACAGATACAGTTAGATTTTCTGGTAGTGCGTGCGTAGTGACTCGCAACTACCAAAATCCACGGTACATAACATGATTAATGATGTACTTCCTATTGTAATACCAAAATACTTATTTTTTTTGTTTAACAGAGGAAGACAAACAAACGAGACCTGTGAAAAAGCTTAACCTAACTTGATAAAATAACTAAATTTTAAAAAAATAAATCATTGAAATTATCACCTATAATAAGATAATGTAAGCTTGATTTTAATTTTAAAGTTTCGATATCTTCAGCAGTAAACAAATTAGAGCTCTAAGTAGCTTTTCCGTCCAGAAATATATGATTTATATATACTAATATATTTATTTATTACCTTTTAGTGAAATAGAAATTTGTCTACTATTTCATTTAAGTGTTTGTAAGTGACAGTATTAAAAAGTAATAACAGTTATAATTCTCATATATAAATACAAAAAAAAATATCAAGTTGCACCAAATTGTTAAGTATTTACTGAGGTACATTCTTAAGCTGTAATACAAGAACCGTAAATATACGGGCCTTCCAGGAATCAACAGATTGCTAAATACCAAGAGAATGTAAACTTCAGTAATAAGGAAGCAAAAAAAATATGTTTTCTTCTATCACTGTTCAATAATGTTGCCACTAGTAATTAAAAAGATACTCTCATTGTATACTTAAACCTATTTATTTAGAGTTAAAAAAGCAATCTTTCAATGCTTTAACGTGAGAGAGTAATTCGAGAGTAATTCGTAGTATCGGCAGAATCGGCAAGTTTTATAGATATTTAACAGATAAGACTTGAGACTATTTATAAGGTTAATAATATAAAACAAATGATTTTTCAAATTGGCAACTTTAACTTTAACTTTTTTTAATAAAAACGTCAAACCTTAACGTGAATGATATCAATTGTGAAAAATGAATTTGCATACGCACATCTAGGATTATTTATCATGTATAGTTGCAGTATTGTTGCATAATGAATAAGTATAATACGGAAATGAGCAATAAGATAAGATAGCAATGGGGCTTCGGGCAAAGGATCAATAAGATATTTCTCGTTATATAAACAGGTGTGCACAGATGAGGATCTAGATGGTTTATCCGTGGAGGTATCGAGATTGCCAGTGCATTCGATCACTCAATATATTGTTTCCTGATTGCTTTGAACTGATCAAGCAACGATTTTCATCTAAATAGAATTTATGTTAATTTAGCAACCGTTAAGAATAGATACACAGTAATACAGGAAATGTCGGAACATTGTAGGCCCTGAGGTGTAAAACATGTGAGAAGCAATCTCTGTGCAAGTCACAGTAAATGTAAAGGTAACCGACAATGCTATTTATTACACCTTTTTATTCCATATACATTTGCATTGGAAACGCGCGTATGTAATCATTTAATCATTACCAATACACTGACACATTGGAGTAATAACGATGTTTTATATAAGCTTATGATTTTAGTATCATAAAAATATAATATAATATTTTATAATAAAAATGGTCGAAAATTATTTAAATATAAATTCGTATAAATGTACAAATTTAAATTTATTCCATTATTCTAAAAGTATAGCAAAATGATAGAAGCTTCGCAATAGATTACTTGAAAGTGTCGTATATAAGTGATTACCTTGGTTTGTGAAACTTAATGCTCTATGCAATTATTAAGTGTTATCAAGAGTTTCATTTACGTTAAACATAAAAACATTCTAACTAATTAGAGAATATTTTTAATTATGTAAGAAAAAAAGCTTCTAATTAGCTTTAATGAAATACGTAAATTATAATAATTAAAGATTTATATGTAAAGCAAAGGAGGCCGGTCGTGGCGCAGGGAAATAAGCATGCTACTGTAAGTGTGACAAGTTGTGGGTTCGATTCCCACTGAAGGAAATTAAATATTTAAAAAAAAATTTTTTTCGCTCTTGTAACCAGGCAAAGCGCGGCGTTGAGTTCCACTACTCCAGGGTTCGGTGGAAAGTGGGGAACGGGGTGTCTGTCTGTCTACCCTGCCAAGTTACGTGGATACAGTGTGAAGCTTAAAAAAGTACTGTAAACCAATTACAAGTGTCTGACTAACTCATGGTAATTAAAACGGTCAGTAAGCTTAGCGGCTATAATGTTGTGTAAATTATATTAACGGACATAAGAAAAATTTATGTCGACAGTTGCAAATAAGAATCTTGTAATTCTTGACGTGCTACGCATAACTACGAACCAACATTATTTAAAATAAGGAATAAATTGTAAAAAAAATCGTTTGTATTACATAAGGTTTTTAATAAGAGGAGTAAGCACTTAGGTTTCAAAACCAACTACTGTATTTGATATCTTCTATATATATAAAATCGAAAGGTCACTCACTCATCACGAAATCTCAGAAACTACAAGTGCTAGGAATCTGAAATTTTGCATAGGAGTTATTTATAGGACGTAGGTGCTCGCTAAGACGGGAATTTGAAATATTCGATTTCTAAGGGGTTGTTTTTGGGGTCGAAAGTTTGTATGAAATTCCGTTACTACAAATGCTAGGAGTCTCAAATTTTGCATGGTCGTCACTTATAGGACGTAGGTATTCATGGAGACAGAAATTAATAATAACATAGTTCACGCAGGCGAAGCCGCGAGCGGGCGGCTAGTATCTTATATTTATAGAAAAGAGAAGTTTGGGGAACTATGACCATTGCATATGTATATAAAAACATATACATCAGCACCATGCCATACACACTTCGATCCGTAAGAGATAGCCCCCCCAACAACAACAAAGTAACAACAAACAAGGCGTCATTGTCAACCGTCCATCCAATGTTATCGTTGAGCGACATCTCAGCGAGGTCGGTTTTTATACGCGTGCGTTGGCACGGTGGGCGTTAATGGTGTCCGTCCCAACGGGATTCGCGCGCCGGCATCGTTTCGCGTCTCACCGTGCGGCCGCAATACATCGCTCCACTTAAAATACGTGCGAGCCTGTTCCGGTAAACTATCGTGACACTGAGACACTAAAAAAACTCAAATATTCTCTATATAACATAATCGATTGACACTAAAAAAATGTGTTAGTAGGTAAAAGTGTTTTGCATTTTTATTCGCATACTTAAAATGGTTATGGTTATAAATGGTGTTAAAGTGAAGTGAAGTGAATGAAGTGACCACCGGAAAGTGTTACCTACTTTGATCGTACAATATCACCACATCACGATGATTCGCGATATGGATGTGCTCAAAAACAAGCCGAGCTCTCGGCTATTGTCGATAACGGTAGACGTCAGATGACCCAACGCTAATTAATATGCGTGTAGCCTTTCAATATAAACACTTTCGATGCCTCACTTATACGTACATATCTATTTACATATCTATTAAGGTGTTTCTTTTGCTAATTATACATATATTATTTATTTATTTAGTCTATATACATTGGGTATTTATTAATAAATTATAATTAGTATTGATACGAAAGTATGGTACGGTAAAAGTCGTAACACGTGAATAAAAAAACGTGAAAAAACATAAAAAAAAACAGATTATGTATATTTAAATGATTTTTTGTCAATTTTATCAATTTATTTTGGTACGATATACATACTTTTACTACCGGGACTCTAGGAATCGCTAAAGAGCTTCTGTCTTTGTTTTAAATAAGCCAGCATATAAAATTTTAAATAATTACGATTATATACAACAAAGTCATAGTCAAATCCAATGTCAACAAACACTATAACTTAAATATTATCGATTATGTTTTTACATGAAGCCGGAAGAACACGACCGTTATGGCATTAGCGTTTTTTGCACGCGTCATCCATAGGGCTGGGGAACGCCGCCGCTCCCGTATGCAGGAAACCAATCAATTACATATTAGCGTAATGCGACCAAGATGACCCAGCGTAGAACTAAGCATTTGCGTAGCGCCTGCAAAACCTTCTATTGACAAGTTTTAACTAACGGGTAGCGTAGGAGACAATGAACCCTGTGATTATAGTTTATTGCTTTTTAGAATTTATGCTTATGTGTTTTCAAAAGGCCTCCATGGGTATAACTCTCGAAACAAACGGCTCATAAAACACAGTTGGCCAGTAAGATAAATTTGAATGGCGTTGAATTTTAACATTACAGAAGGCGAAATAGGTCGGTCGTAAAGTTAATTTTAATTACAAATATATAGGAATATCATGGTCAGATTCCATAGAGTCAGGGAACAATAGCAGCGTGTTTGGAAGGCGGAGAAGGTTCCGTGTTTGCCGGCGGCTGGGCGCTATTGCCGCCCCGTTCCAATCGTAATGTTAAGAAATCTCATTGTAACTTAAAAATATTTTTTTATTGATAAAATAAAATTTTATACAATAAAAGTATGTATATACAATTTAATTGACATTTAATATACGTCATATATTTTTTATTTCATTTTAACGTTTTTTTTATTTAAAAATACAGAACAAATTTTTTGGTTTAAAATTTTAAATAGAAACTTATTCTAATAACGATGTAAAGTAAACGTATGCAGCAGTTGTGCCAAGTAATTCATACTTTTTAAGCGACGCGTTCACATGATTAAATAAATAATATAAGTTGGTGTGGAGCGTGAGGTTCATGGGTACTTTGGATGATTACTTGTTCGATAATGAGTTTAGAGGTCCGTTATACTAGACCGGTCGTATGCGTACCGTACTCGGGGGGGAATTTACTTGTACCAATTAGTGACTACCGACATATCTTATGTAATTTCGTTTAGTCATACCAGAACGATGCACCTAGCTTAGCAGTGAAACAGACATTTCACTTTATTTTAATTAAAATAACATTAGACAGCCTTAGAGCGCAGACGCCATATGCTTGAGTGATTGTTGTGGGTTCTAATGCCCTAGACGTGTTTGTTTTTCAGTTTCACGCTGCATTCCGAAAGAACAGAAGGCACCTATAGTGTTAAGACACTGCGTTTCCCACTTTCCGCTAAATTTTCGAGGCCGATCTTGATATTTTTGGAAAAAATATTTCATAAATTACGTGAATTCAAAAATGGTACAAGAACAATGTGAAATTTCTGCGGTATCATGGTGGATATAGGAGATTGAACTAAACCTATAAATTGAATCTATCGCGTAAAAATTTCCATCGTTATTACAGGCGGTGGAACTTTCGTGGTTATAGAATAAGATAGATTTCCCATTAGATATTCGTCTTTATTTCCCATTATATATCAATAAGATTTCTTTTGCTGTTAATAATATAATGTGTACCTATATAGATTTGTTGATACTACTATAATCAAGCCAAATATAACATTCAAAACTCACGTGCGAATCGTTTACATTTCTAACTTCAACTTTTTCGATCTAGATGATAAAAAAAATATAGATTAATTAAATTTTATGCATTTAGTGTATTTCGGCAAGCCCGTTTTCAATGTTAACCGGCACGGGTTAGCGTTAACTCGTGCGCGACATCGTCACACCTACCGTTACTGCACCACTTTCTGGACAGTTATTCTTATAAGTGTTCATATAACGACCAACAAACCTTCACAGCGGCCATATTCCCACATATATTTTCTTATATCCTTATAAATAGGAATATATCGATCGTAATCTTAACAAGACGCGGAAGGTCGTTAAGCCATCGTTAGCGCCGTCCCCTTTGCGGTTAAGTAATACAGGTGTAAGTAGTGCACCCGTCGGCACTTGTGACGGAGTGATGATGGATGAGGAAATAAACGAGTGATATTATCTAGTTAGAGGAGTCTGTATAAAGATTGTTGTCTAAAGATTGCTACTATATGAACCGTGTGTGTGGACGTCACCTGGGGCGGTCGTGACTGAGGTGCGCGTGCGCAGTTGTTATGAGCTCCCATTAGAGGTCGCCGTGTCTGCACCTTGCCGGCGTGATATTGTTTTGTATTATTTCATATATTAGTCAATATTGCAGGTCGTATTGTAAAATATAATGGAAAGTTGCAGAGATGGACCTTTTGTTATTATTATTAGGTACTCAATTGAAGTAACGTAAACATATCTATTACGTCTTCTACTTACGTCGGCTTATTGCCTGGTTCTGACTTTCGGTTTAACCTATTCCACTTTCAATACAATCTTCAACATCCTCAATGGTAAGTCCATTGGCTCTCCTGCATCACAATATCGTCTACTTCATTTCTTTGTACATACGATATCTTAATATATTTTTACTACTGCACTTCAGCAGGGTATTAGAACAGACGTAGGTAGCGATGTTTTAAATAACCAGACAAAATGGTCTAAAGGACCCATATATTTATGAAAAGCCGCATTCAATGTTTATTGTTGTTATTTACAAGAAGTCACGAAACTTTATCGTACCGGATTTTTTTTTAAATAGAGTTGCACGACTGTGTCGAACGTGGGTCACTGTTTCAAAAGAATTCGTGACAGTTGTCACGTGACACTGTCGGTGCATCCCTACCCCGAATCAATTACGGTTTTATAAATGCTTTATTACACATTGGGGTCAATATTGAAGCGATTTTATAGATATGGACCTAAGTCATAAATTGATTGAACCAAAAATTATCGTTTAAATTTTTTGTATATTTCATATTCTATATTGAAAGTCATCCAATTATTCTTCCGGTTTTATATATAAAAACCAGAAGATACAGATGAGGTCAGATCGATACAAATGTTTGCGTATCAAAACTCGACCCGGTTCGTGGGTCATTAAACTTATGTAAACAATCACATTCGTACACACATACATCATGTGAGTGGTGGGCATCGTATAGTGGGAAGTGGAGTGCGCGTTTCGACCTCCGCGAACGCAATAATTGAGCATAGAAATCAAATTACAGATGATTGACGATGCCGTTATGGCACGACTGTAGCCGCAAATGCGACCGACAAGCGGGCGGACCGTGTCATTTACATTATGGGATTTTGACAGTGTACAATTTAAAAAATATATATATTATTACTCAAATAATCACTACGAATTCTGTTACAAAAAAAAAAAACAACAAGAATAGCATACATTTCGTTAGTGCACTCTTTTTTGCTAAAACATTACTTAAATTGAACTTTCACATACAAGTTTTAACTATATCTAATGTTTTCAATAAACCATTGGCTATTATTAGTGTACCGATTACAGAAAATGTATGAGCGGGCCCGAGGCACCGGCGAGTCAATTTAATAATAAATAAGCATTCATTGCTTTATTTCATCCAAAGTGAACAGTGCTAAAGCTAATTCATAAACAAAGGTATTTCAATGGTCTTATACACCCTTAGGTGGTGCGGCGTGCGATGTCAATCAAAATAATTGTTCTACTGTTGTTTTGATGTCCGCTTCATTCAAAGGCACCGCCGCCTGTGGCTCCGTCTTATGGATTTCACACGATGATGTAGAAGTTAAGAGCAACCCGTGTTTAATACCGATTTAATTTAGACTTATTTTAAGAGATCATAAAATAAATATGATAGTTGGAATGATATTCTAGCAAATTGAAAGCCTTTATAGGTATTTCTAATGCGAATATATTAATTTAGTAGGGCATTGTACCTCAATTAATCGTACATATGTGATCCTGTATTATAATATTAAAATATTTTTTACGGATTACGACTCTATCGAATTAATATGTTTATTTAGTTTTAGGTAATGCGCTTTAAAATTATTACTATAATAATATTCAAGTGAAATCACCCAAGCTAGAGTGTATAGTTATTGAACGTTAGCTTGTCGTTGGAAAACTATGCTATAGGTATAGTTATAAAGCGGTAAAAGTTATTAATGGAAGGCTATAACAAAAAAGAAAGCGCTTTAAGACGGATTCTGTGCACCGAAAACCCACATTTCGTATTGTTTGCATCGGATTACGATTTAAACAAGTCAACGGTAGAGTTAAGATTTCCGTTTTCCTAAAAGGATATGCTGAACTATAAATTAACATTTACCGTTTCTATATTTCCTTTTAAATTTTTGATATTTTACTTAGTTTGTAACTATCAAAGGTAAATATTTAATAGTAAATTCATTACTATTGTATATAGTTTTATTTGAAAAAGAAATATAAAGCTTATAAAAGATAATTACAAATTATATAACGAAATCAATGTTTAGTACTGTGTAAAAGACATTAATTGCAATGATAACTAAAAAAATAACATATTTATTAAAATGAAAGCACAATTTATACGTTTAATTTATAATAAATATTGTTATTTTGCTAGACGGAAACTTTAACTTAACTCTCGAATGCAAATTTGTGAAGCGACTGAATGTCTAACCCACTGACCCTTGGCAAGGAGTGTCAGGGAAAGCTCATTGTATTTTATACTATCAATTAATTTGCATACTCAAGAATTGTGGATGTCGAATAATATTTGATATGGACATTTTATTAGGAGAGAGATATTTTATTTTAGTTTAAGTTTCTTCCTCCATTTCCTGGCCCAGGGGCTTAAGTATATGACCCTAAACGCGACTGCTTGTGGATTCGATCGGGGTGTCGAGGCAAGGACCGGTGTTTAGTTCCGGCACTCAATACGTAATTCGGCGGAAAATGGGCAACGGAGTGTCTTAACATTAGGTTTCCTTTGCCGACCATGCTATGTGCGGGATACAGCGTGAAGCTGATTTATTCGATTTATTCCTTGTATAAAATCAGTTTGTTTTAACAAGCAGACAAAGAGTGACGTTGACGCCTGAGATACTATCGCCACCTTGTAATACCAATGGCCACAATAGCCTCAAGTCAACTCATAAGGAGATTTCCGCGCCCCATTAGAGAGTAACACAACAAATTACAATTTCATTCAATGTAAATGCAAGAAGTGCACTTGTAATTCTTGTCAATGTTATTGCTTGGATTTAGATAGGACTAATAGATTTAATAATATGGTTTATTATATAGATGTTCACTTTAATTGTGCGGAGGAAGGTGAATGAAATTTGGCAATCATGGGTTTATACACAGAAAGAGTGCATAATGCTATTTTTTTTATATAATGCACCAAAAATACATAAATATAACACATATAAAATACTATGGCAATTTAAAGGGTGGATTAAATACGAGTGTAAGTTACAAATACGATACGATCATATTATATTAAATTTATTGCTTTTATTTATATTGTTCTAACTGATCTTATTTTTCATGACTTGTATTTACAAATAAAGAAATAAATGAGGAAATATGACATTAAAAGAATGCTATCAGGATCTAGGTATAAGAAATCAAAGGCGCTATCCATAGTGTGCCAACCGGTACAACTATGGTGAAACGTAAATAGCAGGTTGAAGGCATCCGGCTCATTGAATGCGCTGACCCCATCTGATCGCCGCTCGAGGCTAGTTGGGCACATTTGCAACAAGTGATATTAAACATGAGAAAACAATACTTCTATTAATAAATACCTGTATTATTGAAGCTACAATTGAGACATATCCTAAATAATAATGGAATAAGTAAGATGTTAAAGTAAATATCTTCCAGTTGACTTAGCATAAATAAAAGAGAGGCGTTTAAGAGTTAAATTGAAATAACACAACAGATTTACAATTACAAACAGACATTGTAGAATTATTAATTAATTTTATGTATAAAAATTTACATTATTAGAGCATACGCGTTGTGAACGTTGTCTTGGACTTATTAAGTATACAGTATATATGCCTCTACTAAAAGATATTAAGATTTTCATTATTAGCAATGTTATTATTAATAACCACATTTTCACGGAGTTCAAATAAGAATAATTATTAATTTGAATACTCTATTTTTATAAGAATATGTATGTAGTAAATAATAAATAATAATAATAAGTAATATAACTAGCATTTATGAAAAACCAAGAAAAGTTTCAAAGGTTTTTTTTGGAATACAAAATTATATTAAAGAAACCAATAAGTAAATCTGTTAGAATGAGTATTAAATAAGCTGTGTTAGTGGCGATACAATAGCAGTTATTGCAGCAAAAAGAAATTTAAGTGTTGGATAGACGTCGTTCAATACTAACAATATACAATTTATTTGTCGGCGTCAGCTTATATATTTTTAAAATAAAATTGGTATAAGTTATACCGTTGACTACGAAGTGGAAGTGGACAACGATGAGACAAGGACCGTTACGAACATTGTATAGGAAACGTGAGCGTAACGTAATGCTGCTACCATCTACCAGTATATTGTTGGCAATATCGATAAAAAACTATTTAGAAGCTAATATGGTTTGAATGTCGATCGTTCTTCTAAATAGAAGTCATGGGGTTATTGCTCTTAGAATGTGAACTAACATCACAAACAATTAAGATTTATAGTTCTGAATTGTAGCCAAATATTATCCACTAGCGGACGCGCGCAGCTTCGCTTGCATATTTAGGGGTCTTATCTAATAAACCATGAAACATGTGTTCAATTAAATATTTATAAGAGTTTAAATTCCAAATTTTATAAAAATCGGTGGCGATTTAAAGATTTTTCCGTACAAACTTTCAACCCCTTATTTGCACCCTTAGGGGGAGAATTCTAGAAAACGATGAAACACGTGTTCAATTAAATACTTTTAAAAATCTAAATTTCAAATTTTATAAAAATCGGTGCCGATTTAATTTTTTTTCCATACAAACTTTCAACTCCTATTTTACCCCTTTAGGGTTAAAATTTTTCAAAATCCCTTCTTAGTGGATGTCCAGATTACAAAAGTAACCATCTGTCCAAATTTCACGTTTCTATCATCAGCGGTTACGGCTGTGCGCGCGTCTTACCTCAGTCAGTGAGGACAAGTCCTTTTATATATATAGATTAACTTCTTTCTATAGATATTAATTAACAGAATAAGGTTTTTTGGGATTAGAAATCAACTCAACCGCTAATATTCATTAAATGGAAGTATTCAATAAATGGTATTACATAATGAAAGTTCTTATCATAATTATTGTCATATTTTGGTTTATAATGATGAAGGCAAAGTTTGTAATTTAAGTCGTTACAAAGTTAACGCCCTAGCATACTGACCTTAAGCATTTATATACTTTCGTGAGAATAAAATTTAAATATTTTAATCGACCACTAGAGTTTTACTAGGTAATAAAATAAAATGGTTAAAAGAGATTTGTTAAAAAATGTTGTTCTATTTGTTTCAGATAAATAATGTTGCCCCGACCTTTATCCCAAGCCACGATGCGAATTATATTAAGTGTCATAATAATGGCATATGCCGTAGAAGCGGCTAAAAAATTTGAAGGAACCCTAAGATCAGCAGCAGAAGCTCCTCCCCAAGATAATTTGGCGGTAGAATCTGCGTCGGGTGAGCCTGCTGTTGTGGCTGCTCCCGAAGAATATACAAATCCCGGAGCTCCACTACCTGCAAAATCTGTTCCCGAAGATCAAGATGAGCCAGTGTCGGCACCTGAAACAGCTGCAGGAGGCATACCACCATCAGCTCCCAGTGGAATATCAGCTCCGTCTGCTCCAGCAAATTCTCTTGAAGAATGTGATCCAGAAAAAATCGGATTTGAACTTGTCACAGGGTAAGCCTTTGTTACTTTCAAAGTAATCAACAAGTTAATAATTCAATAAGTCAGTAATGCAGAACAGGGGCATTTTATTTATCTTTGGAAATCGAAAATAACAACACCACATTTTCATTTTTAACTATTTTTTCGTTGACTTTACAAAATATTTTTTCACTAACGCACATTGCTCATCTGTTTATTAGGTACGTATTTTCGGCACCTTCACACATTCTCGATGACATACCTGGCACGCTAATGCTCACCGATTGCCTCGAGCAATGCCAAGCCAACGATACCTGCCGCGCAGTTAACTACGAGACGGGATTATGCGTACTTTTTAGTTCTGACGCCGACCAGTTACCAGGTGGGTTTTATCAAGTCACTTTTGAAGTGTGCATCTGTATTTTCAATATAATATAAATATTTAACCAGTTTTGGATGTTCAATACGGTTTTCATATGTTTTGTAGGAGCGCTGACCAAGTCTCAATTCCCGGTGTTCACGATTTACGCTCAAAAGTCTTGTTTGGGAGTGAAACCGTGTGAACGCGCATGGTGCTTCGACCGCGTTCGTGGATACAACCTTAAAGGATTCGGTAAAAGGACCCATAGTGTGGAATCAAGACAGATGTGCCTTGACCTTTGTCTCGGAGAAAATGAATTTGTTTGCAGGTAAGCTATTTTATATTTAAAATAAAATTAAATATATTATATTTTCTAATCAAGTAAGCTTCAGCTTGTGAAGAACGTCATATACTATACAGCTTTTGTTAAATGAAATTGCATTTATTTTCGAATGTCCAACAGCAAACATTGAATAAACATTGAATAGGAATTCAAATTGGTTAGTAAGAATTTATTTCCACACCACAATAGAAGGAAGTGGTAAGATCTCATTGAAATGGTGTCCGTTTATTGTGGAGAATGCAGTTGCAATGTATAGAAAAGGTCATAACATCTTCATTCGTATACTGTTATTTGTTTATTTCACCGATAAGGAAGCAAAAGATATCAAGATTGTTAGAATTAATATTATACGCTATGTTGAATATAATTCTGATTCACTTCAGAGTGTAATAAACCGGTGACTTTACTTGGCATTATCTTGCTTAACTGCTTTAGATTTGCTATCTTATATATTTGATCTCGGTATTAGATAACTTTGGTGCTTTGGTATTAGTGGTACGCGACAATTAGTATATCTGCCGCTTGAATGGATGTATAAACAAATACTAAAAACTTTAAATGAGCACTTTTTATATATAATATTAAGTTATTTTTATATGATTAAATTTAAAGTTAAATCAAATTCTTTATAATAAAAAAATACATCGAATTAACAGGATAAGGTTAAAAATAACACCATGGTTGTGAATGTATTACATTAACAAGTTAAATAAAAGCTTTTAAAAAGGTTATCTTTTGAAATGAGAAATAATATATCAAGTAAAAAAGATGTAGAAAAACTTAAGCTTTTTCTAGGTTTCAGACTTAATAGGACTTTTTAATACGTTTTTGCTGTATTCTCTATATGGTAGCGTTCCATCAAGATAAACGTTTAGACTTTTTATTCAATTCTTAGTAAGACACAGTAATGGCGTATAATACTTTTAAGTAAAACTATTATTTTCTGTTAAAGGAATATTTTATGTTTTTACTATAAAATAAACCTATTAATGTTTTACTGTAACCCATTCTGGATGCAGTTAGAATCATATATAATCGAATTATGATTTAAAGATTACATTGATTTGAATAGGAATACGATTTACTCACTCACTCAAATAAATATAAGTCCATTAAATGCTATTAAACGTCAATTATATAATTTATACAAAACACGTTTAAGCTTCATAGATACGAAAAATAAGTGCGAGTAGCGCGTTTTTGATTTTGTAAAACTATTATTTAATAAATTGCAAGAAGGAAACATAAATTCAGTTTTGTTACAAATAATTAACAAAACAAACTCAATTATATTATCGTATTTATTTATTGGCCTAATTTTTCGCATAAACTTTGCCACTTCAGTTTAATTTATATTTTTATAATGAAATTCTGTTTACACGAAGCTTATAATAACCATTTTATTGACGAAGCCAATTAAAATTTGCCACGATACACAAATACATCACAGTAGAGCAAAGTTCGAAAGCCAGAAAGGTAGCGGTTCACAAATCTCATCTTCATTGAAGCCAGCACAGACTTTCCTTGGGCGTCGCAAATCGCGATCTCAAGCAGTCACGACATTTGGCAAATATTCCACATAGCCTTGGCGATGCGCGGTGTGGGAGCGGGCTGCCCTATCGCTTCCTACTTTCACGATACAATAACCGATAAGGCACACATTGCTCTTCGGGGGCCCATTGAATGTCGCTGGCTGTAGGAGAAATTTATCCTTAAATGTCACCAGCGTGTTTTAGTATACGTACTTAGGGATTATGAACTTAGAGCGAATATTATTCCTTTACTAAACGTTATGCAATTTTAATAAATATTATTAATGTAAATTAGCAACTGAATAGTTCTGAATCTTTACCTGACTGTACACAATGGTGGTTTTATATTGTACTAATAGATACAATTAATTATAATCTGTCTAATGTAGTTAGTATGCTGTACGATAACATTAATTGTAAATAGAACTAGATTTAGATTAAATCTTATTATAAACGTATAATCAACAATATGGTAGTATAAGTGCGATTACGGTTACAGTGGCGCAGTGGCACAAGAGTTTGACTGAAAGTACAACGATTGTGGGTTGGACTCGTGAGAACGTGAGATTCGTACGAACGTATTAATATTTTCATCTCTTCTCTCTGTGATCAAGGCAAAGCGCGGCGTTGAGTTCTTCAATGCCTCAAAAATTGGCGAAAAGTGGAGAACAGAGTGTCTTACTATTAGATTCTCTGCCTACACTGCTATATAAAATAAAAGTACGAATTCTTAAAGCATTTACTAAATATATTTCAAAATTCATATCTTCTGACGTACAATATATTCTATTGTTATTTAATACGTAGAACACACTAAATTACCACATCTCCCTGGACATAAGTTAAAACCCGCACCCATAAACAAGAAAGCTTAGGGTCATCTGATCGGAGCCGATAGTATATCAATAGAAAATATTGACCGAGATGAACAAAGATAATACTGTCTTTACACGGGTGGTCACTATAAAGCAATAAAGGGCTCGGGGTCAAACTTACATAACAAATGTCTGATACGGACCAGCAATAAAACGGCTCCATACATAACCTTTGCTTTCCTTTTTACTTTGCGAGCAATGGAATTTATACTACAATTTATTCCTCTATGAATCTTTAACATTGTAAAGGGTACCCAGTCTACATAATTATAGTCTCCAGTGGATTTATTTTAAAGAATTTAAATAAAGTGAAATGGTCACATGGAGTAATTTAAATAAATATTTAGTAGCAATCTTCAGCTTTGCGTTAATCTACAATAAACCACGCAATCCATTTTTAATGAGGACCTTAACACTTTATCTTAAAAGAGCAAGGCCACTTATCACTGAGGCATATCTTGAGAAAGTTCACACAAGTTAAATAAACCCGCCGCAGCTATTAAAATGTGCACACATTGTTGCAGATCGGCGAACTATAACAATAAAACGGGTGAATGCGTTCTGTCGAACATGGACCGTATCACTTTGGCTGGTAC